>OY978525.1:79167627-79740127 GCA_963854835.1 Megamerina dolium
TTTCGATTTTCGGTTGTAATCGCCACATAAGTACGTAAGATTGCATTGTCCTCAGTTTCTCCCGGATGTATGTGGTCTGGGGTTGTTATGATGGATCACAGCACCTTTTCTGTTGGTCAGTTATGGCCGTTTTAATTGAATTTCTTGCTTCAATCTCGTTAGTTGTTGACAGTAGACGTCAGAATCAATCGTTTGACCAGGTCGTAGATCCCATCAGACATACAGGATTACATTTCTTGGTGTCAATCCTGGCTTTGCCACCGTTTCACCCATAATCATTCGCTTCAGAAATGGTTCGATTTCGTTTCGTTTCAGCAGTGAATCGCAAATGGAAATTCAGTCTATTAAATTTTTCACAATTAATTCATATGTCATCGAGCTTCTTTGTGCATCTAACTTTCTTCAAATGGTTGATAATTGTTTGGTGATGAATGTCTAGTTCCCTACCAACGTCCACGCTGCTTATGTGCCGGTGTTGCTAGATTTTTTCATGATTTCATCGACTTTTTCAGTGATTGGTCGACCAGAGCGAGGTGCATCTTAGCATCGTCTCTGTAAACTTCACAAATTTTTTCAGCGTCCTGTGACGCATTCTTACCATTTATATAATAGAAAAGCAAAATATGACAATGTTTTGAATGTTCACTCATTTTTTAACGTAGATAAATTTTCACATATTAATGCAATTTTAATAATGTCTGCTAACAAAATGAAGCTTAAAATGTCACTTTTCAATTAAGCTATAGTATAGTCATATGCTATATAGTATTAGTAGAGAATATACATTTTAATGCCATCTCTCCACAATTTGGCCGAATTTAGCATTCTTCGCCAGCTAACTCTTTCCTTTGCTAGCTGGCGCCAGTTAGAGATTCCAAGCGCTGACAGGTTCTCCAGTGCTTGGTCTTTTGACAGGAGGTTGGGTCTTCTTCTTTTACGTCGGTCACCAGCGTGTTTCCAATATAACACCTTCTTATCCGGAGTGTATTCTTCCATTCACTCGACATTACCTGGCTAGACCTAGCTCTAGTAAATAGCAGACGCTAAATTTTAATGCGCTTTACTATATCGGTGTCAGCACACAGCTCATGGTTATACCTTATTCGATAATCGCCACCAATGCAAATAGGCCCAAAGATCTTGCGTAGGACTTTTCTCTCGAAAACTCCGAGCATTCTCTCATCTGAGGTGTAAAATGGCCAAGCTTCGGCAGCATAAGTAAAGACAGGCATAATGAGAGACTTGTAGAGTGTGGTTTTCGTTGCTAGAGAGGGACCAACTTCTCAATTGCTTACTTAGCTCAAAGTAGCACCTGTTTGCAAGAGTGAACATTCGCACTATCTTCTTTGTTTGTTGACAGTATGTACTTCGTCGACACCATCAACTATAATTAGGTTGTTCGAGCAATCTCCTCCACGGGCGATATTGTACGTAGCGTCGCCATTCAATATCTAGGAGGAGTGTTCTCTCCATAGACTCAGTATGCTGTGGACATCTGCAACTAGATTTACATTTGTGTCATGACAGGAAGAGGCTCCGGGATTTGAACTACCTTTACCAGCACGCACAGTACCTAAACATGGGGTTTTTCTGTAGGGGTATATCTTTCTGATTTCTCTTAATTAGTTAATTTAAATATTACTTCTCATATTGACAAATAGTATACACGACGTTAAAAATGAGTACTTTTTGGGCTTAGGAGTACAACTTAACGATTCGATAATGTTTTTTAAAATTGTGGTTGCTTAAGTGCAATAGAGAGAGGAAATAATTGCTGCAATTACAGGGCTCTTTGGTTAATGTTTGATAATGTTGTTAATGTTGTTAAATTTACTCTTATATGATTATATATGTAAGTATACTTTAGATTATGTCATTCTCTTATGTGGATATATAAAAACGAGTGCGTAACCCCACTTTCACACTTGAGATGTCACACGAAAATACGGACTATAAAATAGAAAAGGAAGTTACAAAAGTTGCTAATATATTTATTTCTATTGTTAGTGCTGACAATCAACAATCCAAGCACCATAGAAGTACATTTATTACTATATTAATAAGTGGAAAATGAAGTCATGACCGCTCTTGCTGATTTAATCTTTTGTTCTTATTTTTGTTTTTCATGATAAAATCTATAAAAATAATATATAATTATTATATAAAACTTTGATCTCAAAACATTATGACAATTATTAATTATTCGAGGTTTGTGCGTGCGAGCGTTTGTATGCAGATATATATATATATATATATATATATATATATATATATACATATATATACATACATATATATATACATACATATATACATACATATATATACACATATATATATATATATATATATATATATATATATATATGTGTATATATATACATATATATATACCTACTTACTTATGTGGCCATAACAACCGAATATCGCTTTAGGCCGAATATAACATGCTTCGCCAACCATCTCTGTTCTTCGCTAGCTGGCGCCAGTTAGAAATTCCAAGTGCCGTCAGGTTCTCCAGTACTTGGTCTTTCCACCGGAGGTTAGATCTTCCTCTTCTGCGTCGTCCTCCAGCGGGTTCCGAATAAACACCTTCTTAGCTGGAGCGTGAATTTTAATGCGCTTTACTATGTCAATATCGCCAAACATCTCGTACAGCTCATGGTTGTACCTTATTCGGTACTCGCAACCAACGCAAATAGGTCCAAAGATCTTGCGTAGGACTTTTCTCTCGAAAACTCCAAGCATTCGTTCATCCGAGGTAGAAATTGCCCAGGCTTCAGCGCCATATGTTAGGACAGGCATGATGAGAGACTTGTAGAGTGTAGTTTTCGTTCTTCGAAAGAGAGCTCGACTTCGGTATAAAACGGTGCGTAAAGGTCCTTCCCAATTTTGACTACACAACGGGAGTTACGCAGTATCATTCTACAAAGTTAGATGAGCTTTGCAGGAATACCGAACTCAGACATTGTTGCGTAGAGGTAATCCCTTACCGGAGTGTCGAAGCGGCTTTATAATCAACAAATAGGTGGTGTGTGTCGATCTGTTTTTCTTGGGTCTTCTCCAGGATTTGGCGCAGTGTGAAAATCTGGTCGATGGTGGATTTACCAGGTCTGAAGCCACACTGATTAGGTCCAATCAGATTGTTGAGCATGGATTTCAATCTTTGCAGCTTTGTTGTTCCTCAGCCTCAAAATGGCCGTTTCAACCTCGTCAAAGTCGGGTGGTGGAACATCAACACCATCATCTGTAATTGGGGTTATTGGGAAATCTCCTCCACTGGCGGAATAGTTCGTAGCATCGCCATTCAGTAAAGTGGAGAAGTGTTCCCTCCATAGGCTCAGTACACTCTGGACATCTGTAACCAGATTCCCATTTCCATCACGACGATAAGACGCTCCGGGGTTTAAACCGCCACTCAGGCGCTTGATCTTTTCGAAGAATTTTCGAGTCTCATTCTTGTCTGTACGCTTTCTCTGTGTGGGACTTATCTTGTTATTTGCGACACATAAACGTGTGCGCACCTTAGCTGCAACAAGGTAGTGATCCGAGTCGATGTTGGCACCACGGATCGATTTCACGTCCATCACACTGGAAGCATGCCTTCCGTCAATCATCACATGATCAATTTGGTTTCTTGTTCGTTTATCTGGAGACAGCCAAGTTGCTTTGTGGATGTCGAGATTTTGGAATCTGGTACCACTAATTATCATGTTTTGTGCTGCGGCCAAGTCGATCAGCCTCATTCCGTTATCGGAGGTGTTCTGGTAGAGGCTGAATTTTCCGACAGTTAGACCAAAGGTACCTTCCTTGCCCACCCTGGCATTAAAATCGCCAACCACGATTTCGATATCGTGGCGGGGGTAGCGGTCCTAAGCTTCTTCGAGGCGCTGACAGAAGCTCTCCTTGGTCACATTGTCCTCTTCTTCCGTTGGAGTGTGGGAACATATAAGGGTGATGTTAAAGAATTTCGCCTTGATTCGGATTGTGGACAACCGTTCGGTCAGAAGCGTGAAATGTGGACCGTAAATCATGGTCCTCATTTCGTTTGCGGGGGTCATCAACAAAGGGAGTAGTCCGTTTCCGAGGCATTTTTACATTATTCAGTGGGCCGGTTTTTTATGTGGCAGGTCCCAAACCCAACGCACAACCTCTAACCGAGGAGATTTTCGCCACTCACTTCAGCCGCCTCCCAGCGGGTGCCAGGAGGACGTTGCCTGGTGGTCGCCACGTAGAGTTCCCCCATTAATAATAATGAAGGCGCCATCACATAGTAAGCAGAGCAAGCTACATGACTACCCCTCATTAAAAAATAAAGGTATCATCCCATAGAGCTCAGATCAAACTACATGACAGCCAGTGAGTTGACTTGCGATGAGTTCAACAAGGATTGCGCTAGACCCACCAAGTTGAGGCAGTTAGACATGTTACCTTGCGAAAACACCACCATATATATATATATATATATATATATATATATATATATGAATATATATATATATATATATATATATATATATATATATATATATATATATATATTATATAATTTATTTTATATGTATAATATATGTATATATATATATATATATATATATATATATATATATATATATATATATATATATATATATATACATATATGAAGAGCTGAAACTTTAATTTTCATATTAAAATTAAGTTACGTGTTTTGGAATACCCATAAATGCTTGGGGCTTGAGAATAAACATTTGTTACAATCATTCCCAAAATCGGTATTCATACATATAAATATTTATAGTTGGTGTTTTTTAGAGTGAAGCAGTTTCCGATAGGGATAAATATTTATAGCAGTTATCAAATCTGGTAAACAAAAAGTGATTTGTACTCAATAATCATGGAAATATTGACGCCGCAACAGTGCTTGCGAATATTGCAATTTTATTACGAATATCGTGGTTCTGTCATCCAAACTCAAAGATAGCTACAGCCATTTTTTGGTCGACATACTTTTTTCTCATTTTTGGGACTCTGACTATTTTTGTGGTGATATGTGAAAGGGCAAGTTTATCCTTATAAAACAGCAACTTTGGATACATTGCAAGCTAACGTTGAAAGAACTATTGCCGTGATTGGGTTTCTAGTTTGCGTCACATTCGAGCCAGCCGCGGCGGTAATATGCCAGGAATCATATTCAAACACTAATTGCATAAAAGTATCTTTCCAAAAAAGCCAATTTTTAGTTCAGAATATTACATTTTGTATTTTTTTTCCAAATTTGAAAGCGCTTTTTAGAGTATATTAGGATGTTTTATAGTTTATCTAGTATAAACGCAGAGCCGCGGCTACCGACCTAAAATGTAGATTTCTTTATGCTATATTACATCAAATATAGAATAAAAATTAAAATCTATAAAATAATTAGAGTATGGTGCAATATAAAACTCCCATTACGTAACGTTTAAAAAATCAATTAATGGTTTAAAAATATGTAAAGGTGGCACTGAAGTGCTTATTCAAATCTCATGTGTCATTATGAACTTGAACAGTTCTTGTATATTTGGTGAATCAACGCAACGGTTAATTTTACTTAATGGTCGTCACCTACGGTATATGCACCGATTACTAAGGGCTCGATGTTTTTTCGTGGTTTCATCCGGACACCCTACTTACTTTTCTTTGAAGGAAACAGATGAGAAGCAAACAAAGAATACAAGAAACAAAGAATGTCTAATATACAAGATGCAAAGAAAGGACTTTTTTAATGACATTTTATTCAATTTTTCTGATACTGGGGAATTATTAAGGAAGAAATATAACAGTTGAGTTGAATATAATATATAAAAAAAGACACTCGAGGTTTTTTTTATATTTATTTACGTTTATACTTTATATTTTGCAAAACTTTGCAAAATTTTAAGCAAACGATTATGAATTTGGTATATGAAAATAGTAGGTTTTAATTGAATCACTTTTTTCTATAGAATCGAAAGAAATTTGTGTACATCTTTAGGAAAATCGAGAAACACGAGTCTACACCAAAGTCTACATTAATAAGCAACAGCAGAGCACTATTTGTCAATATTTACTTATAACCTTAAAAGATCTTGATATAAATACTTCTTTAGAAATTTTTGATTTTTATATTTTGCTTTACATAAGACATTCGAAAATGGACTGAATAGGATGAAAACCACGTGCACAAATAAATATTTTTTTTCGAAAGTATATTTCTCTATATCCCGCGCGGGTTGGGTATGTAAGCTTCGGTATTAAAAAAAAATAAATGTGTGGCACTTATAGGCCCCGAAGTGCTCTTTGGCCGCGCTTCTCTTCCATTACTGTTGTTCGTGTTAAATTTTTGGACAGTATTAGAACGGAGCTACTTATTTTATTCGGTTACTCTTTCTGAGTTTTGTCACAGAGTTCTTTTAGAAGCTTTTCTATGGCAAATTGCTACTGCTGGAAGAATTGCCAATAGCTCGTCGACAGGTGGGTACCATTCGAAAGAAAAATCTTTTCGATGTTAAATTTTTTATGCTTCACTCGGCGATTGAATCCACGACCACAGATCAAAAGGTCAACACAGTAACCACTGAGCTACGGCACCCAAGCTTCGGTATTACTGAAGTTGAATTTCAAAAATTTTTTAAATACATTTTGAAGAAAATACTCTACATAACATCTTAAACGACTAATATTCACGTAACAAGCGTTCATAATAAACAATTTATATAATATCCAATTCCCCACACTCACTCCATTCGTACTCTGTTAGGAAAGAAATTCACATTTGTTATTTTACATTCACCGCCCTCTAAATTTGAGCAGAGTTTGGTAAGATTTTACAATATTGGCATTTTTACAGCTTACAAATACTAAATTAATGGAATGATGTAATAACGCATTAAAGTATAGCACTTTTCCTTCAAACAGTTTATTTCAAAAGTATGCAGAAAATTTAGTATTTAAATCAATTCCGGCTTACCTTTCAATTGATCTGTCTGATAAGAACTCTCATCACCACCAGGGCGTTCTAAAAAACAAACAAACAAAAAACACTATCAATAATGTTAATTAATATTTCATAAGTTGCAGACGCTACTTACTCTTACTTCCGGACAAATAATCTTCAGGATTAAAGAAAGTTGCAATTGTTTTGTCATCATTATGACTGTTTGGAGTGACGATAACTGTGCCATTTCTTTGCAGATAATCATATCGAGTACCGTCCATATGACCACTATTGTAATCTGGTATATTATTATCAATGGGTGATGGACGACTTGTCGCTGCATTATCGTAACCGATATGTAGGGTGTTTGGTCGAATTGTATAATCTGGTCGATTTGTGTAATCAGGCTGATGAGGGTAATTTGGTAAATTGTTGTAATTATCATCTACTGTGGCTGATGTTGGTGATGCTGTGGGAGGTCTGTGATCGTTTGGCATTTGATTTGTATTCGGCTCAGGCCGTGGATAATATGTGGTTCGAATGGTATACTCGTTGAAATTTGGTTTTGAAGAATATCCACTTGGTCCTTCAGGTTGATTTGATATATTACTACCAGAATACGAACCAGGTCGACTGGAACTTGGATGATCTCGATCAGCTTGTGATTGGTAAATATTTGGACGGTACGTAGTAGGTCGATAATTATCTAGCTGGTCGTAGCTATATCCGTTGCCATAACCTAAACCGAATATTGGTCTTGGTGGAACACTTGGCGATGGACTCATATTGTCCTCATTAGCATAGCTGGGCCTATAATGGTCTTCTATTTCCGGGGCATTTGATGCATAACCTCCTGGAATATACACTTCTTCATTCGGAGCCGGATAATTGTGTTCATATAACATTGGATACTTGTACAATGGATGTAAATCATGGCTAAAATATAAGCGATCGCCTACTACAGTACTGTTAAGTTCCATTGTGGAAAAGGAACCTTTATAGGGCTGTTGCGATGTAATGCTGGTGTAAGCACTGGTTGGTGGTGGTGATGGTGGTACTGAGGACGAACTATCGTCTAAAGTAGATGTCGTTGGTGTTGGATTGACTACGAGTAGTGGAGTCGCTTCCATCGGCCTATCTGAAAGTTGAATAGTAGATGTTGGTGATACACTACTGTAGCCGCCACTATCACCACCACTCTCAGTCACACCATCTAACACTGGTATTGTGTTATCGCTCAAATCAAAACAATTAGCCTTGCGCGAATACAAGTCAAAATCTGGATCGAAAATTACACCAGCTGGGCGTCCAGTCGAAGTAGCATACTTTTCGGTTGATAATTGACATGTGCCGTTTCCACGTCGATGCACACTATAATCATAAACAAAATTACATGAATTAAGCAATCGTTTGACAATTAAATTGTTTTTCGAATTATTTAAATTTTAAACCAACCCAAATGAGATCATCTGACATTTTTCGCCAGCATGAATGCATTTCTCTTTGCAGGTTTTCAATGAATTAGTGTCTTCAGTAAGAAAAGCCTTCTCGAAAGGTAACATAGCTTCTAAGGCAATGCGCTCGAAACAGTCTGAAATGAAAATTAAATTAATTTTGTATTATTATTGCTTCCCTTGCAGTATTCGATTAGATTTTAGCCCTACCCGTGAAAACATTTATTGACATGTAATTGTATTCCAAACAAAGTAAATTTAGATAATTTAAATATATGAAAAATTAATCATAGACTTGAAACAAGAAGGTGCGCCAGCTAATTTATTAGATACTGAATTTAGAATGAACACCACAAACACTATGTTGTTTTTCACGTGTAAATTAATAAATTGCATATTAAAAAATGCATCTCATGCACTATCCAATACAAAAAGTACTTGGAAATTATAAAACAAAAAGTATAACGTACGTATTTATTCTTTACAATTTTTTGTTGCCTTCAAAGTAGTTACTATTAGAAGCATTGACATACGTGAGCTACATTTGCATGAATTTGGCGTTTTCAAACGGATGCTCTCTGGAAGACAATTTTTTCTCTTCTCGGCTTTCATAAAATAATCGAAAACCCACGTAACTAAATGCATGCTAGCAGAAATGTTTTGCGAGAAATCCAATATTAAGTCATAACGCACTCCTTAGCGTCTCTTCTTTTCACTTTCTTAAATAATTATAACATCGTAGTTAATAAAATACAACGGGTAACGTAGCTCAATAGTAGTTTACTGCATTGGTCTTCATAGTATAGGTCGTGCTATTAAACCCTGAAGAGGTCAAATTAAGACCCAATTGCTTCCAACATGATCGATTTCCCATGAAAAAACTTCTGAATAAGAGATGACATCAGAGTACCGCCGGTCACATTGTATTTATAACTTGGGGAAAAAATGAATTGAGATTTCTATAGCGATTTATTCACACATGACAATGTGGGAATGCTTTTATAACACTACTTTACGGCCAAAAAATACCAAGAAATTCAGATATAGGGGATAGTTACTCTTGACCTCCTTAGCTTAACAGTCCACGCTTCTTTTATTTTATAACGCCAATTGTTAGCTGTTTAATAACCCCATGCATAAAACCTGTTTATGCTTTAGGATTGACACTGTATGATTTTGCAAAATAGGAGCAAGAACATTGGGTGTTCGTAAAAGTTCGGTTACAAATTTGTCCAAAAATGACACTTTTTTCTTATATTTAAAACGAGCTTTATTAAACCTAATATGGTTTTGATTGATAACCATTTGCCATTTTTGTGGTAAAGGCATTATTCCATCCGTGTAGAACTTCTGGGTTTTCTGATAGAAAAACTGATCCAAGTGGGTTTAGCAGGCCTCTACGGAATTTAAATGTACACTTAAAGCAGAGATCCATACGAATGATAATCTGAAGGTGCAAGATCCGGGCTATATGGTGGGTGCATAAAACCTTCCCAGCCAAGATCTACGAGTTTCCGACGTGTCATCCAAAATGTGTGTGTTCTGGCGTTGTCATGATGGAACACCACATCTTTTCTGTTGATCAATTCTGTCCGTTTTAATTGAATTGCTTGCTTCAATCTCGTTAATTATTGACAGTAGAGGTCAGAATCAATCAATTGACCAGGTCGTAGATTCCACCAGACACACAGGATTACCTGTCTCGGTGTCAATCGTGGCTTTGCCATCGTCTGCGAAGCTTCACCTCACTTCGTCCATGATCTTTTTGCACATTATTGTACGTGATCCACTTTCCATTCCGTTTCAGGAGTGAATCGAAAATGGAAATTCAGTCCATTAAATTTTTCACTGTTAATTCATGTGGCATCCACACGTCGAGCTTCTTTATTCAGCATAGTCTGGCTCAGTGGTTAGTGTGTTGGCCTTCTGATCTGTAGGTTGTGGTTCAATCCTCGGCTGATGCATAACAAATTTAATATAGAAAAAAATTTTCTTTCGAACGGTACCCACCTGTCGGCAAGCAATTGGCAATTCTTCCGACAGTAACAACATGCCATGAAAAAGCTTCTAAAAGAACTCTGTGACAAAGCCTTGAAAAAGTGGTGTCACAAGGGTTCTGCCGTTAGAATCCGGCTAAAATAAGTAGGTCCATTCAATAATACTGTCCAAAATTTAAGACGCACAACGGTAATGGAAGAGAAGCTCGGCCAATATTTATATATATTTATTTTTATTTTTTATTATATTTTCTGAAGATTTTTTTCATTTCATTTCCTCTTCCAACACATCATATGAATTCATCAGTAAATAAAATAAGACTGAAAAAAGATATACATCAACTACTATGCTAACTATTTATTTATTAAGTTTTAACAATTTCACATACGTTTGATATTGTCAATTATTGTCGAGGTAATGCACAATAAAAGTGAGGATGTTTCTTTGCGTATTTTCTGTCCACATATCCATTGTACCAGCACATCTACCTAAAAGATTATTTATAAACTTGCATTATTTGTTTTGTAGACGTTAATAATTATATAGTCGATGTAACATATGTAGCATAGGATATCTGACCTTCTTGTATGATTGGACGCAGAGTGGCAACAAGTAGTTCAATTTCAGCAGCATGTATTTTCTGACACCTACGGATTACAGTAGTGAAATGCGGCAGAATATCTTCAATTGAAAATTTTTGGTACTGAGATTTATTCCAATTTCCACCAGTGACCGTGCGAACTGTTTGAACCCATCGCCGTTTATGGATTCAAAGGACCGTAGATCACAAGCCACAAACTTCACACAATTTAATATTACTTCCTCTACAGCTACATCTTCTTTACTGTATTGTTTGTAGCATTGATGTTTTTTAAATGTGTAGGGCTACTTCCTTTTGAATATTTAAATATTTTGTTGCATGTTGTGCATATTATAAACGGCACTGCTTCTTTTGTGTTTATGTTTTCAATTTTATTGTACAGTTTCCTTAGATTACTTGATCCAACAACTTGTATTTGTTTTAAAACGCCACTGTTTAATTCTTTTAAATTATTCATTTCAAATTTGTTAATAATTATATATTGTAACCCGCGAAACAAATAAAGAAAATATTACCGTTATCATTTTCAAACATACTACAAGTGTTGCCACTAAATTTAATTTTTCTCTACTTAGTTTATTCTAATATAATATGTGTATAGAATAGAGCACCATATTAACAGCCATTTGTATTTTCGATACAACAGATGTGTATCTAATCGTATTCCGTTTTATTTATGTCAGTATTATATATTATTGTTATTGTAAATATAGATAAATTTTCATTTAGGACATTTCTGGCAATTTTTAATAATCAGCTAAGTAAAAAAATG
Organism: Megamerina dolium; assembly: GCA_963854835.1. Classification (NCBI taxonomy): domain Eukaryota; kingdom Metazoa; phylum Arthropoda; class Insecta; order Diptera; family Megamerinidae; genus Megamerina; species Megamerina dolium. Next base: position 79,179,387 of record OY978525.1, read on the forward strand.
CATATGGCAACAGCGGCTTTTCAGTTTATTCGATAAGTGAAGTGGAATATACAATGTACACAGTTATTCTTTTTGATTACTTATATTTTCTTTTGATTTATATATTTTAACAAAGTATTGTTTTAAGTAATGTGTTATTACTGAACTTTAAATCTCGCGAAACATTAAAATAGTTGTAACAAATATTAAAACTTTTATTTTTTAAATTATGCACATTTTAAACTTTCATCTAATATAAGTTACTCGCAAAAGTAAAAAGAATTGTGTAGTCGGTAATTAGAAACAAAATTCACGACTACGATTTTTACGGCGAAAATGCACATTTCCACGAGAGGAAAAAATAAATGGAAAAGAGGACAAGCAATAAATACCAAACGATGTTACTCGTTACGATACTGACGATACCTGATTAGACGGTTTCAAATTTACAGTTTGTATATCGTATTCGTCAATTAATTTAAAAGATTTAAAAGAAATTATGTAAAATACTAAAAACAAAACAACAATATTGCGTAATAATTATTGGACCATACGATTGTAAGTTCTGAAATCTAAACCCCAAAATAATTTTAATTCGTTTAAGCATAGTTTTTACCACGTATCTCAAGATGAAAACATATTTAAATTGCTTTGAATTATGATATAGAAAAATCTTTATTTAGATTGATTTAAAAAGTATACGCGGTTTTTTGATACTAGATAGATTTGATGCCCATATATCGGGCAACACTAAACCGATTGTATCATGCCGACATGTTTTTAAAACATGACATTTCAGACTATACAGTTCTGAAATTCGTTGTTCGTGTAAAAAGTTATATTGATTTGAAAATGGTCTGATATTTGAAGAAATACGCTACGTGATTCTCTTTTACTATGATTATGTGGTGCTGCGCAGTTAAATTTAATTTTAGCATATCTTGCAGTGTACTGCATAGTACGCAGAAACCCGTGTGCCTCGCTTCATATAAAGTAGTGTGTTGAAAATTTTACTGCGCACCATTACTGTACATGTGTTTCATGTAATAAAGTTATGTCAAGTGTGTTTAATATACAATATAATATATAGTAATTATCTGTATTTAACATATTATTCGAGTACATTTAAGAATTAAGGATTTGTTTCAAACTGTATAGGATCAATAACGCCCTCGAATTTTGTTTTTCTCTTTATGTTTGGAAGATGAATATTTTGTAAACTTTGTAAACTTCTGTGAACTGGTATGTGGTTTAAATTTAGGTTCTTCCTTATGTCTAAATGACATAATTTTTTATGTAGCCTTCCTTTCTTTCTTCAATATAGGATTCCCTTGCTCTGTTTCTTTTTACAATATACCTTTGTTTTGTACGTAAATTGCTGTATATTTTATTTTTGTTATAATTGCCAAATTCCGCGTTTATAGGTTTATCCTTTACAACTGTTGTTATAAAACTCAATTGATTTGCTAACTTTATTTTTAATATTTTTAGTGATTTCTGTTCATTTGGCATTATTCGAATTAATTCACCAATCGTATTGTTACGAGTATCGATAGTTGGTTACTGATCACTATTGTGAGTGACACGAATATTGGCAACATCGAAACGAACGTCAACAAAAAGAAATAAGCGATAGTCAGAACAGGCCAACGAGAAAAAAGAGAAGAATCACGACTACGATAAAGGAAGATTCTGGAGTGTTGCCACATAGTATAAATAGGGCCAGATGTTGACAAATTCAAATCAATTTAATCCCGAACGTGATTGCGCAAACATCGATACAGTATTAGATGCAAAAGTTGCAAGTACATTAAAAGTGTTATTGTAAATAGTTGATTGTAATTACAGTTGGTTAAATAATTTGTTGCGGTATATAGTTGTACAAAATAAGTGTTGCAATTATTATTGACAGAATCCAGTGATCGAACAAGTTTGATTCAAATAGAATTAAACGCTCACAAAATTAACAGTATTATTTTGCCTTTCAACATTGTCGTTACCAGTGTGGTTGTTTGGTGTGCAATACGATATTTTCATCACTTAAGCAATAATTTATATTTACATATACTCTTAAATTCATTGTCGCTTATTAACTTACCGAAATGGCCACGTTGGGATTTTTATAATGAGAATTTTTCTATAACCGTTTGATTATTTCTATCTTTTAAATAAACTGTTGTGGAGAATTTGGAGAAAGGTTTTATGAATATCAAGAAATTTGATCTTAGAGTTAGTATATGGTGTTAAAAGAAATTTGTTTTTTATAGGTTTTCTGTAGTTTTTTGTCTTACTGTAAACAATACAATTGTATATATTATATATTTTTGAATTAATATTTTTAAATTAGGAATATAGATATGCTTTTTTAAACCTTCATAACTTTCTATAACGACGGTGTGGCCAGTTTCATTTTATAAGCTTCGCCTTCTGCCTCTACGTCAATAGCATGGTAAGAACAACGATAAAATTTATTTTACCAAAACCATCATATAATTCTATAATTTTTTGTTGTAAAATGTTATAATATTGTTTCGTTTTTATTTTGTGAATGTTTAATTCTATTTGAATTAACCTTGTTCGATCACTGGATTCTGTTAATAATAATTGCAACACTTATTTTGTACAACTATATAGAGCAACAATTTATTTAATAATCTCTATTTACAATCAACTATTTACAATAACTCTTTTAATGTACTTGAAACTTTTGCCTCTAATACTGTATCGATTTTTGCGCAATCATGTTCGGGATTAGATTGATTGTCACTTCCCAACACTGGATCTATTTATACTCTGTTGGCAACACCCCAGAATCTTTCTTTATCGAGATTCTTCTCTTCCTTTCTCGTTAGCTTGTTCTGGTTATCGCTTATTTCTTTTTGTTGGCATTCGTTTCGTTGCTGCCAACATTCGTGTCAGTCAGTGATGAGTAACCAACCATCGATACTCGTTTCACTGCCATCCTCTTAACCTTGTTCGTCCCGAACAAGTTTTTATAATTCCCCCGATATGGTGCAAGTCGCTCTATGTGCACTACTTTACACTTTGCTCTTTTATTCCAGGCACTTTGAATAAGATACACTACGTCATTAATTTTTGTTATTGTCTCATATGGTCCTTCCCAATGAGTTTGTAGCTTAGGGGATAGGGACAGGTCTTACTTTCGTTGTGGATTATGAAGCATTACAAGCTCTCCTTCATAGAACCATTTTGAATGTGCTTTCAAGTCATACCATCTGCGACCGCTCTCTGATGAACTGATGTACTTCATCCAACTATTCCCGCTTTTCGCTAGTATAATTACCTTCGGATGATCTCGTTGGTGTTACAACTCCAAATTTGAAATCAGCTGGCATTCTTAACTCGTTTCCAAAAATTGCCAATTCTGGTGTAGTAGCCGTCGTATCATGTTGTACGCATCGATATGCCATGAGCAACATTGGTATATGCACATCCCAGTCTCTTTGGTATTTATCTACGACTTTTCTCAAATATTCCTCCAAGGTATGGTTAAATCGTTCTACCATGCCATCAGATTGTGGATGCAAAGGTGTTGTACAAGTTTTATACCCGACATACGGCACATCTCCTGGAATAAAACTGATTCGAAATTTCGACCTTGGTCTGAATGTAACTCCATTCGTACGCCAAAACGAGTAATTCATTGGTTGACGAATACATGCTCAACTGTACTAGCTTCTTGATTTGGAATGGGGTATACTTCAGGCGGTTTACTGAAGAAATCTATAACTACCAGAACATACTTGTTCCCTGAGTTGCTTGTTGGAAATGGTCCAGCTATGTCATAGCAATTCGCTCAAATGGAGCACCTACGGTGTATTGGTGCATCTTACCTCGACTTTTCTTATTGGGACCGTTGGCCATTGCACATTGTTTAAACTTCCAAATCCAATCAGCGACATGGTCGTGGCATCCAACCCAATAAAATCGTTTCTTTATTTTCTTGACGATTTTGGTGATTCCCAAATGCCCACCACTGGAGGCATTGTGATACTCAGCTATCACTTCATTTATTCTTGCCTTGGGTGCCACTAGAAGATCATAAGTGATTTTTCCATCTTCACTTTTCCATGCTCGGAATAAACGTCCGTTTAGTAATTGCAGTCTTTGCCATTGCACACAGTATGCCTTTGCTATTGGACTCTCATTAGCCATTTCTTGCCAACCTGGACGTATGCTTTGCTCCTTGTATACCATATTCTTTCCGATATCTGGGTCGTTCCGCTAATCTCCTTGCACTCGTTCGGTGGTCCATGACTCCTCCGGCAATATATTCGTAAGTTGTATATCGACAATGTGCTACTTGCTGTCCAAACGAGAACAACGTTTACATTCCATTATGCAAGGGCGACAAGCTAGAGCATTGCCGTGATGTCCTCCTTTACGGTGCTCGATAATAAAATCTTAACTCTGAAGCCTTTCAATCCTGGAGCCAATTGCTCTTCTGGGTTTTTAAATTGTAATAACCACCTTACCGCTGAGTGGTGAGTTCTTAGATGGAATGACTGACCGTACAAGTATTTATGGAAGTATTTTACATATTCCTTCCAATATTACGAGCAACTCTCTTCGAGTGACACAGTAGTTTTTTTCTGGCTTCGGCAGGATTTTACTGTGCTATGCTATTACTTTTTCTTGCCCATCTATAATCTGAGAGAGCACACCACCTATTCCATAGCCACTCGCATCTGTGTCTTTCTTTCAGCTGTTCGAATGCTTTCTGTTATTCCTCGCCCCACACAAATGGTTTGTTATTTCTTGTTAACTCATGCAGACTGTTGGCGATGTTTGCAAATCCAGGAACAAATCGTCTATAGTAGGTACATTAGCCTAGGAAGCTTCTTAACTCGTGAAGATTCGACGGAATAGGCCATTCTTGTACTGCTACTACTTTCTCCTCGTCGGTAAGTACCCCTTCTGTTGTTACTTTATGACCAAGATATTTAACTTCTCGCCTGAAGAGTGAACACTTTTTCATATTCAGTTTAAGCCCTGCTGATTGTATATGCTCAAATACTTCTTTCAACTTTTCCAGGTGGTCGTTAAAATCTTTTCTCATCACAATAATGTCATCGAGGTACACCAAGCACGTTTCCCAGTGTAGTCCTCTGAGTACACGCTCCATCAAACGTTCGAAAGTAGCTGGCGCATTGCATAAACCAAATGGCATCACTGTAAATTGCCATAGACCATCGCCAATACTGAAAGCTGTTTTCTATTTGCCCTCCTTACCAATTTCCACTTGCCAGAAGCCATTTTGCAGATCACGAGTTGAAAACCACTTTGCACCCGATAGTGTCTCTAGGGAGTCATCGAATCTTTGCAGTGTATAGCATCTTTTTCGTGATATCATTTAGCTTTCTGTAATCCACACTAAATCGAGTACTTCCATCTTTCTTTTTTACCAGCACAACTGGTGAACACCATGGACTCGCTGATGGTTCAATAACACCTTGTTTCTGCATATCGAAAATCAGCTTAATGGCTTCATCTCTTTTGGCCAATGGAACTCGTCGTGGTGCTTGACGAATTGGTCTAGAATCACCGGTGTCAATGTGATGCTTCACGATGGTTGTTCGTCCTCTAGTTTTTCCATTTGAAGAAAAGATTGAACTGTACTTTTCCAATAGTTGTAAAGCCTTTTCTTTTTGCTGTTTGGTAAGCACACCTGCCCATTCTTCCATCTGTGCTTTTATTTCCACTCTGACAGTTCCTGATCTTCCACTTTTTATCGACGAACTCTTTTCGCAGTCTACTACGGCAGTAACTTCCTGGCAATGCCCAATCACCATTCCTTTCTTCAAAACTGTAGATTTATTAGTTGGATTTAATATTCAGATCGGTATCATTCCGATTTCTTTAGGTTCCACTAACGTCCTATCAAGTATGATGTTTTTATTCGTTATTTCTTTATCTGCTTCCACTACCCACAAGTTGCCTGTACCATCATACACATTCATCTGTGCCCAAATCACCGCTTCTAATTTTGCTGGAACCTCTTGGGGTTGACATGCCAGTACTCGTTTGATGTTACCACTACGCTTGTAACCGATGTTCAATGGTAACTCGACATTTGCATAGCGTAGTATCCGTTGATTTAAATCTTACGTAAACCCATTGTCAATCATAAAATCAACACCAATTATTACATCATCGATGATGTCGGCCACAATGAATTCATGTTCTCACGTACAATTTCCAATAGATACTCGTTTTTTTATCTTACCCAGAATTTGTGCATGCTCACCCGTTGCTGTACGCAATTTTATTCCCATTAAAGGCTCAAACCTCCTTACCAAATCGCTCTTGATTATAGAATGCGATGCACCAGTATCTAGGGTTAACATGAATTGCATATTGTCCAGTTTTCCGTCAATAGTCAAGTCGCTTGGCACACGCTGTAGTTGTGAAATATGAATGTTGGCGCCAGTTCTCGCCCCGCTGAACTGACTCGATTTAGTTTAACGATTGATTTGTGTTAGTGGAGCGGTCGCTGTCCACCTTATTCTCCTTCTTTTGTCTACCTGGAGAACTCGATCTTGATCGCTTTCGTCGTAGACGGCAGTCACGCGCCATGTGTCCTGGTTTGTCTCAGATAAAGCACTTACCAGTAAATTTATTTTCGCGTCGATCTGTTCTCCCTTTAGGCTGCACTACTGACTTAACTGCCTGACACACTGCTTTAACCAGATCTGATGTTTCTGCCTCTAGTTGGCGTACACGAGGTACTGGTCGACACACTAAACTGGCGGCTTCATATGTCAAGGCACTTCTAATTGTTTCCGCATATGTACTCCTTGGTGACATGACTAAGGCACGCTTAGTCTCTCCTTCACGTATACCATCTATGAATGCCTCTATTTTTATTTTTTCGATGAATTCTTCCGAATTACCAGAGAATGCAAGATGACATAAGCGCTCAATGTCGGAAGCGAAGTCCTGAAGGCTCTCACTACTCCGTTACACTCGCGATCTTAATTCCACGCGATGCAATTGAATCTTATATTCGTTTCTATATTTTCGCTGGAGTGTGTTCATCAGTGATTGATAGCTACCACGATCTTTCTCTGGAACCATTTGTAACACTTCGGAAGCATTGCCTTAAATGCGACTATTAAAGCAGCGGTTTTGTTACTATCGCTCCATTGATTCTTCGAAGCTGTTGTCTCGAACTGAAGCTTGAAGATGTTCAATGGTGTGGTTCCATCAAATCTTTCTTTTCGTTGGCGTGTTCTGGTTATCGCCTATTTGTTTTTGTTGACATTCGTTTCGATGCTGCCAACATTCGTGTCATTTACAATAGTATCAGTCACAATAGTGATGAGTAACCAACCATCGATACTCGTTACAATATGTATCGTGTAATCCAGAGAAAATTCATATTTTCTCCTTGTCGACATTACATCATAAAATATTTTCCGTAGAAGTAATGTATTCTTTTTGATTGCTGTGTTGTATGTCTATATCTTTCTGTTTGTTGTCAGTCAAAATTATTTGTGTCCGAAATCTGTTTACAATAGTATTTAGAATACCAATACGATTTTCAACGTTTTATTCTTGGGAATGTATTGTTTCTGCAACGTAGTTAACGTTATTGTATAATGAACTTGTTAGCGTGTTGATTTCATTTGTATCGAGTTGATTCTACTCAGAAAGTCCGCTAAGTAATTTTCACGTCTTTAATTTATTCTTAAATTGAATTCGTTAGTCTAATTAGCCATCTGTAAAGCCTTGGACTCAACGATTTTGATTTGGAGCTTATGAAAAGCCAGAGTAATGGTTGGTGATCCGATAAGATTTCAAATTTTGTACTATACAGATATGGCCTAAAACAACTTCTGGCCCAAGCGATTTTTTCGTGGTCATTAAGGGTTCTACTTGCGTATCAAATTGGATGTTTTTCTTGTTGTAGTTTAGCGCCAATTGCATTGATACTGGCGTCTGTAACAAACTGAAATTGTTTATTGAAATTAGGATACTTGAAAACTGGGCATTCTGTTGAAATATTTTGTAATTTATCGAAAGCGTTGATATAATTGGGGTCGCTAATGTTTAATTTTCCATATTTCTTTAAATATTTTATTAGAGGATAAGCAACTCCTTCTGGTGTCAGCATATATCCCAAGTAAAGCGTTTCTTTGGCAAAAAACGTACACTTCTTAATGTAAATTCAAAGCTTTCTTTCTCTTAGTTTTAGTAGTATTCTATTGACATCGTTGACATATTTTTGAGAACTTGTGGAAAAAATCAGAATGTCGTCTAAATAGACGACACAAATTTTGTTTGTAAAATGCAATTAATGAGTCTTTAGAATGTTTTTCGGAATACAATTTTGTTTAAATTGGCTAGAAAAAGTACGGTTGATTTGATTATAGTAAAAATAAAAGTTTTGAGAATTATTATGTTGGTTTTGATAATAGCCGCATTCTTTTGCACGCCAGTTGCAAAAGAACACTGACTTATTTGCCGAACTGTATGCAAAGCAACAACAGAAATAAGCGACATCGTCTATTTTATCCTTAATTGAAGTTGCTTATATTTTAATCGACCTGAGTTATAGTGTTGGAAGGTAAAAAACAGCACTATTGTTAATAGACTACTGGAATGTGCTTGGGAATTTTCAACAACACGTCAAATTATTGTAAATATAAACAAAAATAAGCAAAATAAAGAAAGTGCAAATAAAAATTTATTTTAAATAAACGAATATACTTACCACAGATTCCACAGAATTGTTTTTTTTTTTTGTTTTTATTTCGTTTATAAATTTTACGAACAACCATATATTCAAGTAAAAGGAGAATTAAATGCGAGTTGGTGTTCTTTTGCAACTCGGTTACAAAAGAATGCAGCTAATATTGTTGTGATAGAATTTGTTTATTACGAGTTTGTGAGTTTGTAAACTGATCTACTCTAGAGATTGGATTTTGGTATGACGATCGTTATTTGTTTTATTAAAGCTAAATTGTTGCCTTTTGTTTACATGATTTGTATTAGTTTCCTTATTTCTAATTAATCCTTCTCCTTCTGATAAATAGAAAGCATCTTATAACTTTGTAATGTTTTTGTTGATAATGATTGAAGCTAAATTTAGATTAATATTGTTAATAAATGTTTTCAAAATTATTTTAAAGAATCAAATTATCTTATAAAAGATGTTAGGGCATAATTGGTATCCCCTCTAAATTTGTAAATACTTTGGGCCTAACTCATAATATCGTTTGCTAATAATTGTAAAGGTATTATTTTTTTAAAGTAAAACTTCTTTGGTGGCGGTGTCGCAAATGGAGTGTCAAATTTTCAAATCAAATTTCGTTATATGAGCAGTAAGGAATATATAGCATAGAGAAAGGGGGAAGGAGAAAGAAATGAACGTATGCACAATGATAAAATCATGATTCAATGATTCATAATTGAGAGAGAAAGAGAGAGAGAGAGAGAGAGAGTGAGAGCAATCAGCGAATAATAACGATTAATGCGAGAGTAAAATATTAGGCAAATACAATACATTACTTATGCACAACGATATAAAAGCGATAGAGTATACGTGCTAACTTGAGAACAGCAGTCACATATGCCTCGCAGTCAGGCACAAACTGAAAATGTTGTTCTCATGTTATTACGCTCTCGTATCTACATGGGAGACACATTCAATACAGTGTTGCCAGGACTTCAAAAATAAAAAGCTAAATCGGCCAAATCAAAACGCTAAAAAAGTAAATGGCCAAGAAAAAGGTTAAATATTGCCAGCCTTTTCAATATTTCATAAACCGTTTATATTTTATTTTTAACATGTATGCATGAAAGTTCAACAATCAAGGCATACATTAAGTACAAATATTTGAGAAAATACTTTCATAAAACTATTAATTAATATATATCTATTATTACAAACATTAAATCTGGCCCTTTCGTTTTAACAATTAGATAACATGTGAAATTTGAAGAGGACAGCATCAAACTATTTCAACATTCTACAAAAACAGCTTAATGCCGAAAAATTCAAAATTATATTATTCTATAGTGGACTATATCTCACATGTAACTATTTCCTTTTCAAATGAATTGGATGAACTATTGTTTAAATATATATAACGAGAGACTTACATACTTATGAACTGGGCTGCATTCCAGTGTTAAAAGGTACTGTAGCCGTGTCGAATGCGCAAGAAGGTCAAAGCTTTGGTTGCAATTTGCAATCTCCAATCTTTTATCGATAAGCCAATATACTCGAACTTTTTGCTTGTATATCTTGTAATAGAATCAAATATACCGCGCAACACAACTAACTATTTAATTAAAGAGATTGATAATGATGGGAATATGTTTGACCAAATGTGATGTTAGATGATAGTTCTTGCAAAAAAATACTCTTCGCTTTGTAACACAGCGTTGCATTGAATTTATACAATATCTTGTATTGTATGTATGGAAGATTATCCTTAATAAAAGCTTGTTTGAAAATAAGATAGGGCTGGAAAAAAGCCACGAAGGTAAATCCTAAATTTCGAAGCTAAATGACAAAAGAAAAGCAAGATAGCTCTAGCCTCAAAAAGAATTAGCCAAGGAATTTGTGTTCCATCATGACAATGCCAGGCCACACATATCTTTGATGACTCCGACCTATTTTACGGAACTTGATTGAGAAGTTTTGACGCAACCATCGTATATTCCGGATTTTGCACTATCTGACTATCATATGTTTCGGTCTCTGCCTTGGTCTCGCCCTTTAGTGAGATTTAAAAAAAATCTTATTCAATTTAACTATTCCGTGTAAAATGATACCATATTCACCAAAATCGATGAACCGAAAGTTTCGATTTTGGGTCTTTGTCTCGGGCGCGATCAATAATACGGGTCACAACTTGGTCAAAATTATAAAATTATTTTGAAAATATTTTTTTCTGAAAACTTTTTTTGCAATATCATGAATTCAGTTTAGGCAGCTAAATTAGGTAGGTGTATATTTGGCATACAATATATATTTTATTCGCAGAAAATTCGATAAGGCGGCGTACATTGTTGCGACCAGTTGAAATAAATGGAATATTTTGAGTCACCGATGTTGATCAATCAACCTTTGAATTTATTGAATTTTTGACACACAAGCTTCAAGTTTTCATTGAAAATGATTTCAAATTAGCACTTTAAAGTATAAAAAAGGTAAAATTAGAGTAATTAGAGTAGAGTAGGTAATTTTAGAGAATAAGAACAAAAGGTGCCATTTCATCCTTGTCTTTCAATATAGAGTAAGTTCGACATACATATATGGCCTACCCTTAACGTTTTTGGCAATAAAACGCGAATTCAGCTTTAATTCATTCATTTGTTTTGTTTTTAAACGTTAAAATTATTATCAATTAAGTCTTTAATAAACAATAGTCAGAGAAATATCATAAAGAAAATATGTAATAGAAAAATCAAAGGTCCATCAAATTTGCATTTTAAAAAATGTGCTGTTGTCAAATATGGACCAGGGATAAATATTTAACTCAATTTTTTCGTTTCCAGAACATAATTCATGTGCCCACATTCTACATATAACACATTGCACCCATGCTTATCCTCCTTTGTCGTCAGAAAATAAAACTTGAACAATAGATGCGTTTTGCGTCTTCTTGATTAGATCTATCTGGACTAAGATCTGGCGGGTCATTTAAGATGAAATTGTCGTCGCTTTCTGATGAAGTGTATTCTTCTACACTTAAAAAAAAAAAATTCGTTTGAAGTAAATAAGTTTAAACATTATTTTGTAGTTTCTATCTAAGTACCTTCTTTTTTGAACTGTTTTCTTTTCCGGTGCCTTTTTTAAGTTCTGTCTTTAATTTCTTTACATGTCTCTCATCCTTTGTTTTCTTCAAAGATTCTTGTAAAGCCTGCTGTAAAGCCTTGGTACGGATCGGAATCGGGGAGATCTCTTGTGGCATTATATAAGAGCTTGATCTTATGCCAGTGGACATAGAAAGTTCGAATGAAACAGGTTCTACTATATCAGATTTCTGTTCTGATTGCGACAATTCAGAAGTTTGTATGGTTGGGAATGAAGATGAAACTGTATTGTCTATGCTATCTACCGCTGATTCAGCTTCTTCTGCAGCCAAAAAGTCGTGGTCGTTAAATATATGCCTATTTAAGGGACATATTCCGGTTAAAGAAAAACCTTTGGCAGCAATTTCTCTTATTTGTGTTTTCATGTACGATCGACCTAATAATTCAATAATGTCAAAATTTATCCATGTTTTTGCATTATTTATAACCCAACATCATACACAAATTGTCTGTAATTAAGAATCCTCTTTCAGCTCCTATCTGTCTTCGACCTTTCAGAACCAAAACCTTCGGCATTTTGGCTGGCACAATGGATATTCCAGTTTCATCTACATTGTAAATGTTATTAGGGGAGAAATTGTAAGTTGTCATCTCCTTTTACAGCAAATCAAAGAAAATTGCCACGTTGTCCTTCGAAAACTCTCTAGCACGGGCTACAGATGTGCTGGTTGGTTGACAGAACGACAGAGATGGGTGACGTTTAAGAAATAAACGTAACAAAACTCTCCCTGCAGTTTCTTTTAATGTTGAAAATGGGTTTGGTAAATTATGTTTTACAGCCAAATGAAATGTCAAGGATCCTATATCATTCCGTGTTAATAACAGTTTCGCTTCCATAAGTAATATATACTCGAGAAAAGAATCTTCAAATTCGGGTGGAAAACCTGGTTTTCTCCCAAGTTTAGCTACCACTACTTCCTCTATAGGTCTTCCCTTATCAGCCACTAAACGCCGCAACGTGGTTTTAGGTACATTGTACTCCTTAGACGCCTTTCGGAGCTGGACTTGATTTTGATGCCATTATTATCCTTCAAAACAAAAATATTACTTAACTAGAATGAAACACGTGTCAAATATGGCCCACCGGTCCATATTATCAACATCTTAATGGCCATATTCCCCGCACTACACATTTCTCATTTGGTTATTTATTTATGCACACTTTACGAGTTATTTATTATTAATTTGATTCCACTTAAGAAAACCCGGTTCAAGCATTATATATTTAACACTCCAAAACATATTTTTCAATTAAAATTATACCAATAAAAACTTAAGAAAACTTACCAAAAGAATACTAAGTTACCACAAAAAAAAATGCTTAGCGCTATACTGCGCACATCTGTTTCACTACATTCGTCAAATGAATCGCCTTCTGCTAAAATATGTGCGAAATGAAGCCACTGTGTCTTATAGCCTAGACAGACGGCAGCCTAATTCAGGATTACCGAGTTAATTCGAATTAACTCGGGCATTAACTGCAGCTAATCCGTATAAACTCTATGAGTTAATTCTCAAAATAAAAGAGGATTAGGGCAATTTGCTATGGCAACACTGCTGAAAATTGTCTATTGTGAATTTTTTTCCATCCATTTTACAAAATATTAGGTGTGTTCGCTATCAAAAAACTTTCAACAATTGTTAACAGTTTTCAACATGAAAAGCATTGGCGAACAAATAAATCCAGCTGTCAGTTACGAACTGTGAATGTCAATTTACAACTTTCTGATAGTTTTCAGTTCACGTACTTCTTGTAGATTTTCTCATATCGAGAGTGACAGATGACAGAAACTGATAGTGATAGTAATGTAAGTGAGCAGACCTAATAAAACAGCAATCATCCGTTTAGTTAATCTGCAATACTGCCGTCTGTCAGGTTAATATTTTATTCGGATTAAGTGCGCCGGTAATTCGGAATTAGGCTGCCGTCTGTCTAGGCTATTAGCTTTGTGATTCAGAAGATGTTGAAGTGGGTCATATTATATACATGGGCCATATATGCCGAACTTACTTTATCAAGAATTTCGACCTTTTTCGTATACAAACACGATTAAAAAATTTGTCAAAATTTGTCCAGTATTTATGTATAGAGAGCATACTCTCAGAATTGTAATTATATTGGAATAGCAAAATACGAGTATTTTTATAAAATAAAAAGAATTAAGTCCAATGACTAATTTGGCTGCCGCACGCTATTTATAACATCAAAAATCAAGTTTTCAAACTACAAAAGGGTGTATTCGGTATGAAGACATACGCGAACGTATAAGGCGGCTGTTATGTTGAGAATCATACGATTGTCAATCACGAATGCTGATCAATAAAGTATATATGTAGTGTTCAAGGGTTTTCGATCTCCAAACACAGAGACGATTTTTTCCACCTTTCATTACTCTTTAGTACTTTTTTCATTTGACAATTCTCTACGTCACTTGTGCGCTTGGATTTGGAAAATAGTGGTGTTTGAAAATTTGAACTATGTAATGGATATGCAAATAAATTGTTATCGTCGACGAGAAAAGCATAGATTAGTAATAACTAAGTGCTAACGTTTTGTTATTAATTTGCAAGAAATAAAACGTTCGCGTAAAACTAGATCAAAATATAATATATATTATATAAATAATATATAAATATATATTTAAAAAACTAAAAAATATAATTCAATTTTCAATACGATATTACTTCATCTAATCACATCGAGTCAAATCTACTTCTCCTAAATTGATATGACACTGGAATATTACACCGATGCTTCGAAATAGGAAAGATAATTGACAAAAGTGTGCGAGTTTGTATCCAAATCGTATCCAAATTTTACATTTCCTAAATGGAAAAAAAAACAAAAAACAGCTTTTTGAAAATTTTCGTGTTTAAAAATAAAGAATACGACTTCTCTTTTTCCTTTTATTAATGTTTTAAATGTTTATTTTGTTTTGTCTCAAAACGAAAAATTGCGGTAATCGAACTTCGCTGTTCTGTGATAATACAGTTTTAATTTTTTCACAGCTATTTAGGTATGAAAAGTTATTTTTTTTTTGTTTAAATACTAAGAATTTATTGAATCTTTCTACTTTTCCGAGAAACTCACAATAAGTATTCAAATCTCGATGGATGTTAACGTTCCTCATATACCAAGGCGCGTTTACAATAATTTGCAGGCATTTGGATTATATTCGCTGCAATTTTTCAATATTTGGGGGAGATGTGGTGCCCCATAACTGAATACCACAAGTCCAGATTGGCTTCAGGATTGTTTTATATAATAGCACTTTGTATTCGAGATTCAACTTCGACTTTTTGTGTAACAGCCACCATAACTGATTAATTTTAAGCTTGATCTGAGTTTTCTTTGCCCGTATGTGATTGTTCCAGGTCAGCCTTTTGTAGAGGTGAATACTCAAGTCCTTTGTTGAGGAGCACTGTGGAACTGATTGGCCATTTATTTTAAGTGGGGGACATGTATCTAGCCTTAGTGTGAAGGTTACATGTTAATGTATAGTTATTGTTGGGCATATCTTAAGTGTATAAGAGATACAGTAAGGGGCCCAAAACGCTTCCTTGTGGAACGCCAGCGTGAATATCCAATGGATTTGTTGTGTAATCCTTGTGATGTACGAGAAATTGTCTTTTCGTGAGATAGCTACTAAGCAATGAGGAGACATTTGCAGGCAGTAATAGTTTGAGTTTGTAAATAAGGCCATCGTGCCATACTTTATCGAAAACTGAAGTGATATCAAGAAAGACAGCTGAACAATACTTTTTTCTTCAAAAGTGTTCCTTATCAGAGTTAAAATGCGGTGAATTGTGCTCTATTGTGCCGTGCTGTTTTCTAAATCCAAACTGATGTTGGGGAATCAATTGGTTGAGATTAAAAAATGGAGTTATATTTATGACTTTTCGAATATTTTAGAGAGTAGAGGCAGGAGGCTGATAGGTCTGTACGATGCAACTTTTGTAGGGTCTTTTTCTGATTTTGCTATCATAATAATTTTTGAAGTTTTCCAGCATTTGGGATACTGTTTAATACGAAGGATAGCATTGAAAATGTGCGTGAGATGAATTACTGAAGCTGGAAGGAGCTCTTTTATCATTTTACCAGTAATTTTATCTGAACAGGTGATTTTTTTTGGGTTTAAATCATTAAAAATAGCTTTGAATATGTCCTTTTTTTAAATTTTGAGCTTTATTAAGCAAGGTTGAGAAGTTAATTTTGGTAATGAGGACTGTGATTGGGTGTAAACATTTTTTTTAAGTGGTTTGCAAAAGCCAAACCCTTCTCATAGTTGCTTCTAGTCCAATTACCGTCACTCGAACTAATTGGGGAATCAGTGAGAATTGGCCGATTTGAGATTTTTGCTGATTTCCACAAAGAGTAGTCTGACGCTTCACCAGGTGTTAATTTGGCTATGTGATCTTCCAACTCCTTGTTGTTTTTATTTTTTAGGACTTGCTTTAACTTTCGATTGCAGTGCTGTAGCTGTGTTTTCAGATTCGGTGATCTGAATTCTTGCCATTTACTTCGGAGCCTTCTTTTTGTCTTACTAGTAATTCAATGTTGGCTGGTGTGTAAGGGCTATAGTTTGATTGCTTGTATACCCTTGTGCAGGTGGCTGAGCTGAGAGCTAATGAGAGCAACTGGTTGAATTTTTCGAGTGCTGAGTCTACATCGTATCCATTTCTTAATACATTACTCAGAGGAAGATGGGAATTTACATATTTCTTGAATTTCAACCAGTCTTTTTTTTTTCTAACGCAATTGCCTTGGGAGCTTGGTGATTTTATAGATATTACCTTGGGTAAGTGATCAGATGAGAGATCATAATTACAAGATATTTTCCATCTGCAAACCTTTGGCGACTCCAAAGTCTATGAGATCGAGTATCTTTCTCTTGTCCGTCGGCCAATATGTCGGTTGACCATTTGAGATTTCATCGTAGCCGTGGTTAGTTATGATTGAGGATAGTCTTCTGCCTTTTGGAGTTATTAACCGGGAGCCCCAGTGAGTATGTTTGGCGTTGAAATCGCCAGCAATCAAGAATTTGTTACCAAGAGTTGAGAAAAATTCTTTATATTACTGTTCGGTAATACTGTATCTTGGGGGACAGTATATCGCAGATATTACTAGCTTAGAGATGTACTCTTCCAGGCATATAGATGTTGCTTGCAAGTAGACTCTACTGAAATCCTCGAGAACATGATGTTTTATTCTGTTTTTTTATCAATATGGCAGTTCCTCCGCGTGTCTTACCATGCGGATGATTTGTGGTGTACAGTTTGTAATGTGGTATTCCGTAGCAATGTTTGTCAGTGAAATTGGTATCAGATATCATCATTATGTTGATCTGGTTAGATTCAAGGAATTGAATTACCTCCAAACGGTTCTGGCTTAAGCCGTTCGATTTCCAGTGGCATACCTTGAGACGACTCATGGTATTTATGGTCTGGATAGCAATGTTTGGAGTAACATAGATTGATTTTTCATCATTTCTTGCATCATTGTTTGCATTGAGTTCATGAATTGATTCATGTTCTGGATTAGTGTTTGAATCAATGTTCAAGTGTACTTGTCTGTTGGGTGGGCAGTGAGTGCTTCTGCTCATTATTTACATTGCTTTGTTGGTGTGAGTTTTGCTTTTAAACACTAGCGTATGAAATGGTTTGATTCTTGTTTGGGATTGCAGAGAAGATTTGTGTTGCATCAAGATTTTGTCTCTGACTTTAGTTGGCTATCTGAGTTTGCTCAACTGGTTTTAGAGGTTGTTTGCTAGAGGAGAAATCTAGCTTTAGGGTTGTAAATACGTGGCAACCTCTATAATTTGCGGTGTGATTACCTCCACAATTGCTGCATTTTTTCATGCTAGCATCGCCTTTAGACTTTGAGCATATTCTTGATTTATGAAGATTTCCACAAATCACACAAACAGCTGGCAGGGTACAATATGTCTTAGTATGTCCATATTCTTGGCAGTTGCTGCACTGACGAGGTCGAGTTCTCTTATGGGGTTCTTCGATTGTGATTTAGCGATGCAATAAATATCGAAATTTATATATGGGGTGCACTTAACCTATTTTTAGGGTTTTCGTTTCAGGTTGAAGCTAAATGCGATATAACGGTTGAGGTATATTGCTCTTGTTGAGAATGTTGAATACTGTTTTGGCTTGAAACCCTTCTTCCTGAAGGGTGAGTTTGATTTCGTTAATATCAACGTTGGGTTCGACGCCTTTGAGTACAAGATAAAGATTCCAACATCAAATTCTGCAATTACTTTGCGATAATGAGTTTCGCTATAGATTTGCACTTTCGTTTCCTCAATTTGTCCTTTGCGAATAGGAACAACGTGGAAATTCTTTGGTCCTATGAGGCTTGTTATTCTGGAATTCAACTTATCTGAGTTGCGTTCTCTTAAGAAAATGGGTGGGGGTTTGAAATTTTTCTTGGAGATAATATTTTCGTCACTTTCATCACCTGAAAGCAGAGCGTATCTATTTTCCGAACTAATAGGGGCAGTGTTCTGCTTTTGAATTTTTGTTGAATTCATTTGTTTTGAATTTTGAGGACTTCTTTTTCGCCTTACTACAGTAATGTAGCGATCAATTCCAATTCTATTACTGGTTCTGTAATAGTCATCGCACTAGTTGCTTTTACTACTGGGTCATGCATTTCAGTAGAAAGGCCGTTATTTGTTTGCTTTGATGTTGTAGCTGAAGGTGTTACAGCAGGAGAAACGTATTGAACACTCCAAGGTATAGAGGGAGATAGCAAGAATGATAGAAATACAGATTGTGCCCTGAGTGAACAGTTATCTTTTTTGGTTTGAGTTTGACAGCCAACTGTTCGTATGCACACGTCATAAACGAAGAAAACATTAACCTAAAGGGACAAATACATTTTTATAATTCTTGTATTTATATAGCACGCGGTTACTTATTGATTGAATAAATGGTGATTTTTAAGGTGTGCAGTGTCGAGTGTCGAGTTGCAATAACGATAATTGCGACAAATTGTTATTAAAGAATTATTTTACCTTTCCGTGTGGTGTGGATTTGGCAAAAAAGTGGATTAGTTTCTGTCGGCGATTAAGTCCTTTCAACCACAAAAATAGTGTGATTTGCAAGAACCATTTCATAGATGATGATTTTATAAACCTCAAGCAATATGAAATGGGTAAAATTTATTTATTGTATTAGCACAGCATTTGCATTTTTGAAATGTTCTTAATTTTCCAGGCTTTACGTCAAAACTTAAATTGAAGCGCGGTGTTGTGCAAACTATTTGCCGAGTATCTGGTGGGACAACTCTTCGGGAACAGCGGGTGCAACGAAGAGAAAATAAGCACATCGTTGCTATGTTGTTGCATCAACAAAGTTCGGAAATTGCAGTTAATGGTAACAAAAAATCGTTAGTTATTGTATGTAAATATTCAACTGCTTAAATTAACTTATTAACAGATCTCGGATTAGATTGTGTTGAAGTTGGCGACAATGTCAGCATCATTATTACAGGAGCCAGCTCGGTGATCGAGGAAGATAAAGAAAATTTGCCCTTCCACTCTTCAAATGTCCTTGGAGAAGCCTCAAACTCTCCTGTAAAAATGTATCGCCTTTAAACACACGGAAAGGAATTATGTATATAATATACACGTTTCAAAAAGCAGTTTAGCAAAACTGCGCAAGAATGTAGAAACATAGAAGAAAAGCTGAAGAGTATATTCACTAGCGGACAGATAAACAAACTGAAAAATGCGAACAAAAAACAATATTGGCATTAGAATGATGTTTCCCATTCAATCACAATTAATGAAACGTAACAAAACATGGTAATTAGCAGTACCAGATTTCAACATCTCGACATCCATAAAGCGACGTGGCTGCCTCTCCAGAGCAAAGAAGAAAAAACAAAATTGATCACGGGATAATTGACGGTAGGCATGCTTCCAGTCCCACACAGAGAAAGCTTGACGTCAATAAACTGCAATCACCAGAGACAGCAAATGCTTTTAACACTCGATTATTGCAGAGGGTAAGTGTTCTGCTTATGCAAAACACTTTCCCTCTTGATGATACAAGTGCACAGTGGACACACATATTCCACTCCATGACTATTGCTGGATTGGAATATGTGTGTGTATTGTGTAAAGTTAAGAATAAGACTCGAAAATTTTTTGAGGAGTCCGGTCGCCTGAGTGGCTGTTTAAACCCCGGGGCCTCTTCCTGACGTGACAACAATCTCCCGAACTCCACAATCACGGATGATGGAATAGATGTTCCACCACCCGACCATGATGAGGTCAGAGAGGCCACTTCTAGGCTGTAAAACAATAAAGCTGCAGGTCCTGCCGAGTTGTTGAAGACCGGAGGCTATGAGCTGCTCACCAGCGTGCTCATAAGTAAAATATGATCGGATGAAGATCAAATTCTGGAGAAGATCCAAGAAAAACAGATCGACACACACCATATATTTGTTGATTATAAAACCGCTTTCTACAGTCCGGTAAGGGATTACCTCCACAACAATGCCTGAGTTCGGTATTTCTGCGAAGCTCATCGGGCTTTGCCCGTTGTGCAGTGAAAATTGGAAAGGATCTCTCCCCGCCGTTTAATACCGAACGGGGTTTCAGACAAAGTGATTCGTTATCGTGCGACTTCTTCAATCTTATTATGGAGAAAATAATACGAGCTGCTGATCTACGACATAATGGCACTATGACATATGCCGATGATATTGACATAATCGCATGAACACGAGAGCATGAACACGAGTGCAGCATTCTAAGAGTTAAAAAGAGAGTCGCGTCGAATGGGTCTCACGGCGAAAGAGGGCAAGACGAAGTACCGGAGACAAAGAGTCCTAGTGTCTTGGACAGCACGTCACTCTTGATAACTATGCTTTTGAAGTAGTGAAGGACTTTCTCTATTTTAGAACCCGCAGTATCACCAGTAATGATGGCAGCCTGGAGATATTGCGAAGGATTACTCTTGCTTTACAGGTGCTACTTTGGGCTAAGTAAGCAACTGAAAAGTCAGGCCCTCTCTCGAGCAACGAAATATACACTTTACAAATCTTTCATCGTGCCTGTCCTTACATAACGACAAGCCGAAACTTGGACAATTTCCACCTCAAAAGTCCTACGCAAAATCTTTGGAACTATTTGCGTTAGTGGCGAGTATCGAATAAGGTATAACCATGAGCTGTATGAGCTGTATGCAGACACCGACATAGTAAAGCGCATTAAAATTCAGTGGCTGCGCTGGCTAGGTGGAAAGATCAACTACTGCAGAACTTATCAGCGCTTGGAATTTTTAACTAGCGCCAACTAGCGAAGAAAAGAGTTGGCTGGCGAAGCATGGTAGATTCAGCCTAAATCGATATTCGATTGTAATGGCCACATAAGTACGAAGGCAGCTCCAGAACTACCCGACCTGACATATTGATTGGCACCAAAATTATTTTGGTGAAAAGTGGCAACCTTATAAAACATATGTTTTAAGTTCCAAGGCTACGTTGTTTAGTATTTTTTTTTTGAGCCATCGAAAGTTAACGACCTCAGTTAATTTGTAAACATGGAAAAAATTAGTCACCGTTATGTAATTTAATACTTTCATTTGAAAGGTCTCAGTCCGAATATTAAAGCCGAACTAGATTCTACTCTGGGAGAGTCTGCTCCTTCGTTTATGATCATAAAATATTGGGTGGCAGAGTTTAAACAAGGTCGTACAAGCAGTCAAGACGAACACCGTAGTGGTCGACCAATGGAGGTGGCCACGCCAGAAACGGTTAAGAAAATCCACAAAATAGTATTGTATGATCACCGGCTGAAGGTGCGTGAGTAGGTGAAATTACAGGCATTTCAAAAAGTGCTATTCATCGTATATTGACCGAAAATTTAGATATGAAAAAGCTGTGTGTAAGATGGATGCCGCGTTGCTCTCAATAGAACAAAAACAACGTGGTGAAGATGGTGTAGTGGTACCATATCATCGCATATGCATGCCATTGTGCATAGCACTATACTGTACTGTACAACAATACATTACGTATATACAAATATGCTTGCATCAACTACACATACGGTCAACATATGTATATCACTATGTACATACATATTCATACATACATATCTACTTTTGTTTTACTTTTGTTTACATTTCGTTTTTCTTTAAATGCACAGTCGCACAGTCAACATGTTAGGTTGATATTTTCGATCACTTGCATTGATATAGAATATTATTATATTGTGTTTACACAATTATGAATTATTGTGACGCCACTCTAAGTGTTATGTATGTATGACCAATTAACCCAAATCTAAGTATTGGTTTTTGCTGCAGTCGAGGTGTTGATTGATATAGGTCAGCTTATGGAAATGGATGGGAATATTGGAAATTCTGGAAAGAATTATTCTGTAGAATTGAACCGACACAAATGCGTTACAGTTTCCTTTTCTCAAAATATCAAGCTTGTTGTGGTAACATACGAGCTGTAATTAATGGAGCGGTGCAACCGCTTTGACGAACTTTAAGGACAGAGACATAGTTAATGATTAGTCTAGTTGGTTAGTCCTATATGAGGCAATCCTTGCCCAGGACTAACATTTCTCAGCTCGAACTATCTTTTCATCTATTACAATGGTTCTATCGAGTGTTTGGCGATGTTTCACAGTAATAAAGAATTTTTGCATCGATTCGTAACCATGGATGAGACATGGGTCCACCACTTCACACCTGAGACAAAGGAAGAGTCAAAACAGTGGACTGAAAGGGGTGAAGGCGAAGACAGTTCCATTTGCACGCAAGATTATGGCGTCTGTTTTTTGGGATGCACGTGGGATAACTTTTATTGATTATCTTCAGGAAAAACAATCAACGGCGAGTATTCTGCCATTTTGCTGCACCGTTTAAGTGATGAAATTAAAGAAAAAAGGCCGCATTTGTCGAAAAAGAAAGTGTTGTTTCATTAAGACAATGCACCAGTTCATACATCCGCTATTGCGATGGCTAAAATGAATGAGTTACAGGTCGAATTGCTTCAGCACGCATTTTATTCTATTTCCAAATTTGAAAATATGGCTTGGTGGTAGAAGATTTACAAGCAATGAAGAGGTGGATAGTGGTGGTAGATGGCTGTAATAGATTATTTTCAATACCATTCATGATTCTAATAGGGACATCCTTTATCTGTTAGTACTTGACCGTTATTCTTGTATATATCTATCTATCGTTCATACTATAAAGAGTGTATCGAAGCTAGAGAATATCGCTGGGAAAAGTGTATATAAACGGAGATCATGTTGAGAAATAAAGAAAAATTTTCCTAAATTTGTTGTTTTCTTTCTTAGGTCGCGTAGTTCTGGGACCGCCCTCGTAAGGAAGTAAGTATAAAGTCTACATAAATACTATGAATAAATTAATTACGCAAAATTTAAAATTTACTAATGTACTAAGTTTCACTGAAATACAACAGCTCCCTCGATATTTGCCCACATTTTGTATTGTTACGAAACATTGTGCGATGTCGTACAGTTGATATTTATTTAATATGTTATGTATTGAACAAGAAACAATCTTTTTCTATTTAGTGGAAAATTTTAGAGGTGAAATCAGTTAGGTTTTGTTTGTTTTGCTCATGTACTGAGAAAAGAGATAAGAAAATCGGTAATTTCCTGATTGTGCTGTACTTTGAATATTGACGAAGCATAAATCCGCCAATGTACACCAGAGTCAAAATAGCAACAAAATAGTCGCTGAAGCTGGTGGAAGTGAACAAATAGCTACAAATTGGGGAGGTTATTATTACTATTATTATATCTTAAAAAAAACACTATAAAAGCTTAATATTATTCCTCATTCTTGGAGTATTTCAATGAAAAAATTAAAGAAGAAGGAAGTAGAGAATTAAATGTCAGATTAGTTGTGATGGAAAATATCAATAGAATCTACAGCCCGTGTTCGCCAGATTTCGTCCCTAAAGATTATTATGTTTTCAAATTTGAAAAGGAAACGATTTCAGTCAAAAACAGAAGCAATCGCCGAAAGAAGAGCATATTTTATTTTCTAAGCACAACAACAAGTTACAACAACGCTGGACTAATTGTATTGAATTAAAAGAAATTTATGTTGAGAAATAAAAATTGATTGTTGAAACTTATAAGTAAGGTTAAAATTTTTTTAATATCTTCACAAATCAAGTTCCACACTCCAACTTAGATAACTCTGAAGAAAGTGGAACATTATACATAGAGTATCCAAATATTTCATTCAATGAATCAATGTGAATATCTAAATTCATGCAAAAAAAAATTTGAAATCAATTCCACAACCAGAAAATTCAAAATCTTTAGAGCAAATTTCGAAAACAAAATTGTTTACAGTTAGGAAAAGAACACCGATTTCAAAATAAAAAATGGACGTCGGTTCCCTTTGCTTCTTGAAACAATTGCCTAATATTGAAACCATAGAATCAAGTTGGTTGTACTACTCGCCAGTGACTTAGGAACGCATATTTATACATTAACATCAGGCGCCAAAACGTATCGCTACGGCTCTGCTTTGAGGCATTGGTGCGTTGAGGCATTGACTTATTTTAATCCGCGAGTCATGCACTAGAAACTATAAACATGTACGTCAGTATAACAAAACACGAATATGTGCATATGATTGCACTCGTATAATTACAACGTTTAATATACGAGTAGTAACGTATACCCAAGGGTGCACATATTATTTTACTGATTATCTTACGAACTATAGAAGAAAGAGGGGTTGATTGGAAGTGATGTAATTTTTGTAATGGCAATTGAAAAATTAAAGTCCATAGCTCTCCATATATTTGTCTTTTCATGGGAGTTCGTATATTTTCGAATATAACACTTTCGTCTAATGCTACACTAATAATTGCACTGGATTTTGATGCGCTTTGCCATGTTAATGTCGGTATACAGCATAAAGGCCCTTCAATCTTCGCTCCCCAAAGGAAGTTAAAGTACAAAGTCTGCTATAACTATAACAACGCTTTCCACGAAGGAACTGTTTCAGGTTTCGGAACAGGTAGTAGTCGCTAGAAGCAAAATCTGGTGAATGCTGTAGATGACCAAGCAATTTGTTCTTTAGTTTCTTGAATATAAACAATATGCGTTGTCTTGATGAAAAAGAATTGCAATAGTATTCTGAGTTTATTGTTTTACCTTTTTCAAGATAATCACCTAACAAAGCCCTTTTCCATCCCAAACAACTGATGCTATAACCTTTTTGCTGATCGTGTGCTCTTCACCTGCTTTGCAGCTGAACAGCCAGCTTCAGTCCACTGTAATCGTTCTTGTTTCAATTTAGGATCATGGTGGTAGATTCAAGTCCCATCCATAGTTATAAAACGTAGCAAGAAATCGGTTTTACTCTGCTTAAAATGCTCCAAATTACACTCAGAAATTTGTTTTCGATTCAGTTTTTGTTGAATTGCTAATGAATGCGGCACTAGTTTTTTCATACGTAATTTTTCATGCAAAATATGAAGTACTCGTTCATCTGGGATGACTGTTGTATTAGTTATTTCACACATAGTCGCACTTAGATGATTTCTGGCGTCGATGCATTTATTGGACGTCCAGTGCGTGGTTCATCTTCAATATTTGTACGACCACTTTTAAATTCAGCACTCCAAGTTTATACTGTTGCATACGAAGGAGCACATTCACCTAACAAATTTATCACATCAGTATGGATTTCTTGTCCAGATAAACCTTTTTTAAATAAATACTCAATAATAGCACGATTTTTCAATTTTTCCATTTTAGAAAAACACTGCGGCAAGTCAACTAACTTCAAGCAGCTATTAAACAAGGAATGAGTTGCCAGGTTGATTTGAAACTTTGCACGTGTTCATACGAAAGATGAAATCATACATTGAACATAATTTCACTGCTCCACTAATGCTATCTATGTGTCAGGTTAGAAACTTTTCAAGTGACTTGTAGTAAAGGTAAATGGCGATGTGATAATTTTATTTACAAGAAATTCTGACAAAATGTTAAAATGGGTCATTTGACTTGTCGTGGTAGGTTTAGTGTTAAACAACTCTATTAGTTAAATGTTTTGCTTAATATAGGCATTTTTTCGCTTATGTGCACTTCACCATATCAAAAGAAATGACGAAAATTGTCAAATTGACGATTGAAATTGAAATTTGAAAAAATTTTTGTTAACTTTCACACCACAAATTTCAATCTGTTGAAAATTCAACCGATCGTTTCGATTTATTGTCAATATGTGGTCCGCTTAAGCAAAAAAAAAGCATATAAAATTATTATTACATACGATCCTGGAAGTATGCCCTATTTTCTTCAATAATGCTGCTTAATTTTTGTTGAAAATAAGGTTTTAGGTCCAATTTTAAGTCGCATTTTTGTCGAAGAAGGGTCGAAAAGGGTCGAAAGTTTTGACATACTGAAAGCCAAACATACATGCTTTAGCTTAAAAAATGAATTACAACATAACTTGACGGGACTTTTTTTCCTGCAACTCTAACATTTAACATTTTTATTTTGTTCATACTTTAAAGTGGTAATATTAAATCACTGTTAATTGAAGTTGTAAGCGTTATGTCAAATATTATAGTCTCAACATATTCTGTAATATGTAACTGTCCAATAGCAGCAAACAACAAGTATGTATAATTAAAGACAGAATAATAGTGATTTTTATTTTTATGAAATTTGGTTGATTTTGACGAGCTGCCATGGTAAGATTTTTTGCAAATTTTTTTAATTCAGTTCAGTTTCACGATTCCCTTTAAAATGATACCAGGTGTACAAGCTTAAATCCGCTGTTTTTCGGTAAAAAAAAAACATTTTTTTTATAGAAAGCCAAAAATTAATTTATTCAAAGTTGTTGCCCTCACTAGCTATGTATTTTTCCCATACAATTTGTGTATACCATGCCAAAAAAATTCCTCATTTTTCGAGGCAAACCACTCGTCAAGCCATTTTCCGACGTCTTCATACGAATCTAAGTGCTGTTCGGCGAGCGCGTGACCCATTGACGAAAACAGGCGATAGTCAGATGGGGTCTGATCTAGTGAATAAGCGGGATGAGGTAGCACCTCCCAATTGAGTGTGTCCAAGTAGTTTTTTTGGCGATGGGGCGTTGTCGTGGAGAAAAATCGGCTTCTCATGTCTTTGTTCATAACCAGGCCTTTTTTCACCCAAAGCACGGCACAATTTCACTAGTTGTTGGTGGTAGCGGTGAGAATTGACAGTTTCACCAGGTTTCAACAGCTCATAGTAGATGACACTCTGCTGATCCCACCAAACGCACAGCATCGTCTTGCGTCCAAAGCGATTTGGTCTTAAAGAAGAAGTTGCTGGTTGGCCGGGATCGACCCACGATTTTTTCCGTTTAGGATTCTCAAAGTATATCCACTTTTCATTGCAAGTCACCACAAGAGGCAGGAACGACTTTCTTTTTTGTCTAGCAAGCAAGATTTCGCATGTGTTTTGGCGTCGCTCTATCTGCCTATCGTTCAATTCATGGGGTACCCATTTTCCAAATTTTTGAACCTTCCCATAGCTCGTAAACGTATGGAAATGGATTGTTGAGTAACACCTAACTGTTCGGCAAGCATTTTTTCAATAGGGTGTCGTCCTCATCCAAAAGAGCCTTCAAATTATGGTCCTCAACTTTTCTGGGTCTATTTTCACGCTTCTAGTCACTGAAGTCAAAATGGCCTTCTTTGATCCGACGAAACCAGTCTCTGCAAGTGGTTTCCGATAGCGCAGTGTCACCATAGGCCGCCTCAAGCATTCGATGCGACTCAGCAGCAGATTTCTTAAAATTGAAGCAAAAATATAGAGCTTCCCGCATATGCTCTTTTTCTTGCACGAAACTAGATATGATTATAAGAGGAAAAATGTATGTTGTTGTATGAAATCACTGATGATGTTTACTAATTGATGTAAACAGGTGTCGAACTTATAAAAAAAAGGATGCACAGTCGATAATAGCTCAATATGCTATTATCGGAGAATCTCTCTCCTCCACTCCTTACCTTGAGTTGGTACAGTTGCAGCGATTTGTATTGTTTGTATAGAATCTGATAGTTGTACAGTTTATGATAAAAGATGGTCTTAATTATATTAAAAATATTCTTAAATTTGATAAAATTCTTCAATCTTCTTAAATGAGTGTTTTATGTTGCATGCCATTTTCGACACTACTCATTGCATTAAAGATAAATATTTGTTGCGACCCAAGATTCAGCGACCCAAAAATCCATGAACCTGTCTACGCTGGTCCGTCTAATATTGTACTACAGATTCGGATTCAGTTATCTAAAATTCATATAAAGTGATTATTTTGGTCCGTCGGTTGTTAGACTTTCCTTTATTGTGGCGTCGTGTAATTCTAATTTATTTCAACAAAAGAAGAAATTTTAATTTTTAAATACTTCATTCTAAATATTAGTTAGCGTAATAAGAGTCTTTCAATGTAAGACTTGATTTTGTATAAACTGTTTATAGCTGCGAAGCTATAAACAGTTCCCTCGCCAGCAATTTTGATATATGGATGTATTGCTTTTGTAAAGGTGCTCTTCAATTATATGTACTTACTTCAATATTAAAATAGAATGGTTCTACAATTTTTTTCTTACGGTAACTTTTTGTCAAACAATTGGAATCACTTGCCTTCTACGGTGTTCTCCGACTTATTCACTTCTATCACCTCCAACTATTTTATTTTATCATTTAAGTAAGATAGATTTCTGATAATAATATGCTATTATTTATCAATAATTATTATTTTGATCTAAAAGTAATAACAATTCACAGAACAATTGCAAGAAAATGTCTGCAAAAACTTAAATTTTCAAAAAAGTCAAAAAACCACAAATAAAATGCAGAGCAAGATGTATTCTATGCTATAAATTATATATGTAAACGTTTGCTATTCAGGCATAGTACAACATTTGTTTAAAATAGTACAAGTTTGTTTAAAATAGACTAAAGAAAAGCTATTGGTTATTCATTTCACCTCTATACTGTAACTACACTAAAATAATTTGCTACGTAAGGTTTTTTCAGGAACAGAAGAAAGTTATGGTCGTTTGTGCTTGAATTTACAATACTTCTTATAGAGAAATTAAACAATTAAGCACTTACCATTTCGTGCTGATACTAATTGATTATCCACAGTTAGTGCGTTGATGCCATGATGCGTTATATTGATGAGCTGATAACTTGTTATTAGTAACATATATGCCAATATGAAAGTATCGCTTTGGCCCATAATTCTTGTTATCAAATTTATATTCTTAGTGGATAAAGATGGATTTTCTACTTGATCTCACTCTCACTTGAATAAAATGTTATTGTTAGGTTGTTTTCTTTCCATTCATTCATTACCAATGATCGCATACACTATCTTCAACTATGCAAACACTACACAGTGGCTACTTTGATCAAAATTCGCGATGACACAAGAATTTCAGTAGAACATAAAAATGTTATAAATCACGTCAGCCATTAATATTCTTCTTTATTTTATAGTTATCATATTTATCAACATCTTTTTAAAACAAAATTTCACTAACTAATAGATACAAGCGAAAGACAAAAAAAAAAAATAAACCTAAAAATAACCACAAAAAATTGGAAATAAACTATAAATCAATCTGTAAAAGATCACATCGAAGAAGATATTATAAAGGCGATTGAACTGCAAATTATATTGCTATACTGCGAAAGGAACTTGGTCTGCACCCTTACGAGTTGAAGTTAACTTAAGACCTGAAGATATTCGACCATATGAAGTGACGTACATTCTCGAATTTGATTAAAAAAAAATAAGATGTATGAATTCCCATTAGGAATACATAAAAAAAGAGTATTAATTGATAACTTACCCTACATTAAAATTTTTTGTTTAATATTAGCCAAAACGCTAATATTATCTTAACTTTGGCATTTGGTGGCCAATTAAAAATTTTATTAAAAATATCTCAATGATCTCTATATATTGTTCTCACGCGGAAACGATGTCCGAAATTCAATTCATTCGCACGGATTCAAAATAGTTGAATCTCGCTGAAATCCAAATTAAATGGAGTTAAAATATTTGTGTATAATTACCATGGCATTATATAAAAAATATCTTAAAACAACCGAGACCTTTACTATTACTAAAACAGAGACGAAAACGAATAAAAGGAACAGTTGTTCCTTCTCTTATGCCCATCTTCCCGCTGATACATCGAAATGAACGTAGCAATGCTTTGCTTATTTTAAAAATTTAAGAATCTTTCAACGAAAATAATTCATAAGTGGTTTAAGGGTACCTAAATTTTAAAAGTTTGTGCAAAGTTTCGATTCAATTTAATATATATTGGTCCTGTTGCATTTGCATAAAATAAATTTTGATTGTGAGCGAGGGGCACACGGCCTACAATTGTGGCACATATACCACTACTTCTAGCCAAAATTTCATTTCTACCACAACTGCTACAGTAACCTTGAAACCTACCATATACTTTTCTCTTTTAATTGCATGATCTATTGTATATGGGCTAATCACATTTAAATAAAACAAATGTGTGAAAGTAATAATATATTTGAATCACCAAAAGAATTATTTTGGCAGTAAACTTTGGTGGCCATGGCACATGTATGTATATATAATATGTATATATATATATATATATATATATATTATATATATATATATATATATATATATATATATATATATATATATATAACATATATATATATACATATATATAACATTCAATCCTCGACTGATGCATAAGAAATTTAATATCGAAAAGATTTTTCTTTCGAACGGTACCCACCTGTCGGCAAGCAATTGGCAATTCCTCCGACAGTAACAACTTGCCATGAAAAAGCGTCTAAAGGAACTCTGTGACAAAGCCCAGAAAAAGTGATGTCACAAGGGTTCTGCCGTTCGGATCCGGCTAAAATAAGTAGGTCCCTTCTAATACTGTCCAAATTTAACACGCACAACAGCAATGGAAGAGAAGCTCGGCCAATGAGACCTTCGGGGCTTTTAGTGCCACATATATATATATATATATATATATATATATGTATATATATATATATATATATATATATATATATGTATATATATATATATATATATATATATATATATGTATATATATATATATATATATATATATATATATATATATATATATATATTATATATATCGCATATCCATCTTGTTCTTTTATTTTCACTGCTTTGTATTAGAGCTATATTAAGAAGTACGCGTGTCTCATCAATTTCTTGAGAAATAATTTCTGCCTATAATACTAATCTACACCTAAAATATGGTTGTCCTAGGCGAAATATTTTAAAAGATATGGCGGTTTTAAAGTTTAAGATAATTCCGCGATTTTGTATGGAAGCTACATTAACGTGAAGGTGTGGTCCCCTGGTTTCTCGCGAGTTTTATGCACATGACGAAACTAAACTTCATGCTAAAAACGGTTGTTTTAATTTGAAAACTACTGAAGTTATGGCGGTTTAAACATAAAACAACTTCCGACGCTTTGTATGGGAGCTATATAAAAAGTGGGCGTGGCTTGGCTCTTTCTTGTAAATCGAATTATCTTTACAGCGCTAATCCCCAACCAAATCTAAACTCAAATATGGTTGTCTTACGGTGAATAGTTTGTAAGTTAGGGTGGTTTTACCTTTTTTTAAATTTCCGCGATTTTGCATGAGAGTCCCGTTAAGAAGTGGTTGTGGCATTATGATTTTATGCCAGACTATATTAATATAAGTGTAAATAATGGTCGTTCGAGACAGAAGATTGTCGAAATTACAGCGGCTTAAATTGAAATGAAGTTCAAGCACTTTGTATGGGAGCTAAATTAAAAAATAGGCGTGGCTCGCCTAATTTTGGCAAGGTTATGCAAGTTTATGATTTAAGATTTTGAAAATCTCGAGGTTAGTCGCTTTTAAAGCTCGGTGTGGGCGTGCCAGTTAACCGATCATGTTCAATATCAATCCGATCCGTACCCTTGCGTGGCTGGCTAGCAGAGAAAGCAAAGAAAGTAATGAAATTACTACATAGAGCAACAACAACGTATTCACATTCTACTTTTCTGTTCCTTTACATTGAATTTCAACAAGTCATATTACGTCATTTATCTTTGCTATAATCTCATATGGTACTTCCCAATGAGTCTGTAGTTATATACATAGTAAGTATATATAGTAAGTGCTTATATTTATAAATATATGCATTGCGTGAATGGAGTATACCTATAAGTACTCCATTCGCGTGTATATACATATATATTGAACAATAGTAAAAATTCTTTACAAAATATTCTATATATATAAAATTCATTCTTAAAAATATTTACTATTATGAGATCGTATTTCAATATATGTTAATTTGCTATGTTAATTTACAGAATTTTTCTCCTGGTCATGGCATTGCTCTCTCAAAGTCTCTGTATTCTACAACTCTGTTAAGTGACCCTGGTATTTGTAATCAGAAATAAGCTCAAAAGCCAAATTAGGAATTCTCTGGTATTTCACGTTCTTTGGTTAGATTTAAATCAACGGATACTACGGTATGCAAATGTCTAATTACCATTTAACATCGGTTACAAGCGTAGTGGCAACATCACGCGAATACTGGCATTTCAACGCCAAGACGTTCCAGCTATATGAAAAGCGGTAATTTGGGCACAGATGAATGTGGATGCATTCCTTCTCCAAAATTTATCTTTACACTTATTTCCAAAACAATCTAGTACTTCTTTAGCGAATTCTTTAAAATGTTATCATCAAAAGGGCGACAGCGTTTAGATAACGCAAGCGAAACATTAAAATTTCCTTTTTTTCCGTCATTTTTCAACATTACTATTTTCATCATTTAAATCAGAATTTTAAATATTTCCTTCTTCTCGTTCAATAATTTTATTTATATAGCAACTAAATTGCTATTAAAAAAAATCACTTTCCCAAACCTTGTTAAGTATTTTGTTGCGTACTGATTATTGTTCTGTAATTTGCGTATAGTATCTGCACGCCTATCGTATCGTATATTTACAATTTTTGTTGACTTTGTACGTCCGCGTACAAAGTAGCAAACAAATTAGACAAATAGTCGATTAAATCGAATGGCAAAATGTCTTGGATGCAAAACATGACCAACGTATAAAGTGCCAAATATACTTGCTTTTGAAACCCTAACGATCCTGACTCAGAAATTCATTAATTTTGGTTTGATGTACTTTGCTACGTATATTCTGAGTATGAATTGCCTTGCTTGCGTGTTGTCGCATATATGGCAAGTGATTATTTGTCATGATAAACATCAGAGAGCAGCGTAAAAACTCTAGTTGTGGTACGATTGCCTATTGACAATTCAAATTCAAATTTGAAGAGTGTTCGACTCGGTATAGTGGTACCACTTCCACTCATTTATCTTTAATTTCAAATTTTATTTTCAATTCAAGTTTACAGTCTTATTGCTTAGCCTTATGCTAAAGGACTACCTAATCCTACTATATACTATGGATCTGTAGGTTTGACTAACGCCACTTGGTCGCATTTGATGAAACAGTTGCCTGGCAGATATGTGTAAGCAGAAGGCTCCAGACGGCTGATAATGATATTCGGTACCCCGGCCTTAAGCCTTGAAGACGTAAGCTTCTC
This sequence comes from Megamerina dolium, assembly GCA_963854835.1. NCBI lineage: Eukaryota > Metazoa > Arthropoda > Insecta > Diptera > Megamerinidae > Megamerina > Megamerina dolium. The sequence goes on from OY978525.1 coordinate 79,212,906, forward strand.
TGTAAGACATAGGAAAAGCCAGCGGGGCGGCGGTTGGTCCCGGGCAGAGCAGAAGGCTCTCAGGCAATTACCATAGCGAACTGGCGATATTGAAGGCAAGAACTATTTATAGTCGCTGGGGGATATTGCCTGCTTAACTATAAAAGCACTCATTTAAGTAGTAGTACCACTTGAACGGGTGGTGTCCGAATCAGCTTGATCGTTCACCCTTAGGTTACTCTTAGCAAATCGTATTACGACTTACTCGATCAAGCGTCGCTTTCGTCATGTCATTCGTTGGGAAGTTATGCTGTTTTAACCTAATGTTATGCATAAAGCATATAAGAATTAAGGGTGCACGGTAGTGTAAAATTTCTCGAGCTACATTTCACATTGGCTCCTAATTAAACATTTTTCCATCATAAAATTAAAGCCCTTAAAAAACAAATAAACTGTTCCTTTTGAAGTGTGTAGCTAACTCTAAACCAAGGATGTAATGAAATATAGTTTTCAATAACTGAAACAAGTCAACAACTGTGCTATGATAAAAAAAATAATTTTGGCGGTTCTAAAAGGGTTAAGAAAAAAGTTTTCTTTTGTATCGAGAATGTTTCAACATAATCTTTCAAACATTATGTAGACCTTAAAATCGCTGTAGCGATCTCTGAGTTTGAAAGACAGAACCACGACTTTCGTAATAAAATCTCAATATTTGCAATCGTTGTTGCTCTCTGACAAAGCTCAGAAAAAGTGATATCACAAGAGTTCTGCTCTTCGAAACCGGCTAATATAAGTAGGTCCTTTCGAATACTGTCAAAAATTTAACACGTGCAATAGTGCTGGAAGCTCAGTGGTATCACAATGAACTTTCTGGCATTGGAGAGGGCAACCACAATAACATTATCTAACCTAAGTTTCTATATATCAATAGGTGTGCATGGTATAAATCAATCAGTAGATCCATTGTTTATTATTACACATTCGTATTAGTCACGTTGAAAGGAAACGATTTGCACATACAACATTATTCTGTTCTTGCAAGTCGCAAGTAAATAGGTTTGCAGGCTACCTAGTCTATGAAGACAAGGGTTCTTCTCCTTTACAGACATAAAGCTTGTAAAACGGGTTATTTGACCAGTATAATGTATTAAATTTTACGGCCTAACTGACCGGTAAGAAGTCGTTACATTTTGGGATTGGTTCAGCCGTAAATCTAAATATCGGTATTTTATTGAATATATATGTAAATCCGACAAGGATTCCAAAATTAAATATTGATATGTATTGTACATGCTCTTTTTTTGTAAATCGGACATGGCTGAGTTTTATAGAAAAAGAGGTACAACTACGTCCACCAACAATCCGATAACATCAGCATAATAACTTAAGTTCTTAAACCATTAAACAACCGCAAGAAAAAATTATCAACGAAAATATTAATTCTCCTGGCCGGATGATGAGAAATGTATTTAATGATGCCATAATATTCGTATTTGGTGAATCATTAAATTTTGTTAATTCCATTCAAAGAGAATCTGCCTTTATGTCGAATAAATTCTTTACATCTATTATGATCACCATAAATCATAATTGTGTCATAAATAAATGGAAAATGAAATACATTAGCCATGGTAGTACCAAACGGCCTTCAGTCGAGATGAATTCAGTTAACATCACAATAACAAAGATTACTTATTAATTGTTCAGTACAACGCAAACAAACCATATGATTAATTTTGGGAAATAAATTACGGTTACACAGACCGTAATTTGTTCATAATAGCTATTTATGACAAATAATTCTATTGCTCGTTTACCTGTATACGGACGAATTTTCCATTAAGCGTGATATGATTTCTTTTTGAGGAAATTGAAATGTTTTTTATGCAATGTTAAGTACAATCTATACAATTTAGGGCTGTTTTCACGATGTCCAGTTAGCATTTAATCAGAACTTATCGGGAAGATAACATAAAAATTGTTTTTACAATAGGTCTGATTGTTTACTTTCCCAGTAAGAATTATCCAGCAACGAAATTTTAGAAAGTAAGAAAAAATTCGCTCAAACAGAAAATATCCCAAAAAGTATACAAACAACAATTTGCAAAAACATGCAAGTTAAAAGAAACAGCTGATTGTGAATATCAATTTCAATATAAAATCAATATCAAACGGAAGAGATTCCAAGAAACTTACCTCAAGAACGCATAGTTTTTTTGTTGAGTACTTGTTCAAACTAACAAACCTAATTTTAAAACCTAATCCATTGGTAATTTGAGGGTCAGAGATAATAAAAATTTACATATAATATTGCAGTACATAAATGTATATGTACATGATATACGCATGAGCCAGCATTACATAAATAAAATATCAGTGATATTCAAATAACAAAACGTTCAACAATGCGTAAATATCGTATATGTAGTAAATTCGAGTACATAGTAAATGAAAATTGGTGAACTAAAAGTACAATGCGAGTAACTACTTCATACATCTATAAAATACATGCATTGATATACAATACAGTGGTGAACAGGGAACTAACGTAAAAAATATAATATTATCACGAGAATCGATGGTGACTCATCACTAATTGTGAATATAAACGAATAATGACGAACACGCTAGTCACGAATGTCATTTAAAAGGGAATATACCATAATAAGAAAGAAAGAGAACGATTTCGATACAATAAAAGAAGATTCTCGAGTGTTGCCACAGAGTATAAACATTACAAAATTGTTGAGAAAGGGGTGATACAATATAGTGGGATTTTATCAAGATCGTGAAAATTCCCCAACTGAAAGTTGATCAAATAAATAAGCTGTTGGTAAATGTGAATCTGTCTTCATCAGGTGCATAAGCAAAACTGCTGATGAAGCTAAAGGAAGCCATTGAGCCTATAGGTATTACGGTAGAGGAATATGAGCTCTGTGAGGAAGCCGAGATCTTTGCAGTTGAGCCTGCTGAGAAAGAACAAAAGACGGATCCGAATGATCAGCTGACGAATATCATGAAAACGATAATGGAAAAAATTAACTCAAAGCTTCAAGAACATTCGCCTCGCCAAGAGGATGTTATTAGTGAATTTCGTATGGAAATTGAAGAAGGTTACTCTCCTCAAGAACACGTCATAGAAAATTTACAAAAGGAACTGATTATCGTCTTCATGAAATTTCTGGGGCAATCAATGAGAACTGCTTCGAAGAATCAATGGGACGATTCAGGCAAGACTCCTAATTTAATTGTAGCATTAAAAGGTAAGTCTTGGATATGGTTATAGAGAAAGGTTGTGCTAGCTACCAATCACTGATGGACACTCTCCAGCGTAAGCATGGAAATGAATATAAGAGCCAATTAAATCGTGTGAAATATCACATATGCAATGACGTATGAAGCCGCCGTTTGATGCGTCGAAAAGTGCCATAAATTAAAATCAGAGAAATGAAGTCTCCCACTACTTTAAGCCTTTCGATGCTTTACTTTCTTTAAATAAAAACTATTTTCTATGGGGAGATATTAAGCCTTAATAAAAATGTCATTTCGTGATTACTCCTTTACTTTCAGAGCTAGCTCCATTCTTCAATGGAAAGAGTTTTACGGTTTTTAATGTGCTTCTTAAAACTTGGTCATTGCTCAGGCTCAGGCCACACTACGGCGAATTTTGTGAAAGTGTCTTTCCTGCACCTTATAAAATCAAGTTAGCTCAGCTAGCTCAGTTAGCATCGTATCTTTTATATCAACTGATACCTTAAAAAAAACTCGAAAATGCCAAAATTTTCGGTAGACTATTTTATACATAAACCTTCTTCGAGCTATTTAGAAAAAATAGTTCGCAATAGAACACATATTTGTTATTTTTAAAGTATATCAACTGGGTGGCCGTATTCAAAGTACACAGGGTTCTAAATTCTTATGAAAGCATTTTGTATAGGTTGAGTTGTTTTGTCTTTTCTTTTATTTTAATTTTTTCGTTCCATCTTACTATGCAAGTACTTAGCTATCTACATATTTACATGTAAAGTATAACTTTTTAGATGGTCATTAAAACTCAGACCATCGTCACGAACAACAAGAACAAAATGTGAATATTCATACACCAGTGTGTGAGGGGTAAAATTAATAACACACATATTTAAATACATAAAACCTTTCTTTAGATTATGACTACATCAAGAGAAACATAAGATTATTGTGGTTACTATTTTGTTTATTCTCATCTGTTTGTTTTCTATTATTTGTTAATTTTTTCATTCGTTGTTTTTTTTTTCTTTTTCTTTAAACAACTTATTTTTAGCACTAGGTGACTTTTATATTTTCGAATTTGTTGATTAAATTATTCTTATTATTTCTTTAGTTCCATTCGCTCATAATTTATTGTTCGCTATTACAGTAAATAATTACACGTACCTATACATACAATACATACATCAATAAAATTTTTTTTGATTCTATTTTTTGTTCAGTTGCGATCATATCTAATTTTTATTTTTGTTTATTTATTTTGAAAATGTTCTATTCTTCAATTAGTTTGTCACAATCGACTCCTTCTTTCATGATTAGTCCGTCGCGTCCGCACTCTGTAGCCAATCGAAACTGAATAAATTCTAAATGTTAAGTTGTATTCCGATGGGTTTGGATGATATTTATTCGCCATTGTCTGCTTTTATTTAACTCTTCTTTATTTTTATTACGTATAGTATATTATTGCTCTTATTGTTTTTATTTATCTTCCGCATGCCAGCATTTAGATTTTGGCTTGACAGTCATTGCTGGATGGTGATGTTGGCGATACGCATTTAGTACTTAGGCACTGAGCTCTTATTGTCGATGTCGGTGTTAGTGTTGGCTTTTCAATACATATTGTACATAATCCTCAAGCTTAGCAATCACTGTACCTAATGCAAAATATTTTACACTATTTACGTAGATCTGGTGCATACCATTGCAATATACACACTATACTTGTATGCTTATTAATATGTACATTGGTATCATTCTAATTATTGCTCTTTACGCATATTTATTATAGATACACTAATAATTATAAGTAGACGGATAAATACTTAATAAGAAAATAATTCATAGGAAAAGATGGAGTCGGAAATGTTCAACAATTGGGTTGATATTAGGAATGCCAATTTTTTCGGTTTTTACGATCCCGGGATTTTCGGGAACTCTTATTACAATCCCCAGATCACGGGATTACTTCCGGGATTTAGATGTTCATTATTTTGTAACAACTTATCTCGAAAAAATTGCATCAATATTGTTTCAGAAGCTTTCCTGCCAAATAATAAATTATAAATAAATGGGTTTCAAATATACTTTTTTATTTAAAGTGAAAATTTATTACTAACAAAGCAAAAGAGAATAGTTACATTTTTACGCATTTAATAATACTTTAGCTAGTACATATCTGATAAAGGCTCGACAAAATAACTTAAAAGGTAATCAAATTATTTTGTGGTTGAAAGAATTTAATGTATTTTTTAATCTCGTACAGTTTAAAATAAGCAGAAAGTAGTAGGCTTTAAGGTTATTATATATATGTGTTATACTAACACAATTTGTAGTTTATTGCTTACAAAGCACAAGTTACTTTTAGTAACACAATTGACAAAAAAATATTAAAATGTAATTCGTAAATATATTACCAATATTTATATATTATTATACGTGTGCGTTGGCCTTCTGATATGTAGGTCGTGTGTTCAATCTCTGGCTGAAACATAAATTTAATATCGAAAATACTTTTCTTTCGAACGGTGCTCACCTATCGGCAATCAATTAGCAACAGTAACAATATGCAATGGAAAACCTTATAAAAGAACTCTTTGACAAAGCTCAGAAAAAGTGATGTCACAAGGGCTCTGTCATTCGGAACCGGCTAAAATAAGTATGTCTCTTCTTGTACTATAAAAAATGTAACACGGTAAACAGTACTGGAAGACAAGTTTGGACAAAGAGCCCTTCGGGGCTTATAAGTGCCACATATTTATTTTATTTATTTTTAAATATTGACATTTAAATAACTCGACCACCAAAGCTCAATAAAAACCCGATCTTCGATTTCATATTGTTGTAACAAGTATCGCTTAGAATTTATATGGGCTTTTATTCTTCTATTAAGACAGACAATTTTTACAAAAAAATTTCAAATTAAACTTTTTTTTACAAAATTTGTTTCAGCATTCAGCAAAAATTTGTGCTCCACTTAAAATAAAATTTATTCACTAACTTACAAAATAAGCATCTCATCGAGTGGAAATGGCGACAAGGATGGCTCCGGTTTGTGCGAAGATGTTCTTTCGATGACTAAGGATCCTCTATGCGTATTCGCTGTTGTAAACTGATGTCAGCAATTTTCCTTTTCAGGATAAAGTACAGAATTCGTTATCTGTCTATTATTCTTCTACCAAGATCACGTTGTAGCCACACTGTATTTTTGGTTATCATGGAAAACGTGATTATTGCCACGCAGTGTCATTATATTCTAAGCTCAATTGCGTCAATTGCCGTGGAATAAGCGTATATACGCTCCTATCATTTCAAATAATTATTTCTTATTTTATTTGAAATCAAATATACACAAACCTGGTAGGACGTTAAAAGCAAAATTATTTCAATAGTTTTAATTGCGTATTTTAATTTGGAATAAAAGAAGAAATTATTATAGCATATATGTATATTCTCTGTTGTCAAAAAGGAGTTTTTGGAGAGTAGACGTAATTTAAGACAATTACATGATTACAGTGATCATTTCAGCTTGCATAAAAGTGCATCTGCTCGGCTTTATCAAGTTCAAAAATCGCTCTCAATATTTTTTTTTTTAACAAGCTTTTTTTATTGGATCTTCCTAAAATTACAATAATTCGCAGACACTTGTATTGTATTCGCTGCAATTTTTCTATATTTGAGGGAGATGCGGTGCCCCAAAACTGAATACCATAAGTCCAAATTGGCTTCAGGATTGCTTTATATAATAGCACTTTATATTCGAGATTCAACTTTGATCTTTTGTGTAACAGCCACCATAACTGATTCATTTTAAGCTTGATCTGAGTTTTCTTTGCCTCTATGTGATTTTTCCATGTCAGTCTTCTGTCGAGGTGAATACCCAAGTACTTTGTTGAGGAACATTGTGGAACTGATTGGCCATTTATTTTAAGTGGGGGACATGTATCTAGCCTTAGCGTGAAGGTTACATGTACGCTCTTTGATTCATTGACTTTTATACGCCATTTTGCTAGCCAGATTTCGAGAGAATCGACATGAGTCTGCAGGAGTTTAGTAGCTTCTATGGGGTTAGAGCGAAAGCACAATATTGCCGTATCATCAGCAAAGGTCGATATGAATGTATAGTTATTGTTGGGCATATCTGAAGTGTATAAGAGATACAGTAAGGGGCCCAAAACGCTTCCTTGAGGAACGCCAGAGTGAATATCCAATGGATTTGTTGTGTAATCCTTGTGATGTACACATTAACAGGCGATTGCCTTTGCCGGAGAGGAAAGCGCCTAACACTCATATTACAAACAAAATCTGTTTGCAAACTATGTTATTTTTTTTGCTTTGATTTTATTTTTATTTTTACTTATCTGTATGCACAATAAATAACACAGAAGTAACTGATTGATTTTACTTAACGCCTTTTCGCAATTTTTTTGATTTTTTAAACCGAAATCAATTATTTATTCAACTCTATTAAAGGAGAGATCCAAAACACGTCCACTCTTATTGGTGACTATCACTAGAAGATACTTATGAAGCAAAATATGAAATAAAAAATTCCTTTTTTGTTATACGTATAGACTTTTTAAAGCTTTTGGGGATAGTAGGGGATACCGACTGCACCTATGTGGATATTGTGTCGCCCAAATCAACTGCCACCTTAACCCATCTCTCTTTTTACACTGGCAGAGTTTTCTGGAAAATGGGATTTAAACCTCTTCTCAGGCATTTAACCTTCTCGAAGAATTTTATAATCTTACTCCTGTTACCTTACTTCTCTCTTTTTCTCACCTGTGGCACACGCGTCTTTCCCGCTCTCTTTTCTTGTGCTTAAAGATATTCCTTTAGCTTTGTACCGCTCCGTGTCAACTCACGTAGTACATTAATTCTCTTAAAATATATAATATGTACTCATATGCTCGTGTGCTGTATCGGAAATTCGTTACATTGAAAAAATATTTTTTCCTTAATTAAAAGCAGAATAGTAAGTTTAAATAGTTTTGTAAACCATTTCAAAAGTCTTGTAGAAGGACTATATATATTGTAGGTTATACCACTATAACGACAACTTACCTATCCGTAGCTGTCACGTTTTTAGAACTTAGCACTAGCATTTATATAAAAATACAATTTAAGGTAATGAAAGTCGAGACAAATTTTTTTCGGTCTTTGTAGGTACTTTATAAGTACTTGTTACAGTAAGGGAATTATTCGCAACGTTGTTTATGTCGTTCTGATAGAGATGCGCGTCATCCTGAATGGATGTACTTTTATCAGTCTGCGGATGACCAGCAGCTCCGGAATCACGGTAATTAGAAGTGATGTCTGGTGTTGTGTTTATGCATGTGGTTATTTACTATTCCGACTCCCATATATTTTCTTCGACGTTTGATTTTATTCTTGACATATTATAACTTTGTTAAACAGTTAACAAGGGGACGACAAACGTTTACAAACGTTTACAAATATGCGTGGTGACACCATAACAATATGTTTAATTTGAAATTCCGAATATCCAATAATAACACAGTCACACAGTATTTGTGGGGACGGAATGATTCTAATTTAGGATGAAAGCTCTAGACCCATATAGTAAAATTTCCGAATATTTTTGCGTTCTAAGGCCAAATTTATTTTTAATGGCCATATTAAGTTTGCAAGTCCTGACTGTTTTTAGAATAAGACGAAAAGGGTTAAAATTCGTATCGGGACGAAGTATGTGGTTTGCGTACTAGACATCAGCATGGATATATCTAAAAGTGGTCAGAGAATTTATTGCACCGGTTATTCAGTGCAAAAGAAAATAAGTACAAGTTTGGAATAAGAAACAAATATTGAGTACACCAATTATTGCTGTTATCAAATCAAAATGTAAACGCTCTTTGAATTTGAGTTTTATGGACTTTATTCGATAAAATTTTCATGTTATTGTACTGTATTTACCTCAATTCCTTCCATATTTATCTAAATAATTTTTTTAATTTAAATTAATACGCAAAAAAACGAAGTGGATTTACTTAGATTCACTTGTCACCATTTTCGCTGATCGAGTAAGTGTAAGTGTGTGAAATAAGGAATTGAAATAAGGATGTATACTGCAGAAAGAGCAACCAAGTACTGATATTACCCATTGCTCTAAATCTCTGCACACCTTGTATGGCGTACACTTGAGTTTATGGATTGAGTAAATTGCATACACTGAAACGGGTAACTGGTGTAAATATAAGTAATGAGTGAACCATTCCAGACCTTTATTGGGTACATATAGTAAAATTTCACGGAGTATATTTAAACCCCTTAACTTAGTCCCAAAAGGGTCGTTTTGACACTTTTTTTGGAGGGTATGAATAACATGGCATTTGAGAGGTTGCTAAGGTGTTAAAATGTCCTTGGAAATTATTTGCCGAAAAATTTTACTAGGGATGTCCTCAGATAAAATCTTTATACAAGGAATGTAAAAGTTCACAGAAAATAAAAAAAATATATATATCCCCTTGAAATATGCAACTTTTTTATTCATTATTTTATTATTTGTTCATAAATATAACTTTAGATTGTGATGGTTCGGCGCTTGGGATATCAATATCGCAATCATCAGAAACTTCGTCCCGATATGAATTTTAACCCTTAAGGATCATTCTTGCTAACAGGTGCTATTTTGGGCTAAGTAAGCAATTGAGAAGTGGAGTCCTCTTTCGGGAAACGAAAATCACACTCTACAAGTCTCTAATCATGCCGGTCCTTGGACAATTTCCACCTCAGATGAGAGAATACGCGGAGTTTTCGAGAGAAAAGTTCTACGCAAGATTTTTGGACCTATTTGCATTGGTGGCGAGTATCGAATAAGGTACAACCATGAGCTGTATAAGCTGTATATCGACACCGACATAGTTAAGTGCATTAGAATTCAGCGGCAGCGCTTGCTGAGTCATGTCGAGTGAATGGAAGAACACGCTCCGCCTAAGAAGGTGTTATATTCGAAACTGGCTAAAATTCGGCCTAAATCGATTTTCCACATAAATATATAGATATTTATAAAAATATATGTATGATTGTAAGTATCAATATCTATTGCAATAGTTTCTATATGCTGCCGCATTGATTTGTATTATGCAGTAATGAATACAAATATAATTGTACTGAACGTTTCATCGGTTTTGGTTTGTTGGCCGATTGACTATCTGATTGAAAGTAAAAATGGTTTCCTCTTCTTTACCGTACCTATATTGGCTTGACTAGTTATTTATAGTACATACATATACATAGATGTCTATAGGGATATTTTTGGTTTCTGTTGTTTTGTTTTCTTGCATAATCGAATGAAATCTAGTCAAGTCATAAATATTGGTACACAACTAAACGCATTCATTATGAATTCAAATTGGGCATATCCATTTCATCTTGACTGCGATTTGACAGTTGACATTTATGCTTTATTGCCACGTAAAAAGTTTTTGGCATCAATTGTTTATAATCATGAAATGGGGCGACATTGGAAATCGTATTGTTGTAGTTGGCCTACTAAAATGCAACATGGGAAATGGCGATATCTTTCGAAAATCGAAAGACTTAGCAGCCGGTACGCTCATAGACAAACTCTGTTTACTGACGAGAACATCTTCGCAGAAGAAGAATCGTTCTATAAACAGAACGATCGTATGTATGCTCGGTCATCCAGAGAAGCATCCCAACTCATCCCGAGGATCCAAATAGGCCTCTGCTCCAGCTCACAAGGCAAAAACGACTCAACTGTGGCTAAAAAACAACATTTCGGACTTCATTACAACTGACGATTGGCCAGCTGGTAGTCCAGACCTCAACCCGTTGGATTACAAGTTGTGGTCCGTATTAGAGGGCATGGCTTGTTCTGCTCGACACCCAAATATTGAATTGTTGAAACGAGCCCTTGTCCGTGTAGTGGACAGTTTCCTCATGCATGAAGTGCGTCTCGCGATCGAAGGGTGGCGACTTAAGGCAGATCGAAGGCGATCTGCCTTAAGTCGCGCTGGAAGGCAAGTGGAAGTCATTTTGAATTTTTAGCCATTGAATAACCCAATAAAAAGATAAAAAAAAGTTTTGAAAAATATTAATTCGTTTTCATTTGGCGTCGGTTTTTCTGTGTACCAATATTTATGACTTGACTAGGTACAATTCTATTACATCCATGCTGGTAAATATAAATACACTACACAAGTGTATAAAATCGTATACAAGAAATATGAAATGTAATATTTAAATGTATTTCGTCTTTTGCTGTTGATTGCGACTTGGTACGTTCACATTGTTTTGACTTGACCCACTTATCAAGGGACCAACTGAACATTTCCGACTTGCAGTCGCATAATATTCACATCAAGGTTTCTGCATATCCATGACAGATGACTGCTAAAATAAGTATGTAAGCCGTAATTATTCCAAAATGCAAATGAATCATATGGCAAAGTTAATTTGAGAATCAACTTTCAATGTCTTTAAACCAATGTTATATAATCCTCTTCAACGCAATTCGATACTCTCATTAATATTTCTTTTTTTCGTACGTAACTACACTTGGCTTATGGCTTATGTAGATGTACTAAAAATTCGTAAACACAGCACCATGTATATATGTAGATATGTATTAGGGATGCCAATTTTCGCAGAAATTTCGGGATCTCGTTATTACATTCCCGGGATCCCGGGTTTACTCCCGGAAGTTAGATGTTTATTATTTTGTAACCACTTAACTGGAAAAAGATTGCATCTATATTGTTGGAGAAGCGCTCCTACCAAATAATAAATAAATGGGTTTTAAATATATTTTTTATATAAAGTGAAAATTATTTATAAGTTGCTTATTCTGTCTATTTTATTATTGTGTTTCGAAATTGTTTAGGCTTAATAGAAAAATTGTGTTGGGGTTTAAGCATTCTCAGGGGCGTCTAATTTACTTAAAAAAAAACAAGAATAAAAAAAATTCGTTTCAGTTTTTGTACGAAACACATACAAATTATGTACAAACATACAAATGAACAATTAAACATTTTAGTATTTGTTGTGGAAAAACCTTTTAAATAAATAAATATATATAAATAAATGAATCTGAAAAACTGTATCACAGCGTTTGCTGAATTCGTAGGCTCTCTACTGTGTATCTCGTTCCTCCTTCTTTTAGCTTAACATTTTTACGTTACGTAAGTTTGCCTTATGTTCGTTTGGTACCATATGTTATGCTAGAGCTGTTGTCGTTTTCTTCTTTCTTATATCCGCTTTGTTCAGCCGTTCGTAATTTAATTTTATAAGGTCTAGTAAAATCCATTACTTTTGCATTAAATTGAAGGTTTCATTTAGCATAGTTAGAATGATCCGATGCCGTAGCTCAGTGGTTAGTGTGTTGGCCTTCTGATCTGTAGGACGTGGTTCACTCTCCGGCGGATGCATAACAAATTTAATATCGAAAACATTTTTTTTTCGAACGTTACCCACCTGTCGGCAAACAATTGGCAATTCTTCCGACAGTAACAACTTGCCATGAAAAAGCTTCTAAAAGAACTCTGTGACAAAGGGTTCTGCCCTTCTAATACTGTCCAAAATTTAACACTCATAACAGTAATGGAAGAGAAGCTTGGCCAATGAGCCCTTCGGGGCTTTAAGTGTCACATATTTATTTTCTACTTATTTTAGAATGATCCGATAACGTTCGATAACTTGCCATTCTCATATAAACTCTCGTCCCTTGGCAAAAAACTGGAATAGTCGATTTTCACAAGCTTCTCTTGAGGCGAATTTTTCACCAGCAAAATCATTCGTCATAGACAGGGACTGGTAGTAACCACTTGCCAGGTGCAGTCCAGGCTATAAGGTGGATGCATAAGAACCTCTCAACCAAGCTTTCGGAGCTTCGGCCGGGTTACTATCGATGTGTGTAGCTTGCCGTTGTCCTGATGGAACACATTTTATCTCCTATCGGCCAAAGCTGGCCACTTCTAGGCGATTGCTTCCTTCAGACGGTCCAATTGATGACTGTACCGGCCAGAATTAAGAGGTTGGCCGTAAGGGAGCAGCTCATAGTAGATGATTCCCTGCCAATCCCACCAAACACATAGCAAAACCTTCCTGATCGTCAATCCTGGCTTGGTCACCGTGTGCGCCGGCTCACCGCGATCGACCACGATCGTTTTCGCTTGAATTTGTCGTAAGTGACCCACTTTTCATCACCAGTAACCAGTTCAGAAATGGATCAATTTTGTTGCGATTCAGCAGCGATTCACAGATGTAAATTCGGTCCATGAGGTTTTTTTTGCGTTAACTAGTGTGACACCCATACATCGAGCTTCTTTTTGTATCCAGCCTTATTTAAATGGTTCCAAACGGTTTTTGTGCAATGTTTAGCACCTGGGCAATAGAAACAGTGCTTACATGACTGTCAGACTCGACGATTTCCATTATTTTATCGATATTTTCGACCATTGGCCTTCCAGAGCGTGGTGCATCTTTGACATCAAAATACCGGAACGGATTCAACGAAACCAAAATTGCACGTGATTGGCTGTTACAGTATCAGAACCATAAATACTATTCACATTTTCAGCCGTTTGGTGAGTTTTTTTTTTTTGTAAATATCGTTGATAATCTAACGGTTGATTTTTACGCTTGTGATGTGTTTACTTTAGTAGTTTTAACGATGTTATTGAATTTGTTTGTTAACTTTGAAATGTACCTAACGCTGGGGAAATGTTTGTGTTTGTGTTGTTGCTGCGGTTCTAATCTATTTCCCTACAAGAACACTACCGTTTATACAACTGATCATATAACCAGTAGTATCTGACGCTACTTTATGTTAGGACTTAGAACAAAGTTACTATCATTTTCTTAAGAGTCATGTGAAAATTCTTACTGAAAGTATTGTTTACAAGTGATTTTGTATCTCTGTCTAACACGTCAATTTTTGAATAGTGTCAAATATATAATTATCTTATTTACTCTAGTCAGACTAATGAGCATTTCTGTCAGATTAACTACACAACCATTTAACTGTCTCTTCCTAACCAATTAGTTTTTGTTATTTGGGAATATATAGTTCTATTACTTACTCTAGTTGAGTGTAGTAGAAATAACCGTCAGCCAATTTATTCATATTTTTTCATAAATATCTATCAGAACAATCATGTAGATCTGACCTAAAAAGCTCACCACCTGTTGTTGTTATCGCTTTACTCTCTTGCCATTTTTGGCTACAGGTCAGCGTTGTCTTTTCATATACCCTTTCAACTTAAAATTGTAATGGTAAAAAGCAGGGCCGGATTAACCTTCAAAGGGGCCCTAGGCAACAATCAATTTGGGGGCCCTTTTTTCCCCTTCCGTTCCCTTCTTTTTTCGATTAAAAAATACAAACTTATATCTTTCATAAAAATTTTATTGTCACAATGTAATAATATCAATAAAATTACTATATACATTTTAAACATGTCGTTTTCTACATTTCTTTTCGGCAAATTCATCAATTATATCATAAATATCGATTTTGTTCAATAAATTTGACTCAATGCAAAGTATACCTAACATCTCGAGTCGCTCTTGTCTCGTTGTAGCTCTTTCAGCAGCTTTGATTCTTTTTAATTAGGTTTGGCAGAACAATTTGTGATCATTAACGTTAAAAAAATCCGAAGAGCTATTTCTGTGTTAGGGAATACATCGGCTAATTGATCTTCCATTAGAACAACATTCTTATACAAATGACTATGAGTTCTTTGTGCATCAGTGTATCTGGAGTTCACGTAACTTTGGAATTGTTTCATTTCAATGAAAAATTCTTCCAAATCTCTAGAATAAAAATGAACTAAGTTATTTATAGCTTCGTGGAGGTCTCCATCACTTAGATAAAAGTTGATGAGAAATGCAAATCTCTCTGAAACTTCCATATACACTTTCGCACGTCTTTTGATTTCACTGTGAAGATTTTCGATGTTTTCGAGCAAACCTTTTGTCGTATGTTTGTATGAAACTAAACTCTCTTCTAACGATCCGTACAAAAAAGCACACGTTTGCAAATCTGCTTTTTCAATTTGCAATGACTTACTCACTGAACGCATAGCAGTCAAAATAGAGTTCCATAAAATCAACATGAAACCAAATTCGAATTTTTGCATTTTATTCGCGATACACGTCGCCTCATAACGAGTATCAGTATTTTGTGATTCATCATCAGCAATGATTTCTAAAGCCTCTAATATGATATCAAATGAATCGTAATCTGCATTCGTCGCATTCGAATGTGCTTCCCAGCGTGTAGTTGACAATGTCTTCAAAGCTCTCTCATTCAAACTCAATATTCTTGCTTGCACACCTTTATACTTTCCGGACATGTTTACTGCATTGTCATATGATTGTCCTCTACAATTTTGAATATCTAAACCACAGTCTTCAGTAAGAAACTATAAAGTTTGATTCGTTAGACTTTCACCAGTATGACCTTCCAACTGCAGAAAAGTTATAAACCTTTCGAATGGTTGAAAATCGTTCGGAGAAACATACCTTAAAATAATAGACAATTGATCAACATGCGATACATCAGGAGTGGAATCGTCAGATAAGCTAAAATACCTAGCCGAAGTAACCTCTTTTAAAATGTATGATCTGACTTTTTTACCCATAATGTTAATGAACTCCTCGCAGATCGTCTTCGATAAATAAGAAGTTACACCTGTCCCAGCATTGCCGTATCTAACAATATGACCGTGCAAAAAAGGATCAAATTTCGCAACGAGTTCAAGTAACCCTAGATAATTTCCGTTGTCCGGCACCCCGAATTGCTCATTCGAACCTCTGAATGACAAACCTCGCTCTGCTAATGTGGTAATGACAGCAACTACCCGTTTTAAAACGTCGCGTCAGTATTTTTTTTCACTTAGTAGTTCATTCTCGAGTAGTTCTGGCAGATTATTTTCGACCTTTCGTTTTTGCCGGTAAATCAGCAAACACTCCCGATGTTTTGGATTTTTTTCATGCTGTTGTAAATGACTTCCGATGTTTTTCCAGTCATCATATCCTTCACGAGAAAGTTTTATCGATTGGTCGGGTGGTAGAAATAGCTTGCAATAAAAACAATGGACAGACCCTGTGAATAAAAACCAAAAATTATTATTATCGATTACACTGTGTGCCTAAAAATAATTTTGAAAATTACAAAAAAAACGAATCCTGTCTAGAATGGTTGGTAATGACCACATGGATACTTTCTTTACAGGTTTTTTAATGTTAGGTCTATTTATTCGACCGGCTTTCCGGTTTTCTGTCATTTTCCGTTTTCTTTTCTCTGAATATTTTTTCAAGGTTAGAGAATATAAAAAAAGACTCAATGACCGCTATTTCAAATTTTTTTCCCGTGCAGTTTTTGACCTATTTTATTCCAGAAACGTTATTAGTTTAATAAGAGGACACAACTAGCCTTTTGTTCGAAAAAAAGGACCAATATTACGTGATCAAAAGCATGCTTTTAAAAAAAATTAATTTAATGAGTAAATCGAAAACGAGGGCTAAATTTGAAATAAATCTGTAATGGAAGTATTTATAGAATCATCACCAACCATTGTAGACAGGTTTCGTTTTTTTTTTGTAATTTTTGAGGTCAGACAGTGTTAGAAATTATGTGAATTATACACAAACTATGAATTAAGGGTGGCTGCGTTATTTTTAAAAAAAAACTTGGTTGAGTTAATGTAACTTGCTTAAGTTAATGTAACTTTGTTATATTACAAGTTAATCATAAATTTTCAAGTAAGAAATTAGAAGTTACTTTTTAAGCGAATTCGTTTAACTTTAAGTTTTATTTTTAAAGGATTTTTTTTTCTTGCTAGAAAAAAACCTGTATCTTTCTCAAAAAATAGAGTGAATTTCGTTAAAGAAATTGATTCAAATCATACATTACCTTTCATTGGTGAATAAATAAGCCAATCTCGGTTTGTTTTTTCTCCATTTGGTTTAGTCCCAAAAAATAAGTTGGGCGAACAATATCTCGATGTTGATTCGTTTTCATACCGACGCTTAGATGATTCGAATGGTTCAGTCGAATTTTGACATGTGGATGGCCCATGTTCAATCCAAAATCTTACATCTTCAATCGATCTTCGTCGATTTTTCCCTTTTTCCCATTTGGAACGGTTGGAAATTTCTACACCTTGATTTTTATGTACACTCGCCCACAAGAGATTGGTTTGAAGATTCAGGTGTTGAGTTGCCTGGATCATCGTTCAAATCAGGACTAGTTGCAAGTCCTTGACTGCCTGATGAATTTGGTGTTTTTACGTTCCGTAACACTGCACTTGTTCGTGATCGTTTTTCTTCGGCAACGTTTCTTTTTTGCGCACCACTTGAATATGAACGAGACATTTTTTTACATAATAACAACTTAAGACGCTAACGATAGTTTGAGCATGTATTGCACTTAAACTATCACTCCCGAAAAATGATGGTCTCACTATGGTAAAGAAAAAAACGCGAACTTTTACGTGATAATAACAAAGATATTTTATTCACTTATTCACTTTACACTATGTAATTGTTTACGGTGAGTATTCTCAGACTTGACTATCCCCGTACAGCGAATTCTTCGTCTTATATACAAATTCAAATGTTCCAGAATATTACCGAAAATTCCAGTCATTTATTGTTCTCGAATATTCTCGACCTCTACATTAACTTCTATTCTCGAACATTCACGTAAAGGTATTTGTTAAATGATACTAAATGACACATTCATTTATTTGTCATCCATCATTAATCATTCACTCATTCATCATTCTAGTTGAAATTTCCGTTTGAAGGCTTTTACACCCTCTGTTTCAAAAATAACCGAAATTTTTCAAAATAGATACAACCAGTGTACATTCTATAGTGTACAGTGTACCAGTGCACGGTCATACAATTTGTCAAATGAGTCGGAAATGTTCTTTTTAGGAACCATGGCTAGTTCGTCGGTCGTCGCCTTTTGAATGCGGTCAATTGAGTTTTATTTATTTGAATAAAATTTATTTTCAGTTCTGATTATATTTTTCTTTCAGTCTCTAGAATTTTATGTTTCTAAGAAAATTTTAGAAGTCTTTTTCATTTTTCGGGGGCCCCTTAAAATCGGGGGCCCCAGACAACTGCCTACTCTGCCTACTTGTTAATCCGGCCCTGGTAAAAAGGTATGAAAAGTAGTAGAAAAGTAGTTGTAATATATTAATATAAATGCAATTAAACACAATTAAATTTACGGATAAATAAAACAAAATGCCAATTAAACGCAAAACAGTTACAACTTTTACTGTTTTACGTCATATTTGACTAAAATTCTATAATTATGAAAAATCAGAAAACATTTAGTACTATTATAAAGAGCCTATTTTTCTACCTGTGGAAACCGTAACACACCATTAATGGTGAATGGATTTTACAGCATTGTTGCAGTAAAATCGATGTGACTGAACTGGACATAGAGTATAGAATTGGTGTATATTTTGATGTATATTTTGTGCAAGCTTTCAGTGTTTGTGTGCACCGCATATTAGCATACTTACCGTCTATTTTCATCCCTTAATAAGTGCTCGTCATATTATTACATATTATTTTTATTTTAAAAATTTGCATCTTACCGCTCTATAAATATCAAATGAAAGTTATGGTGCAAAACAAAACAATTATTAACTCATCCGTTTAGTCTTATGGTGGTTGTTTGAATAGATGATTTCAGTTTTTGATTGCTGCATCGATATATTTGTTGTTGTTGTGAGGTTGTTGGTATCTGTAAAAAAGGCACTCTCCAGTAGGGTGTGCTTTCAGCGTGCCAAGGCGGGGCATCTACAGAGGAAGTGGTAAACAGTTTCCTGTTTAAATGTTTATTTAAATTCCGACATTTTCTGTGGTGCTCTCGCTTTCCTGTTGATTAACCTACTCATTTGAAAATATTGTAACGAGTATCGATAGTTGGTTACTCATCAATATTGTGACTGACACTATTGGCAGCATCGAAACGAATGTCAACAAAAAGAAATAAGCGATAACCAGAACAAGCCAACGAGAAAGAAAGAGAAGAATCTCGATAAAAGAAGATTCTGGGGTGTTGCCAACACCCCAGTGTTGAGAAGTGACAATCAATTTGATCCCGAACGTGATTGCAGAAACATCGATACAGAGGCAAAATTTGCAAGTACATTTAAGTGTTATTGTAAATAGTTGATTGTAAGCAGAGTTGATTGTACATAGAGATTATTAAATAAATTGTTGCTGTATATAGTTGTATAAAATAAGTGTTGCAGTTATTATTAACAGAATCCAGTGATCGAACAAGGTAATTTAAATAGAATTAAACCCCCACAAAATAAAAACGTAACAATTGGTGTCAGAAGTGGGATTCTGTAAAGATGGTGAAAATTGACCAACCAAAAGTGGACCAGCTTAAAAAGCTGTTGGTAGATATGAGTCTATCGTCATCAGGTGCAAAGGCGGAACTGCTGGTGAGGCTGATTCAAGCTCTGGAGGCTAAGGGAATTAACGTAGAAGAACATGAGTTCTTTGAGGAAGCCGAGATACATGCAGTCGTACACGCTGAGGAAGAGAGCAAGATAGATTCGAGTGATAAACTCATGGAATTCATGAAATCCATAATGCAACAACAGCAGCAGCTGTTGTTGCAGCAAGGAATTAATGCGGAGTAACAAGAAAGTTCGTCTCGACAAGAGGGCGTTATTAGTGAATTGCATACGGAAATTCAACGAAATGCATCTCGCATTGACTGCAAGTTTCAAGAACATTCGGCTGAATTGCGTATGGAAATTCAAGAAGGTTCGGCTCGACAAGAACACGTCATCGAAAATCTACAAAAAGGAATTGAGATTAGATTTCAGGAAATTTCCGGAACCATTAATGAAAAAGTCACGGATCTGAAGGAACATGTAGATGACTTGGAAGATAAGTTCGAGAAATTACAGCACGAACTCAATCAACTAAAAATAAATGGACCAGCCACATCAGTGATTAGAGATTCAAGCACAATTAAACTAAAGCCACCAACATTTGACGGAAGCACGCCATTCAACATCTTCAAGCTTCAATTCGAGACAGCAGCTTCGAAGAATCAATGGGATAATAGCGACAAGACTGATGCTTTAATAGTCGCATTAAAAGGTAATGCTTCCGAAGTGTTACAAATGATTCCAGAGAAAGATCGTGGTAGCTATCAGTCACTGATGGACACACTCCAGCGAAAATCTGGAAATGAATACAACAGTTAATTACATTGAGAGGAATTGAGATCGCGGGTGCAACGGAGTAATGAGAGCCTTCAAGAATTCGCTTCCGATATTGAGCGCTTATGTCATCTAGTGTTTTCCGGTAATTCGGAAGAGTTCGTCGAAAAAATAAAAATAGAGGCATTTATAGATGGCATACGTGATGGAGAGACAAAGCGTGCCCTAGTCATGTCACCAAGGAATACTTATGCCGAAATAGTCAGTAGTGCCTTGACGTTCGAAACCGCAAGTTTGATGTGTCGACCAATGCCACGGGTACGCCAACTAGAAACAGAAACAGCAGATCTCGTTGAAGCAGTGTGTCAGGCATTCAAGTCGGTAGTCCAGACTGAAGGAAGAACAACAGGTCTACGCGAAAACAAATTTACTGGTAAGTGCTTCATTTGCGACAAACCAGGACACATGGCGCGTGACTGCCGTCTACGACGAAAGCGATCAAGATCGAATTCTCCAGGAAGACAAAAGAGGAAGAATAAGGTGGACAGCGATCGCTCCACTAACACAAATCCATCGTTAAACTAAATCGAGTCAATTCAGCGGGGCGTGAATTGACTCCAACAGTGGGTTGCCCCATCATTCACATTTCACAACTACAGCGTGTGCCAAGCAGCTTGACTATTGATGGAAAATTGGACAATATGGAATTCATGTTAACCCTGGACACTGGTGCATCACATTCTATAATCAAGAGCGATTTGGTAAAGAGGTTTGAGCCTCTTGCGTACAGCAACGGGTGAAGATGCACAAATTATGGGTAAGATAAAGAAGCGAGTATCTATTGGAAATTGCACGTAGGAACATGAATTCATTGTGGCCGACATCATCGATGATGTAGTAATTGGTGTTGATTTTATGATTGACCACGGATTTACGTTAGATTTAAATCAACGGATACTACGCTATGCAAATGTCGAGTTACCATTGAACATCGGTTACAAGCGTAGTGGTAACATCAAACGAGTACTGGCATGTCAACGCCAAGAGGTTCCAGCAAAATCGGAAGCGCTGATTTGGGCACAGATGAATGTGGATGATGGGACAGGCAAGTTGTGGTTAGTGGAAGCAGATAAAGAAATACAAAATAAAAACATCATACTTGGTAGGACGTTAGTGGAACCTAAAGAAATCGGAATGGTACCAGTGCGAATATTAAATCCAACTAATACATCTACAGTTGTGAAGAAAGAAATGGTGATTGGTCATTGCCAGGAAGTTACTGCCGTAGTAGACTGCGAAAAGGGTTCTACGATAAAAGGTGGAAGGTCAGGAATTGTTAGAGCGGAATTGAAAGCACAGATGGAAGAATGGGCAGGTGTGCTTACCAAACAGCAAAAAGAAAAGGCTTTACAACTATTGGAAAAGTACAGTTCAATCTTTTCTTCAAATGGAAAAACTAGAGGACGAACAACCATAGTGAAGCATCACATTGACACCGGTCATTCTACACCAATCCGTCAAGCCCATTGTCCAAAAGAGACGAAGCCATTAATCTGATTTTCGATATGCAGAAACAAGGTGTTATTGAACCATCAGCGAGTCCATGGTGTTCACCAGTTGTGCTGGTAAAGAAGAAAGATGGAAGTACTCGATTTAGTGTGGATTACAGAAAGCTAAATGATATCACAAATATGCCTCGGATAAGGACTACCGCTTTTGTTGATGACCCCCGCAAACGAAAAAAAAACCACGATTTACGGATATGCACCTGGAATGTCCGATCCCTTTATAGGGAGGGTGCCTCTATCCATCTGGTTGATGTCCTCGAAAAATACAGAGCTGACATCACCGCTCTCCAGGAAATGCGATGGACAGGACAGGGCTGCTCCAAAAGAGCGTCCTGTGACATCTACTACAGTTGCCATGCTGAAAGGCACGAATTAGGATGTGGATTTTTGGTCAGCAAGAGACTACGACATCTTGTCTCACAGTTCACGCCTGTGAACGAACGGCTGGCCACAATCCGCATCAAGGCAAAATTTTTCAACATCAGCCTTATATGTGCCCACGCTCCGACGGATGAGAAGGACAATGTGACCAAGGAGAGCTTCTTTCAGCGCCTCGAAGAAGCTTATGACCGCTGCCCCCGCCACTATATCAAAATCGTGCTTGGCGACTTTAATGCCAGGGTGGGCAAGGAAGGTACCTTTGGTCCAACTGTCGGAAAATTCAGCCTCCACCAGAACACCTCCGATAACGGAATGAGGCTGATTGACTTCGCCGCAGCACGAAACATGGTAATTGGTGGTACCAGATTCCAGCATGTCGACATCCACAAAGCGACATGACTGTCTCCAGATCAAAGAACAAGAAACCAAATTGATCATGTGGTGATTGACGGAAGGCATGCTTCCAGTGTGATGGACGTGAAATCGATCCGGGGTGCCAACGTCGACTCGGATCACTACCTTGTTGCAGCTAAGGTGCGCACACGCCTATGTGTCGCAAATAACAAGAGAAGTCCCACACAGAGAAAGCTCGACGTCAGTAAGCTGCGATCACCAGAGACAGCAGATGCATTTTCCACTCGACTATCGGATCTGCTTATGCAGAACACTCCCCCACTTGATGATACATGCGCACGGTGGACACACATATCCCACTCCATGACTACTGCTGCCGAGGAGGTAATCGGTTACTACCGGCCTCTGAGGAATGAGTGGTATGATCAGGAGTGTCGCGACGCTACCGCAGAGAAAGACGCCGCCTACAGAAAAACCCAGGCGTAACGCGAGCTGTTAAGGAGCGGTATAGAGAGAAAAGGAGTGCAGAGAGACGTCTTTTCAGGCGCAAGAAGAGGGAGTTGGAAAGACGCGAGTGTGAGGAGATAGAGATGTGTACCGACAAGAATGAGACTCGAAAATTCTTTGAAAAGATCAAACGCCTGAATGGAGGTTTAAATCCCGGAGCCTCTTCTTGTCGTGATGGAAATGGGAATCTGGTTACGGATGTCCAGAGTGTACTGAGCCTATGGAGGGAACACTTCTTGACGTTACTGAATGGCGATGCAACGAACAATTTCGCCAGTGGAGGAGATTTCCCGTTAACCCCAATTACAGATGATGGTGTTGATGTTCCACCACCCGACTATGACGAGGTTGAAACGGCCATTTTAAGGCTGAAGAACAACAAAGCTGCAGGTGCTGATGGCCTGCCTGCCGAGGCGATGAGCTGCTCACCCGCATGCACCAGCTCATAAGCAGAATATGGTCGGATGAAAGCATGCCTGATGATTGGAGGCTCAGTGTTCTCTGTCCTGTACATAAAAAAGGAGACCCCACAATTTGCGCCAACTACCGTGGAATAAGTCTCCTGAGTATCGCATACAAGGTTCTATCGAGTGTACTGTGTGAAAGCTTGAAGCCTATGCTCAGCAACCTGATTGGACCGTATCAGTGTGGCTTCAGACCTGGTAAATCCACCATCGACCAGATTTTTACGCTGCGCCAAATCCTGGAAAAGACCCAAGAAAAACAGATCGACACACTCCACCTATTTGTTGATTATAAAGCCGCTTTCGACAGTCCGGTAAGGGATTACCTCTACGTAACAATGTCTGAGTTCGGTATTCCTGCAAAGCTCATTCGACTTTGTAGAATGACACTGCATAACTCCCGTTGTGCAGTGAAAATTGGGAAGGGCCTCTCCGCACCGTTTAATACCGAACGGGGTTTCAGACTAGGTGATTCGTTATCGTGCGACTTCTTCAATCTTATTATGGAGAAAATAATACGAGCTGCTGATCTACGACATAATGGCACTATCTTCAACAAAAGTGTCATGCTGTTAGCGTATGCCGACGATATTGACATAATCGGCATGAACACGCGAGCAGTCAGTGCAGCATTCTGGAGCATTCTGGAGAACCTGACGGCGCTTGGAATTTCTAACTGGCGCCAGCTAGCGAAGAACAGAGATGGCTGGCGAAGCATGTTATTTTCGGCCGAAATCGATATTCGGTTGTTATGGCCACATAAGTAAGTAAGTAAGTAAATGATATCACGAAAAAGATGCTATACACTGCAAAGATTCGATGACTCCCTAGAGACACTATCGAGTGCAAAGTGGTTTTCAACTCGTGATCTGCAAAATGGCTTCTGACAAGTGGAAATTGGTAAGGAGGGCAAAGAGAAAACAGCTTTCAGTATTGGCGATGGTCTATGGCAATTTACAGTGATGCCATTTGGTTTATGCAATGCGCCAGCTACTTTCGAACGTTTGATGGAGCGTGTACTCAGAGGACTACACTGGGAAACGTGCTTGGTGTACCTCGATGACATTATCGTGATGGGAAAAGATTTTAACGACCACCTGGAAAAGTTGAAAGAATAATTGAGCGTATACAATCAGCAGGACTTAAACTGAATATGAAAAAGTGTTCACTCTTCAGGCGAGAAGTTGAATATCTTGGTCATAAAGTAACAACAGAAGGGGTACATACCGACGAGGAGAAAGTAGCAGCCGTACAAGAATGGCCTATTCCGTCAAATCTTCACGAGTTAAGAAGCTTCCTAGGCTTATGCACCTACTATAGACGATTTGTTCCTGGATTTGCAAACATCGCCATCAGTCTGCATGAGTTAACAAGAAAGAACAAATCATTTGTGTGGGGCGAGGAATAACAGAAAGCATTCGAACAGCTGAAAGAAAGACTCTGTTCATCACCAGTATTAGCATATCCAGTACCTGGTCAAAAGTTTGTGTTGGACACAGATGCGAGTGGCTATGGAATAGGTGGTGTGCTCTCTCAGATCATAGATGGGCAAGAAAAAGTAATAGCATACTACAGTAAAATCCTGTCGAAGCCAGAAAGAAACTACTGTGTCACTCGAAGAGAGTTGCTCGCAATACTGGAATGTGTAAAGTATTTCCATAAATACTTGTATGGTCAGTCATTTCATCTACGAACTGACCACTCAGCGCTAAGGTGGTTATTGCAATTTAAAAACCCAGAAGGACAATTGGCACGGGGGATTGAAAGGCTGCAGAGTTATGATTTTACCATCGAACATCGTAAAGGGGGACATCACGGCAACGCGTAAAAATTATGGAATACAAGGAGCAGGGCATACGCCCAGATTGGCAAGAAATGGCTAATGAGAGTCCAATAGCAAAGGCATATTGGGCGCAGTGGCAAAGCCTGCACTTACGAGACGGATGTTTATTCCGAGCACGGGAAAGTGAAGATGGAAAAATCACTAATGATCTTCTATTGGGTTGGATGTCATGACCATGTCGCTGATTGGATTCGGAAGTGTAAGTAATATGCAATGCCCAAAGGTCCCACTAAGAAAAGTCGAGGTAAGATGCAGCAATACACCGTATGTGCTCCATTTGGGCGAATTGCTATGGACATGGCTGGACCATTTCCAACAAGCAACTCAGGGAACAAGTATGTTCTGGTGGTTATAGATTACTTCAGTAAATGGCCTGAAGTATACCCTATTCCAAATCAAGAAGCTAGTACAGTTGCGGATGTATTCGTCAACCAATGAATTACTCGTTTTGGCGTACCAATGGAGTTACACTCAGACCAAGGTCGAAATTTCGAATCAGTTGTATTCCAAGAGATATGCCGTATGTCGGGTATATACAAAACTCGTACAACACCTTTGCATCCACAATCTGATGGCATGGTAGAACGATTTAACCGTACCTTGGAGGAATATTTGAGAAAAGTCGTAGATAAATACCAAAGAAACTGGGATGTACATATACCAATGTTCCTCATGGCATATCGATGCTCACAACATGATACGATGGCTACTACACTGGCAATGGTAATTTTTGGAAACGAGTTAACAATGCCAGCTTATTTAAACTTTGGAGTCGTAACACCAACGAGATCAACCGAAGGTAACTATACTATCGAAAAGCGGAAACAGTTGGATGAAGTACATCAGTTCATCAGAGAGCGGTCGCAGATGATAAGTGATAAGATGAAGGCCAGGTATGACTTGAAAGCAAATTCAAAAGGGTTCTATGACGGAGAGCTTGTAATTCTTCATAATCCACAACGAAAGAAAGGCCTGTCCCCTAAACTACAGACTCATTGGGAAGGACCATATGAGATTGTAGCAAAGATAAATGACGTAGTATATCTCATTCAACGTGCCTGGAATAAAAGAGCAAAGTTTAAAGTAGTTCACTTGGAGTTACCTGCGCCATATCAGGGGGAAGTATAAAAGCTTGTTCGGCACGAACAAGGTTAAGAGGAGGGCAGTGTAACGAGTATCGATAGTTGGTTACTCATCAATATTGTGACTGACGCTATTGGCAGCATCGAAACGAATGTCAACAAAAAGAAATAAGCGATAACCAGAACAAGCCAACAAGAAAGAAAGAGAAGAATCTCCATAAAAGAAAATTCTGGGGTGTTGCCAACAGAGTATAAATAGAGCCAGTGTTGAGAAGTGACAATCAATTTGATCCCGAACGTGATTGCAGAAACATCGATACAGAGGCAAAATTTGCAAGTACATTTAAGTGTTATTGTAAATAGTTGATTGTAAGCAGAGTTGATTGTACATAGAGATTATTAAATAAATTGTTGCTGTATATAGTTGTATAAAATTAGTGTTGCAGTTATTATTAACAGAATCCAGTGATCGAACAAGGTAATTCAAATAGAATTAAACGCTCACAGAATAAAAACGTAACAATATTATAACTCTTTACGCAAAGTTGATATTTATTTATTTATGCAAAAATATTATTCCTGAAGAAACGAGAGCAAAAGCAACAACAAATACACAAGTGTATATGCGTGTGTGTACCAATGCGAGTGTAATCGACGAAGGATGAACAATTTGTTGTGTTGGTGTGTCTTCCTCTTGATTTTGCTTCTGGTTTTCTATGCGCGCTTGATATATTTAATTTCGTTTTGTACAAAATCGTGAAAATTATATTAAAATAATCTGAAAAATAAAAATGCGTTATCAATATCCAATACGCATATGCAATATATTTTTATTCTATCCATATACTATATGCTATACATCGTATATTGACCGAAAATTTGGAGACGAAAAAGCTGTGTGCAAGGTGGGTGCCGCGTTTGCTCACAATAGAACAAAAACAACGTCGTGAAGATGTTTCTATAGAGTGTTTGGCGTTGTTTCACAGTAATAAGGAAGATTTTTTGAGTCGATTCGCAACCATGGATGAGGCATGTGTCCTTCAACGTACAATTAGTACTATTATCATTTTATACTATTTTAAGCAACCATGAATTCCATTCTCCTTTTTGCATTGTTCACATTCTTTCTATGTTTCAGTTCGTTTGTAACCCTCGCACAGTGAAGTTGTCCAATTAATCAAATATATATATTAAACACAAAGATAAAACGCGTTACTTTTTTTAATAGGTTATGGGCCCAGATTTTACGCAAGTGTTTTTTCAATATTTCCAAAAAGAAATAAGTACCGCGGGTGTGTTTAAATAATTTATAAAGTGTTATAACTTTTTCGGTTCGATTTCCAAAAAGAAACTTGTGCAAACATGGCGGGTGTCTTTCGCATTGAGCCGCTAAACGCGGAAAATTACGACACGTGGAAACTTCACATGCGCGCAATATTAATAAAAAACGATTTGTGGCCATACGTAAATGGCACAAATGAGTGTCCAGCTGATGCAGCAGCCGCAGTTTTGTGGAAAACAAACGACGATAAGGCATGCGCGGATATTATGCTATCAATAAGTGCAACAGAATTAAATCTAGTTGCTGAGTGTACAAATGCACAGAAAATGTGGCAAAAATTGAAAGCGACATTCGAATCAAAAGGGCCTGCTCGAAAGGCAACGTTATTGAAAAGAGTTGCGCTTTCACGTATGAAAGAGGGTGATTTGGTGAGAAACCATCTGAATGACTTTTTTGATGCAGTGGCAAAATTAAAAGAAATTGGCGTTAAAATTGGCAACGAACTTTTGACTATTTTGCTCTTGTACAGTCTGCCAGATTCATATGAAACATTTCGTTGTGCGCTTGAAACTCGCGATGATTTGCCAGCACCCGAGGTGCTTCGTGTAAAAATTTTAGAAGAGTGGGAATCGCGAAAAGCGAAAGATGAGCGAAGTGAGAGCGATGCTTTATATGTAAAGAAAGCACAAAACAAAACCAAATATAGGAACGATCGGTGTAATGACACGAAACGTACGGAAACGAAACGCAATTTTAATTGTTTTAAATGCGGCAAACGCGGACACTATGCAAAAGATTTTTTTGCAAATAATAACAACAAGCAAAGTGCAAATAAAAGCGAAGAAAAGAATACTTCTTTAAAAGCAGCAGAATCAGTTTTTCTGTGCCCAAATGGAAATGAAAATTGGTGTTTAGACAGTGGGTGTACTTCACACATGAATGCTACAAAAAATAATTTTGTTGAATTGTCAGAAATAAATCAAGTGTTAAACTTGGCTAACAATAATTCTACGAAAATTTCTGGCGCTGGCGATATAAACGTTGTAGTGGACGAAAACAATATAACACTAAGAGATGTACTTTATGTTCCGGATTTGCGTACGAATCTATTATCGGTGTCTAAAATGACAGACAAGGGTTGTGAAATTCATTTTCGAAAAAACGAAGCAATTGTGATTGATAAAAATAAAAATGTGTTATTCGCTGCTGAGCGACACGGTAACTTATATTTTATGAAAAATAATAAGAACAGTGCATTTATTTCTCAAGCTAAAAGTGAAATAAGTTTATGGCATTGCCGAATGGGTCACCTTAACGAACGCGATTTAAAAGAAATGGCAAAAAATGGTTACGTGCATGGACTGAAAATAAATGCAAAAGAAAATTTATCAGTTTGTGAGGTGTGTGTAAGCGAGAAACAAACACAAACAGCTTTTCCGAAAAATATCGATAAACGCACAACTGATTTACTCGAAATCGTTCATAGTGATGTGTGTGGTCCTATGCGGTGCACCTCGAATGGTGGAAAAAAATATTTTGTAACATTTATCGATGATAAATCGCGCTGGTGCGAAGTGTATTTTATCAAACAAAAATCGGACGTTTTAGATGTTTTTAAAAAATTTAAAAATGCAGCTGAAAATTTAACAGGTAGAAAAATAAAAGCCTTACAGTCGGACAACGGGCGCGAATATTGTAATCGTGAATTTGATTTATATTTACAAGAACACGGCATAAAACGACGTTTAACAACACCGTACACTCCTCAGCAAAACGGTACGGCTGAGCGAAAGAATAGAACTCTTGTTGAAATGGCAAGGTGCTTAATGAAGCAAGCTGGTGTTCCTTCTTCATTTTGGGCGGAAGCCATCAATACTTCATGCTACATACGAAATCGGTGTATTACAAAATCTACAGGAGAAGTTCCTTATAAAACTTGGACTGGTAAAACACCAACAGTGATACATATGAAAGTGTTTGGCTCAAAAGCTTATGTTTTAAACAAACAAAAATCAAAAAGTAAATTCGAGTCTCGATCTGAACAGTGCGTATTTGTTGGTTATTCTTCAGAATCGAAAGCTTACCGATTGTGGTCAAAGGACAAAAGAGACATAATAATTAGTCGTGACGTGAAATTTATAGACGAGCCGGGATTCAAAAATGAATACGAAGAAATATTCGAATCAGAAAACGATACGATCGAAATTGAAACAAAATCGTATGATAAATCAGAGTTAATACAAATCAATAATGATTGTGCGGGCGACAACGAAGCATATGAAAGTGATACTTGTGATAATGAAGCAGCTACGACAAGCAACAAACGCGGCAAGGGCCGTCCGAAACTACAAAAAACCGGTCACCGTGGTAGACCAAAGAAGGTTTATCAACCTGCTAAGAATATCGTATCAGCTGAAAATGATCTGGAAACGGATCAAGAAGACGATATTTTCAAAGATTGTGAGATAGCGTGCTTTAGCACGGGTGAAGACCCGTCAACATGGTCTGAAGCTGTTGTTACGCGTGATGCTGACGACTGGAAAAAAGCAATCGTAGAAGAGTATTTGGCGATAATATCTAATGAAACTTGGGATATTGTCGAACAGCCTGAACAACGAAAAACAGTTGGCAGTCGATTTGTATTTCGAACTAAGGACGATGGCAGAAAAAAGGCGCGTCTAGTGGCAAAAGGTTACGCTCAACGTCAAGGGGAGGATTTCCAAGACACTTACTCTCCGGTAGCTCGTTCTACATCAATTCGCCTACTTGCAGCTCTAGCAGCCGAAATGGATTTAGAGATCCACCAAATGGACGTAGTCACCGCTTACCTCAATGGAGAACTCGACGAAGCCGTATATATGGAAGTTCCAGAAATGCTGATGGAAGTTTTAATTAAAATAAAGAAAGGCGAGCCGATTGGTTTTCATGGCGTAACAAAACATAATGAAAATGTCAAAAAGACAGCTGAAAAATGGCTAGCAGCATTGCAGAAACAAAATCCTGTATGTTTGCTGAAGAAAGCACTATATGGATTACGACAATCAGGTTTGATGTGGTACAATCGTTTAACGAAAAGGTTGAAGCAACTTGGACTGAATGTATCATCACAAGATCCTTGTCTATTCATCAAGCAAAAAGGTAAACAATTATTATTAGTTACCATATATGTAGATGATTTGCTGTTAGCATCAAACAATAGTACGTGGCTTAAAGAAATAAAAGAGGCCTTAAGCGAATCTTTTGAGATGAAAGATATTGGCGCTGTAAAACGTTGCGTAGGGGTCGATTTTAAGCAAAATCTAAAATCTCATCAAGTATTTTTATCTCAACAAGCCTATACGCAAACAATACTAGAACGTTTCAACATGGCTGAGTGTAAGCCAGCACAAACCCCGTTAGAGACAAATTGTAAACTCTCAAAGCCAGATAAAATCGATGAAGAAGCTATGGCGAAATACCCTTATCAAAGCTTAATAGGCGCTCTTATGTATCTCACGGTTACAACAAGACCGGATATAGCTTACGCAGTTAATTTTCTGAGCCAATTCAATACAAATTATAACGAGCAACATTGGACAGCTGCGAAGCGAATTCTGCGTTACCTGAACGGTACGAGAAGCCATGGTATTCTTTACACAAAAAGCGATAAAGCACTCTATGGAGTGGTCGATGCAGACTGGGGTGCAAATTTGATCGACAGACGTTCTTATAGCGGATATGCGTTCATATTAGCGGGCGCAGCAGTTAGCTGGGAGGCACGTAAACAACACACCGTCGCTCTCTCCAGCACCGAAGCCGAATACATGGCTATGACTGAAGCAACGAAGAAGGCAATGTACCTCAAAGGTATCCTACATAGCCTGGGTATATCCTGTGACAGCGTGACATTATTCAACGATAGCCAAAGCGCGCAGAAGTTAGTTCAGTGCTTGGGCTACAGTTCGCGCACGAAGCACATTGACGTGCGACACCATTTTATTAAAGAATGTCATCAAAGCAGAAAAATTACACTGGTATATATGCCTACAGAAGATATGCCAGCCGACGTGTTAACTAAAAGTTTAAGCAGCGTTAAACATCATAAATGTTCAGCAGCATTGGGCATGACAAGTAGCCACACTACTTCGAGGGGAGGTGTTGGCGCAACGAAGTAGTTTTGACTACCAACGTACAATTAGTACTATTATCATTTTATACTATTTTAAGCAACCATGAATTCCATTCTCCTTTTTGCATTGTTCACATTCTTTCTATGTTTCAGTTCGTTTGTAACCCTCGCACAGTGAAGTTGTCCAATTAATCAAATATATATATTAAACACAAAGATAAAACGCGTTACTTTTTTAATATATATATAAATATATATATATATATATATTTATATATATATATATATATATATATATATATATATATATATATATATACATATATATATATATATACATATATATATATATATATATATATATATATATATATATATATATATATGTGGCAACCCCCAGAAGAAAATCATTTTTTACATCATTGCCGACTACTGTGGCAACTCCCGCATCGCCTTAGTGCACCTACTGCATGATAGCAGAAATAACTTTCACACATTCATTCCGATCTTGTACTCTTTACGAATAAAAGCAAATACTAACTTCTAAATATATATATATATATATATATATATATATATATATATATATATATATATATATATATATATATATATATATATATATATATATATATATATATATATATATATATATATATATATATATATATATATATATATATATATATATATATATATATATATATATATATATATATATATATATATATATGTAACAAAAAAATCCAGGCGCGACGGGTTCCATAGTGGACGGCTTCCTGGTCAGCGTCTGTATACCACGTTAGGTGCGGCTGTTAGATTGACCAGTACACCCCGCCCGCACTGGGAGTCCTTCAAAAACACAACAGTTTACTCTGCTGTTGGGATGAAGAGGGTGATGTGAGCTTGCTCTACCGAGGTGTAAGCCGCGGTGGGTATCAAGAACCAGCCCCTTCGAGCCTTAGTCAGGAAGTGTGTATTGGACGCAGGAGTTGTAGCCTGCGTTGCTCCGGGTGAGCGCCGGTTCGCACGTGCTTTCCGGAACCGGCAAAGCGAAGGAAAGGCCACAGGGAACTAGGGTAGGAGCATAGTCCCCGAGGGTATAACCGTTCTTGTCTCTTTCGGCCCGCCCCCTTACACACGATGCGCTGGTACAAAACGTAAATGGAGAAAATAAATAAAACTAACATCGATAATAGCAGTAATATCAGCAACATCTTAACAGAAGGTAGGTCGACAAAGGATACCGAAGACCCATTCAAAAGGAGCAATATAGTTCCTCGCTCTCCAAAAGCGACGGAAACAATGGATATCACAATTGTAGAACACAAAACAGGTGATAAAACAGTGAGCCAGTCATCATTCCATAAGCTAGGTGAACAAATAAGAAGCCTAGTTGATATGATGGAAGACGGAAAAAGACGCTCAATCCATCAGCCGATGAGAGATTCAATAGATAGTACCAAGGCGTTGTACGAACTATCTGCCATAGAGCAAAAAGACGAGGAGGCAAAAAGAGTGATACGGAGGAACAATTGCACTCATACGTCACCATGGGTTAGACAGGCTTCAGAAGGGAAGAGGAGGCAAGAAAATGAGTATGAAACGCCCCCAATGAAGCGTCATAAATTGCAAACCAAAGCGAAAAATGTACCAAGTCAGGCATCCCAGGTTAAACCACCAAATGCAGCAAGCAAGGTGACACCAGTTGTGGAAAATAAAACTAAACAATAAGAGAAGAATACGAATGCAACGGCCGGTACAATACTGGAACGAGCACAACCACAAAAAAAAAAATGGACGAAAGTACAAAGAAAGTAGAGGAAAGACATTGGTGTAAAAGCTAAACCAGACGCACTCATCATAGGGGCTTCAGCATCCATCACGTATATGCAAATATATTAAGAAAAATAAAAGGCGATGATGCACTGTAATCCTTAGGAGAAAATGTAAGGATTGTGCGACGGACAGTGAAAAATGAACTTCTCCTGGAACTAAAGCGAGCACCGAAACGGAGCACGGTAGAATTCCAGACGGCTGTGAAGGAAGTGCTAGGCGACTCGGCGGAAGTTGTAGTAAAAACTCACTCCAGCATGATTCAACTAAGGGACCTTGATGAGGCAACAATGGCAAAAGAGATATGTGACGCTTTACATGCACAGTGTGACATTCGGCGACCGGACAAGTCAGAGGTCCGTAACATGAAAATATGGCAACAAGGTACCCATACAGCTTACATCAGTCTACCAATGGTGGACGCTTCAAAGGTACTAAAAGCGCAGCGGATCCGAATAGGATGGGTTTCTTGCCAAGTAGGTGATTGCATTCTGCAGCAAATAGTATTTGAAAACAGTTCGATCTTGCACTACTGTGCGAGCAACACCACAATGTGAGCGGCTGTGAGTGGGTCAGTGAATCATCGGACAAAGCTGCAATATGGATAACAAATAATAAGGTGTATCAGAGCAGAGCTGGAACTGCGTATCTCGGAATCACATGGATTAAGATAGAGGGTATATACTTTTTCTCGTGCTATGCCCCACCAAGTATAAATGTACTCGACTTCGAACGGATGATAACAGATATGGTGACGGAAGCTAGAACATCCGGTAATTATAGCAGGCGATTTCAATGCTTGGTCCACAGCATGGGGTAGCAGATGTGCGAACCGGAGTGGCCAAGTTCTCATGGAAAGTATGACTTTACTCGACGTAGAACTTCTCAACGACGGACAGCACACCTTCGAAGCTGGGAACAAACGGTCGGCTATAGACCTAACCTTTGCACATAGCACTATTACGCGACACACCAAGTGGAGGATTGGCGAATTTCACACCCACAGCGATCATCGAGCAATTGTCATTGAATTACAATCGGCAAAACCACAGCGTATAACCAAGGTGCAGACAAGACGCTGGAAACACCATGTCTTTGACATGGGCGATAAAATATACTGCGCAGTAGTAACACTGGACGTGAAGAACGCCTTCAACACAGCAAGGTGACCGCAGATCACACAGGCACTGGAAAATTTTAGCACCCCGAAGTATCTGACACGGATAATCGCCAACTACTTCGACAAGAGAGTACTGCTATACGATACAGATGTGGGCGTGAGATAGTATAACGTTTCACGTGGCGTTCCAAAAGGCTCAGTACTTGGCCCGACATTATAGAAAGCTCTGTACAATGACTTCCTGAAGATAAGTATTCCAGCAGGAACCAAGCTGATTGGCTATGCAGATGATATCGCAATGGTTGTAATAGAGAAGACAATACCTAAAGTGCAGGAACTATGCAATGACGCAATAAATATAATCATGAAGTGGTTACACAGCGCTGGATTACAACTAGCGGCCGAAAAAACCGAACCGGTACTCCTGACCACACGGAAAGTACGCGATGTTTTCACCTACAAGGTTGGTGACCATGAAATCATCTCGCTACCCTATATCAGATACCTGGGCGTACGAATTGACACACGGCTGTCTTTTAAGGAACACCTTGCCGTGGTTAGCGATAAAGTTCCAAAGTGAATAATGCTTTGTCGCGCATAAAGTCGAATATAGGCAGACCCCGCTCTAGACAAAGGATATTGCTGGCAAAGGTGACAAGCCATCATGCTGTATGTAGCTCCAGTTTGGGCTGACGCAACACAGAAAGCTACATACATAGCTGGCATCAGATCTACATACCGTTTGAGTGTACTGCGGGTAGCTAGCGCTTTTCGCACCGTGTCGGAGGATGCAATCGTGGTCATTGTGTCAATGCTACCTATTGACATATTGGCACGCGAACTGCAGCGAATTCACTCATCGGCCAGAAATACATCAAAAGAGGAAGAGAGGCGACGTAGTCTCTTGAAGAACGTAGAAGTATGGTTTAACAGAAGACATGGTGAAGTAGATTTCTATCTAACCCAATTGATAAGAGGACATGGGTGTTTTACGCAATATCTATACCGTTTTAAGCACAAGGAAGACCCTTTCTGCCCTGAATGTACTGGTGAAATTGAAAATGCGGAACACGTACTTTTTAGCTGTCCTCGCTTTGGAAATGAGAGGCAAGCTATGCAGGAAGCATTTGAAGAATTCTCTACAAATAGCAACCTGATATCGCACATGTGCGAATCACTTGAAAAGTGGCTGGTATTACAATCGTTAGCTGCACAAATGATGACTGAGCTCCGACGCATAGAACGGCATAGAGAAATGGAACGCAGAATGACCTACTTAACGAATTACGAGCGAAATCGCTCATGACGGCCTTCCTGACGAAATACTTAGCGGTTGTTCCAGGAGGAACCTTCCGTCTAGACGAGAGGCGGTTTTTGCGGGTTAAAGTCTCGCACTGTTATAGGCTTTCGATGCTTTCCTCCTCGTTAAAAAAAATACACACACATACACACACACATATATATATATATATATATATATATGTATGTACGTATATATATATATATATATATATATATGTATATATATATATGTATATATATATGTATATATATATATATATGTATATATATATATATATATATATGTATATATATATATATATATGTATATATATATATATATATATATATATATGTATATATATATACATATATATATATATATATATATGTATATATATATATATATATATATATATATATATATATATATATATATATCTTTCCTTTTTACATGGTGATTGCATGATCCATTGTGAATATGCTATTAAAGAACATATGTGGTAGTAGCAAAATATTTGAAGCACCAAAAGAATTTTAAAATTATTGAATGGCATTTTGTTCCCATAATTCTAATTTCCAATATATAGATTAGTACATATAGGTATGTGATCTAGTGATCACATACCAATATGTACATGAGTGATCTCTGTATATTACATGCTCCTACAAATTTACATTGTTACGTTTTTATTTTGTGAACGTTTTATTCTATTTAAATCAACACTGTTCGATTCTTCGATACACAGTTTCTATACTTCCCCCTGATATGGCGCAAGTCGCTTCAAGTACACTACCATAAGCTTTGCTCTTTTATTCCAGGCATGTTTAATACGATAAACTTCGTCATTAAAAAAAATAAATATGTGGCACTTAAAGCCCTAAAGGGCTCATTGGCCGAGCTTCTCTTCCATGACTGTTGTGCGTCTTAAATTTTGGACAGTATTAGAATGGACCTACTTATTTTAGCCGGTTCCGAACGGCAGAACACTTGTGACATCACTTTTTCTGAGCTTTGTCACAGAGTTCTTTTTAGAAGCTTTTTCATGGCAAGTTGTTACTGTCAGAAGAATTGCCAATTGCTTGCCGACAGGTGGGTACGGTTCGAAAGAAAAATCTTTTCGATATTAATTTTGTTATGCATCAGCCGGGTATTGAACCACGAACTACAGATCAGAAGGCGAACACACTAACCACTGAGCTACGGCACCCACTTCGTCATTAGTTTTTGTTATTATTTCATATGGTCTTTCTCAATGAGTCTGTAGTTTAGGGGATAGGCCTTTCTTTCGTTGTGGATTATGAAGCATGACAAGCTCTCCTTCGTCGATCCCTCTAGAATTTGCTTTTAAATCATACCGGGCCTTCACCTTGACGCTTATCATATGCAATCGCTCTCTGATGAACTGATGTACATTATCTAACTGTTCCCGCTTTTCGCTAGTGTAGTTACCTTCCGTTGATCTCGTTGGTGTTACAACTCTAAATTTTTAATCAGGTGGCAGTCTTAACTCGTTTCCACAAATTGTCATTGCTGGTGTTATAGCCATCGTATAATGTTGCGTGCGTCGATATGCCATGAACAATCCAATTAGCGACATGGTCATGGTATCCAACCCAATAAAATCGTTTCTTTATTTTCTCGACGGTTTTGGTGATACCCGAATGCCCTCCACTGAAAGTATTATGATACTCAGCTATCATTTCATTTATTCTTGCCTTGGGTGTACCACTAGAAGATCATTAGTGATTTATCCATCTTCACTTACCCATGCTCGGAATAGACATCCATCTCTCAAGTGTAGGCCTTGCCCCTGCCCCCAGTATGCCTTTGCTTTGTTACTCTCATAAACCATTTCTTGCCAATCTGGTCGTATGCTTTGTTCCTTGTATACCATAATCTTTACGAGATCTGAGTCGTTCCACTGATCTTCTTGCACTCGTTAGATGATCCATGACAATATATTCGTAAGTCGTATGTCGAGCTGCGTGGTCAGTTTGTAGGTGAAATAACTGACCGTACAAGTATTTATGGAAATACTTAACACATTCCTGTATTGCGAGCAAATCTTTTCAAGTGACGCAGTAGTCTTTTTGTGGTTTTGACAGAATTTTACTAAAGAATGCTATCACTTTTTCTTTCTCAGCTATGATCTGGGAGAGCACATCACTTATTCTAATGCCACTTGCATCTGCGTCCAACACAAACTTTTGAGCAGGTACCGGATACTCAAAAACTGGTTCTGAACAGAGTCTCTCTTTCATCTGTTCGAATGCTTTCTGTTGTTCCTCGCCCCACACAAATGGTTTATTCTTTCTTGTTAACAACAACAGGAACAAATTGTATATAGTAGGTACATAAGCCTAGGAAGGTTCTTAACTCATAAAGATTCGCCGGAATAGGCAATTTTTGTACTGTTGGTGCTTTCTACTCTGCGGTATGTTCCCCTTCTGTTGTTACCTCTTGACCAAGATATTTAACTTCTCGCCTAAGGTATGAACACTTTTTCGGATTCGTTTTAAGCCCTGCTGATTGTATACGCTGAAATAATTCTTTCAACTTTTTCAGGTGGTCGTTAAAATCATTTCCTAATACGATAATGTCATCGAGGTACATCAAGCATGTTTTCCAGTGCAGTCCTCTGAGTACACGCTCCATCAAACTTTCGAAAGTAGCTGGCGCATTGCATAAACCAAATGGCATCACTGTATATTGCCATAGACCATCGCCAATACTGAAAGCTGTTTTATCTTTGTCCTCCTTATCAAGTTCCACTTGCTAGAAGCCATTTTGCAGATCACGAGTTGAAACTACTTTGCACACGATAGTGTCTCTAGGGAGTTATCGATTCTTCGCAGTGTATAGCATCTTTTTCGTGATATCATTTAGCTTTCTGTAATCCACACAGAGTCGAGTACTTCCATCCTTCATCTTTACCAGTACAACTGGTGAACTCCATGGATTCGCTGATGATTCAATAACACCGTGCTTCTTCATATCGGTAATCAGCTAAATGGCGCTTCATCTCTTTTGGCCAATGGAACTCGTCGTGGTGCTTGACGGATTGGTGTAGAATGACCGGTGTCAATGTGATGTTTCATGGTTGTTCGTCCACCAGTTTTTCAATTTGATGAAAAGATTGAACTGTACTTCTTCAATAGTTGTAAAGCCTTGTCTTTTTGCTGTTTGGTAAGCACACCTGCCCATTCTTCCATCTGTGCTTTTAATTCCGCTGTAACAGTTCCTGATCTTCCACTTTTCATCGACGAACCCATTTACAAAATCTCTCTTGATTATAGAATATGATGCACCAATATCCATGGTTAACATTAACTCCATATTGTTCCGTTTTCCAGTTAGACGCTTAGTCTCTCCATTACGTATTCCGTCGACGAATGCTTCTCTTTATTTTTCGGTAAGTTCTTCGGAATTACCAGAGAACACAAGATAACATAAGCGCTCAATATCGGAAGCGAAATCCTTCAGGTTCTATTTACTCTGCTGCAATCGCGATTTTAATTCCACTCGATGTAATTAACTCATATTCATTTCAATATTTGCGCTGAAGTGCTTCCATCAGTAATTTGTAGCTTTCTTTGGAACCAACCAAGACTTTTGACGCATTACCCTTTAATGGAACTGTTAAAGCTGCGGTCATGTCCCATTGATTCTTTGCAGCTGTTATGTCGAACTGAGGCTTGAAGATGTTGAACGGTGTAGTTTCATCAAATGTTGGAGGCTTTAGTTTAATTGGTGTTGATTCTGTAATCTCTGATGTGATTGCTCCACTTATTTTTATTTTACTAAGTTCGCGCTCTAATTTCTCAATCTGTTCTTCCAAGTCATCATGTCTACCTAGATGTTCCTTCAGCTTATCATCAAAGTCATCCACATGTTCTTTCAGCTGTGTCATTAATAGTTCCGGAAATTTCCTCAAATCTAAGACCAATTCCTTTCGGTATATTCTCATATATATATATATATATATATATATATATATATATATATATATATATATATATATATATATATATATATATATATATATATATATATAATATATATATATATATATATATATATATATATATACATATATATATATATATATATATATATATATATGGTGGTGTTTTCGCAAGGTGACGTGTCTAACTGCCTCAACCTGGTGGGTCTAGCGCAATCCTTGTTGAACTCATCGCAAGTCAACTCACTGGCTGTCATGCAGTTTGATCTGAGCGCTATGGGATGAAACCTTTATTTTTTAATGAGGGGTAGTCATGTAGTCATGGGAACTCCACGTGGCGACCACCAGGCAACGTCCTCCTGGCACCCGCTGGGAGGCGGATGAAGTGAGTGGCGAAAATCTCCTCGGTTAGAGGTTGGGCGTTGGGTTTGGGACCCGCCACATAAAAAACCGGCCCACTGAATAATGTAAAAATGCCTCAGAAACGGACTACTCCCTTTGTTGATGACCCCCGCAAACGAAATAAGGACCATGATTTACGGTCCACATTTCACGCTTCTGACCGAACGGTTGGCCACAATCCGAATTAAGGCGAAATTCTTTAACATCAGCTTTATATGTGCCCACGCTCCGACGGAAGAAGAGGTCAATGTGACCAAGGAGAGCTTCTGTCAGCGCCTCGAAGAAGCTTACGACCGCTACCCCCGCCACGATATCAAAATCGTGGTTGGCGACTTTAATGCCAGGGTGGGCAAAGAAGGTACCTTTGGTCCAACTGCCGGAAAATTCAGCCTCTACAAGAACACCTCCGATAACGGAATGAGGCTGGTCGACTTCGCCGCAGCACGAAACATGGTAATTGGTGGTACCAGATTCCAAAAGCTTGACATCCACAAAGCGACATGGCTGTCTCCAGATCAACGAACAAGAAATGAAATTGATCATGTGGTGATTGGCGTAAGGCATGCTTCCAGTGTGATGGACGTGAAATCGATCCGTGGTGCCAACATCGACTGGGATCACTACCTTGTTGCAGCTAAGGTGCGCATACGTTTATGTGTCGCAAATAACAAGAGAGTCCCATACAAAGAAAGCTCGATGTCAGTAAGCAGCGATCGCCAGAAACAGCAGATGCATTTGCCACTCGAGTAATGGATCTGCTTATGCAGAACACTCCCCCACTTGATGATACATGTGCACGGTGGACACATATGTTCCACTCCATGACTGCTGATGCCGAGGAGGTAATCGGTTATTACCGGCCTCTGACGAATGAGTGGTATGATCAGGAGTGTCGCGACGCTACCGCAGAGAAATACACCGCCTACAGAAGAACCCTGCGTGCAGGTGCGACGCGAGCTGTTAAGGAGCGGTACAGAGACAAAAGGAGTGCAGAGTGACGTCTTTTCAGCCGCAAGAAAAGAGAACAAGAAAGACGTGAGTGTGAGGAGATAGAGATGTGCACCGACAAGCATGAGACTCGAAAATTCTTCGAAAAGATTAAGCGCCTGAGTGGCGGTTTAAATCCAGGAGCGCCTTATTGTCGTGATGGAAATGAAAATCTGGTTACAGATGTCCAGAGTGTACTGAGCCTATGGAGGGAACACTTCTCCACTTTACTGAATGGCGATGCTACGAACAATTCCGCCAGTGGAGGAGATTGCCTAATAACCCCAATTACAGATGATGGTGTTGATGTTCCACTACTCGACTATGACGAGTTTGAAACGGCCATTTTGAAGCTGAAGAACAACAAAGCTGCAGGTGCTGATGGCCTGCCTGCCGAGTTGTTTAAGACCGGAAGCGGTCTTGGTTGGATGAAAGCATGCCTGATGATTGGAGACTCAGCGTTCTCTGTCCCGTACATAAAAAAGGAGACCCCACAATTTGCACCCACTACCGTGGAATAAGCTCATCTAAATTTGTAGAATGAAACTCTATAACTCCCGTTGTGCAGTGAAAATTGGGAAGGACCTCTCCGCACAGTTTAATACCGATCTGGGTTTCAGACAAGGTGATTCGTTATCGTGCGACTTCTTCAATCTTATTTTATGAAGAAAATAATACGAGTTGCCGATCTACGACATTTTTGTACTATCTTCAACAAAAGTGTCATGCTGTTGGCGTATGCCGGCGATATTGACATAATCGATATGAACACGCGAGCAGTCAGTGCAGCATTCTCAGAGTTGGAAAGAGAGTCGCGTCGAATGGGTCTTACGGTGATCGAGGGCAAGACGAAGTACCTAGTGTCTACAAACAGAGAGTCCGGTCGTCTTGGACAACACGTTACTGTTGACAACTACGCTTTTGAAGTAGTAAGGGACTTTGTCTATCTTGGAACCAGCATTAACAACAGTAATGACGTCAGCCTGGAGATATTGCGAGGGATCACTCTTGCAAACAGGTGCTACTTTGGGCTAAGTAAGCAATTGTGAAGTCGAGCCCTCTCTCGAAGAACGAAAACTACACTCTACAAGTCTCTCATCATACCTGTCCTAACATATGGCGCTGAAACCTGGACAATTTCAACCTCGGATGAGCGAATGCTTGGAGTGTTCGAGAGAAAAGTCTTAC
This sequence comes from Megamerina dolium, assembly GCA_963854835.1. NCBI lineage: Eukaryota > Metazoa > Arthropoda > Insecta > Diptera > Megamerinidae > Megamerina > Megamerina dolium. Next base: position 79,255,697 of record OY978525.1, read on the forward strand.
GCAAAATCTTTGGACCTATTTGCGTTGGTGGCGAGTACCGAATAAGGTACAACCATGAGCTGTACGAGCTGTATGCTGATATTGACATAGTAAGGCGCATCAAAATCCAGCAGCTGCGCTGGCTAGGTCATGTCGAGCGAATGGAAGAACATGCTCCAGCTAAGAAGATGTTATATTCGGAACCCGCTGGGGGACGACGCAGAAAAGGAAGACCTAACCCCCGGTGGAAAGACCAAGTACTGGAGAACCTGACGGCGCTTGGAATATCTAACTGGCGCCAGCTAGCGAAGAACAGAGATGGCTGGCGAAGCATGTTATATTCGGCCTAAAACGATATTCGGTTGTTATAGCCACAGAAGTAAGTAAGTAAGTATTAATGACAATGTCACAGAGCTGAAAGAACATGTGGATGACTTTCATTATAAGCTGAAGGAACATCTAAGTAGACATGATGTCTTGGAAGAAAAGATTGAGATATTAGAGCGCGAACTTAATAAAATAAAAATAGGTGGAGCAATCACATCAGCGATTTCAGAATTAACAACATTTGATGAAATTACACCGTTCAGCATCTTCAAGCCTCAGTTCGAGATAACATGACCGCTGCATTAACAGTGGCATTAAATGGTAATGCGTCAGAAGTCTTAGTTGGTTCTAGAGAAAGCTACAAATTACTGATGGAAACACTTCAGCGCAAATATTGAAATGAATATAAGAGTTGTTACATCGAGTGGAATTAAAGTCCTTCCAGCGTTCCAAGTTTTCGAGATATGTTCACGGCCTTATACACAAATCATCCTCGCTTGAGTTCCGTAGAAAAATTGTACCACTTGCTACAGAAAACCCGTGGCGAAGCACACAGTATCATTAAGTCAACTCTGTTGACTAATGACGGCTTCTCAATAGCGTGGCACAATTTAGAAGAGCGATATGACAACAAACGCATATTGGTAAACATACAATTGATCACTCTTCAACTTGTAGTCTGTTACCTAAGAAATCGGTCCCGCATACAGAGCACTATTAACGATTGCATTTTGAATTTGAAGCACTTATGCATCGACACAAGTCAGTGGGATCCTATTTTGGTCTATTTGTGTTCTTCGAAGCTCCCGTATAACATGTTGAGCCTTTGGGAGCAATCGATAAAAAATAAAATTGCAATCCCTAATTGGAGCGACTGCGATGCCTTTCTTACAGATCGGTATCAGGCTTTGAAGTCAGTCGCAGATATCCAAAGCGGAGTTCGGCAATCCAGCCAATCACAAAACCGGCAACCCAGCCGATTTACTATTCCCAATCATCCAAGTCGTCCTCCGGCAGACCCACGGAGGATAAACGCATATTACGTAACCCTAGCCAAACGCGATTGTCCATTGTGCCGGCAAACACACGCTCTTCGCCATTGTCCCGATTTCCTCAAATCATCAATAGACAAGCGATACCTCATAGTACGAAAACACAAACTGTGCATAAATGGCTTGGCCAACTCGCACGTTTAAAGTGAATGTTAGAGCCGATACACGTGCTCATCCTGCAAACAAAGACACAATTCCCTACTGCACAGGGTAGAGAATGCTTCCAGCACTCCATGCGAAGCAACTTCTTAGTCAACTTCAACATCAGCTGAACGTGCTTGTCTGCTTCTCTGCTGCAAGCTATTGTGAAGGAAAAGCACAATACAGTCTTGGATACAGCACCCATCACGACAATCCTCCGACAAGTGAATTCGACATCCCGTAGAATGGTTTCATCGTTTCACAACCAAATCCGTTTTGACAAACTTCCACGTTCATCACCTCGTACAAGATGCAATAAGCACCCGACACGAACTAATAATAGAAAACACCCCAAATGTTCGGAAAAAACCGTCGCACTAACTAAAGATGTTAGTTCGTTGCATTGTACTGTCACGAAGACATGTTGCCCGCTATGTAGAGGCATGCACCCCCTACGACAATGGACACAGTTCTCCAAATTCTCATCACGTGAGATGGTAAGATATACACCAATCAACACTGAACACACTCAACAATCAACAATCAACAGTCCACGATCAACAGTCAACAATCAACATTGATCAATATTTCCCAATCAACACTTTACAGTGAAGCTCCATCAATCAACGATAATCAGGATATACTTCTCCCGAAAACTTACGGTTTAAACATGGACATAATTTAACATCATTCACAGGGTTCTTGTAGAACTAATATGAGCACGTTCAATTCCGTTGACAATTCTTGTCGAACTCAGTGGCATCTACGTACATACTTTTGCGGATCGAAACGCAATGGCGTGACTTATAGTCAGTTTTATTTCGATGACCCATTAAAAAGTATATACTGGCAGCATGCAGTGACGAAGTCCGCTCATTATCAACTAAATCCTGAGAGACGTTTCGTATTACCTCCTATTGCGTGGACTGGATTCATATTCGTATTGCTACTGACACTCACAGTTTTACATCTAAACTTTTTAAGACTGAAATTGAATTTTGTAATGTATCCCCTATATTTGTATATATTTCTTTTCTAAATTGTAATTTTTCTTTCTCTCTCTATCTCTACCTGGGGTAGGGGGGCGGAATGTCTACGCCAGAGTAAGATGCTTGCACTGTTTGCTTTGCTTAATTTGAGTGAGTTGGCAACTCTCTTATTATATAAACTTTCTTTTCTGGCCGACCGTTTTTGATTATCTTCAATCATTCTCGATGTACTTCTCAAAGTCAATAGACAGCCAGTGCGCGACAATTTGAATATCTCACAACGGATTTACGTTAGATTTAAATCAACGGATACTACGCTATGCAAATGTCGAGTTACCATTAAATATCGGTTACAAGCGTAGTGGAAACATCAAACGAGTACTGGCATGTCAACGCCAAGAGGTTCCAGCAAAATCGGAAGCGCTGATTTGGGCACAGATGAATGTGGATGATGGGACAGGCAAGTTGTGGTTAGTGGAAGCAGATAAAGAAATACAAAATAAAAACATCATACTTGGTAGGACGTTAGTGGAACGTAAAGAAATCGGAATGGTACCAGTGCGAATATTAAATCCAACTAATACATCTACAGTTGTGAAGAAAGGAATGGTGATTGGTCATTGCCAGGAAGTTACTGCCATAGTAGACTGCGAAAAGGGTTCGTCGATCAAAAGTGGAAGATCAGGAACTGTTACAGCGGAATTAAAAGCACAGATGGAAGAATGGGCAGGTGTGCTTACCAAACAGCAAAAAGACAAGGCTTTACAACTATTGAAGAAGTACAGTTCAATCTTTTCATCAAATTGAAAAACTGGTGGACGAACAACCATGAAACATCACATTGACACCGGTCATTCTACACCAATCCGTCAAGCACCACGACGAGTTCCATTGGCCAAAAGAGATGAAGCGCCATTTAGCTGATTACCGATATGAAGAAGCACGGTGTTATTGAATCATCAGCGAATCCATGGAGTTCACCAGTTGTACTGGTAAAGATGAAGGATGGAAGTACTCGACTCTGTGTGGATTACAGAAAGCTAAATGATATCACGAAAAAAATGCTATACACTGCAAAGGATCGATGACTCCCTAGAGACACTATCGGGTGCAAAGTGGTTTCAACTCGTGATCTGCAAAATGGCTTCTGGCAAGTGGAACTTGGTAAGGAGGACAAAGATAAAACAGCTTTCAGTATTAGCGATGGTCTATGGAAATATACAGTGATGCCATTTGGTTTATGCAATGCGCCAGCTACTTTCGAAAGTTTGATGGAGCGTGTACTCAGAGGACTGCACTGGAAAACGTGCTTGATGTACCTCGATGACATTATCGTATTAGGAAATGATTTTAACGACCACCTGAAAAAGTTGAAAGAATTATTTCAGCGTATACATTCAGCAGGGCTTAAAGCGAATCCGAAAAAGTGTTCATACCTTAGGCGAGAAGTTAAATATCTTGGTCAAGAGGTAACAACAGAAGGGAAACATACTGAAGAGTAGAAAGCACCAACAGAACAGAGTTAAGAAGCTTTCTAGGCTTATGTACCTACTATATACAATTTGTTCCTGTTGTTGTTAACAAGAAAGAATAAACCATTTGTGTGGAGCGAGGAACAACAGAAAGCATTCGAACAACTGAAATTAGACTCTGTTCAGAACCAGTTTTTGAGAATCCGGTACCTGCTCAAAAGTTTGTGTTGGACGCAGATGCAAGTGGCATTAGAATAAGTTATGTGCTCTCCCAGATCATAGATGGGAAAGAAAAAGTGATAGCATTCTTTAGTAAAATTCTGTCAAAACCACAAAAAGACTACTGCGTCACTTGAAAAGATTTGCTCGCAATACAGGAATGTGTTAAGTATTTCCATAAATACTTGTACGGTCAGTTATTTCACCTACAAACTGACCACGCAGCTCGACATACGACTTACGAATATATTGTCATGGATCATCTAACGAGTGCAAGAAGATCAGTGGAACGACTCAGATCTCGTAAAGATTATGGTATACAAGGAACAAAGCATACGACCAGATTGGCAAGAAATGGCTTATGAGAGTAACAAAGCAAAGGCATACTGGGGGCAGTGGCAAAGCCTGCACTTGAGAGATGGATGTCTATTCCGAGCATGGGTAAGTGAAGATGGATAAAACACTAATTATCTTCTAGTGGTATCCAAGGCAAGAATAAATGAAATGATAGCTGAGTATCATAATACTTTCAGTGGAGGGTATTCGGGTATCACCAAAACCGTCGAGAAAATAAAGAAACGATTTTATTGGGTTGGATACCATGACCATGTCGCTAATTGGATTGTTCATGGCATATCGACGCACGCAACATTATTATTATAGTTTAGGGCCTATCCCCTAAATTACAGACTCATTGAGAAGGACCATATGAGGTAATAACAAAAACTAATGACGAAGTGTATCGTATCAAACCTACCTGGAATAAAACACCAAAGCTTATGGTAGTGTTCTTGAAGCGACTTGCGCCATATCAGGGGGAAGTATAGGAACCGTGTATCGAAGTATCGAACAGTGTTAATTTAAATAGAATAAAACGTTCACAAAATAAAAACGTAACAATGTAAATTTGTAGGAGCATGTAATATACAGAGATCACTCATGTACATTTTGGGATGTGATGACTAGATCACATACCTATATGTACTAATCTATATATTGCAAGTTAGAGTTATGGGAACAAAATGCCATTCAATAATTTTAAAATTCTTTTGGTGTTTAAAATATTTTACTACTACCACATATTTTCTTTATTAGCATATTCACAATGGATCATGCAATCATCATGTAAAATGGATATATATATATATATATATATATATATATATATATATATATATATGTATATATATATATATACATATATATATATATATATATATATACATATATATATATACATATATATATATATATATATATATATATATACATATATATATATATATATATACATATATATATATATATATATATATATATATATATATTTATTTATATATATATATATATATATATATATATATATATATATATATACAAACAAAATGCCATTCAATAATTTTAAAATTCTTTTGGTGTTTAAAATATTTTTTCTATTATACATATTCTATTATACATATTTTCTTTATTAGCATATTCACAATGGATCATGCAATCATCATGTAAAATGGAAAGATATATATATATATATATATATATATATATATATATATATATATATATATATATATATATATATATATATATATATATATATATATATATATATATATATATATATATATATACGTACATGTATATATATATATGTGTGTGTGTGTGTGTTTTATTTTTAACGAGGGGGAAAGCATCGAAAGCCTATAACAGTGCGAGACTTTAACCCACAAAAACCGCCTCTCGTCTGGACGGAAGGTTCCTCCTGGAACGACCGCTAAGTATTTCGTCAGGAAGGCCATCATGACAGATTTCGTTAAGTAGGTCATTCTGCGTTCCATTGCTCTATGGCGTTCTATGCGTCGGAGCTCAATCATCATTTGTGCACTATTCTACTACCAGCCACTTTTCAAGTCATTCGCACATGTGCGATATCAGGTTGCTATTTGTAGGGAATTCTCCAAATGCTTCCTGCATAGCTTGCCTCTCATTTCCAAAGCGAGGACAGCTGAAAAGTACGTGTTCCGCATGGTCTTCCTCGTGCTTAAAACGGTATAGATATTGCTTAAAACATCCATATACTCTTATCAATTGGGTTAGATAGAAATCTACTTCACCATGTCTTCTGTTAAACCATACTTCTACGTTCTCCAAGAGACTACGTCGCCTCTCTTCCTCTTTTGATGTATTTCTGCCCGATGAGTGAATTCGCTGCAGTTCGCGTGCCAATATGTCAATAGGTAGCATTGACGCAATGATCACGATTGCATCCTCCGACACGGTGCGAAAAGCGCTAGCTACCCGCAGTACACTCAAACGGTATGTAGTTCTGATGCCAGCCATGTATGTAGCTTTCTGTGTTGCATACAGCATGATGGCTTGTCACCTTTGCCAGCAATTTCCTTTGCCTAGAGCGGGGTCCGCCTATATTCGACTTTGTGCTCGACAAAGCATTATTCACCTTTGCAACTTTATCGCTAACCACGGCAAGGTGTTCCTTAAAAGACAGACGTGTGTCAATTCGTACGCCCAGGTATCTGATATAGGGTAGCGGGATGATTTCATGGTCACCAACCTTGTAGGTGAAAACCTCGCGTACTTTCCATGTGGTCAGGAGTACCGCTTCGGTTTTTTCGGCCGCTAGTTGTAATCCAGCGCTGTGTAACCACTTCATGCTTATATTTATTGCGTCATTGCATAGTTCCTGCACTTTAGGTATTGTCTTCTCTATTACAACCATTGCGATATCATCTGCATAGCCAATCAGCTTGGTTCCTGCTGGAATACTTATCTTCAGGAAGTCATTGTACAGAGCTTTCTATAATGTCGGGCCAAGTACTGAGCCTTTTGGAACGCCACGTGAAACGTTATACTATCTCACGCCCACATCTGTATCGTATAGCAGTACTCTCTTGTCGAAGTAGTTGGCGATTATCCGTGTCAGATACTTCGGGGTGCTAAAATTTTCCAGTGCCTGTGTGATCTGCGGTCACCTTGCTGTGTTGAAGGCGTTCTTCACGTCCAGTGTTACTACTGCGCAGTATATTTTATCGCCCATGTCAAAGACATGGTGTTTCCAGCGTCTTGTCTGCACCTTGGTTATACGCTGTGGTTTTGCCGATTGTAATTCAATGGCAATTGCTCGATGATCGCTGTGGGTGTGAAATTCGCCAATCCTCCACTTGGTGTGTCACGTGATAGTGCTATGTGCAAAGGTTAGGTCTATAGCCGACCGTTTGTTCCCAGCTTCGAAGGTGTGTTGTCCGTCGTTGAGAAGTTCTACGTCGATTAAAGTCATACTTTCCATGAGAACTTGGCCACTCCGGTTCGCACATCTGCTACCCCATGCTGTGGACCAAGCATTGAAATCGCCTGCTATAATTACCGGATGTTCTAGCTTCCGTCACCATATCTGTTATCATCCGTTCGAAGTCGAGTACATTTATACTTGGTGGGGCATAGCACGAGAAAAAGTATATACCCTCTATCTTAATCCATGTGATTCCGAGATGCGCAGTTCCAGCTCTGCTCTGATACACCTTATTATTTGTTATCCATATTGCAGCTTTGTCCGATGATTCGCTGACCCACTCACAATAGACACTTATTATCCGACCCAATTTTTTGGTTGTGAAGATTCTAGCCATTTAAATTGTTGGGTGGTAACGAGGTTTTGCTAGTATTAACGGCGTGATTGCTATAGCGAACAACAACCTCAACCCGCGTTAAGCTTAAGTTCCGATTACCCGGCTTTTGCAGTGTTTTTCAAGCTGAGATTATGGCTATAAAGGATGCGGCAATGTGGCTTCGCTGTAATACAATATCTTTCAAAGATGTTTATATCTACACCGACAGTCAAGCTGCCATTAAATCTCTCGCAGGAACGTTCGCCAAATCGGCACTTGCCCTTACATGCCGCTTTGCTCTTAACGAGCTATCGGAGCACTACAGTGTAGACATGGTATGAATACAGGGGCATAGGGATATTCCAGGCAACGGTGTGGCAGATGAACTGACGAGATCGAGCACAAGGTTGCCAGAAATCTATCCATATCATTAAGCAGGAATTCCGCTTGCAACATACAAGCTTCTTATCACACAAGATTATCTCACCATAGAAAACAGAAGATGGCGGGATGAGAGCTCTTGTGTTACTACTTGGAAAGTCTGGCCAACTCTTGATAATAGCAGAACTCGTTCACTGTTGCCAATGAGTAGGAAAACTATCAGTAATGTAGATGTCGTACTCACGGGCCACTGGCTTGTGGGTAGGCATGCTACAAGGCTTGGTTTACCGGCCAACGATTTTTGTCGCAGTTGCCAGGACGAGGAAGAGGAGGAAACTGTTTACTACTTCCTCTGTAGATGCCCCGCCTTGGCACGCAGAAGGCACACCCATTGTTTTGTTTTACACCATAATTTTCATTTGATATTTACAGAGCGGTTAGATGAAAATTTTTGTTTTTATTATATTTCAGAGCAATTTATTTAAAATGCTGATTTTCTTTTATTTTAGATAAAAGGAGAAATGGTGATAATTAGAAAGTGTGCCTTAGGATGCATACGCATGTTTATGCTACCAAGCATGGCGCAGCAGCCAGAATACAAGCAATACCTATTTTTAATCTTCTTCCTCAAATAAAGATATTTTTTAAGGAGCTTCTTCCCTTTTATGACGAATTGTTAATTTAAAAATATATTAAATACTACACACAAATATATATGTCTACGCCAGAGTGAAGGCGCAGCACTGACTGTGTATTGAATTATATTTCTTTGCTACCACTCTCTTCTTTTTTTATTGCACTTACTTTCTTACTCTCTCTCTCTCTCTCTCTCTCTCTCTGCCTTTGCTTTTTATTTATTTTCTATGACAGTGCAATATCTCTTTTTATCAGTCTCTGTGATTATTCGTTTTTTGGATCTCTAAAAACACGGTGCAGTGAGCGCCATCTCACTTTTAACAATAATAAAATTTAACAATATATATAATAAGCAAAGCTTACCAAAACGTGAACTTAAAATGTGTAACCCTATATCGCTATTGAAATTAAGGGAAGTTTTGAAGTGTTTAATTTAATAATTTTTAATTTAATAATTTTTAATTATTTCTGTTTGACAATACAAGTACAAAAGAAAACTTATAAAACTATGTGAACAAACAAAACTGTCAACTAAAAATAAGTGGAATAAATAGCAAATAAAAACTAAGAATCAAACTAAAACTTATTTGACTGTGACAAAGCGAAAACAACAATAAGCATCAGCATTGATAACCACATCGACAACCTCCCCAGCATTACTTGGCAAGGCATAGCCAGCGTTCAGCCCACCGGCAATCACTCCCCGTAATAACATTTTTTGGTCCTTCGAGCCGGATCGGCTCGAAACTTTGGTTGAGCGTCGAAAGGAGGAGGGAAAAAACACGTTTTTTTTATTTATTTTCAATATGGTCTTGGATTTTCTGTGGTTCTCAGCAACCCAGCCAGCCACAGAATTGGCAATCCTGCCAGCCTCGGGAGCGGCTCACGGTCTTATACCGAACCGAATCACGGTCGATTTCGGCGCTCCCAGGCATCCAAATAGCCGTCCACCGGACCCCCAAATATCCACCACGTGGATAATTTCCCCAAAAAAAACGTCCTTTTTCTTTTTTTCTTTCCTCATTTTTGCTCACATCGCTGATGTTTTTGCCTCCGACTGCTTCTACTGCTTCAAATATGACAATTGAATTTTAGTTCTCTATTTTTTTATTCCTACTATTATTTCAATTAAATTCTAATTTATCTCGATATTTCGTAATTTATCAGCTAAATTCTCCCCCCCCCCCCCTTTTTTTTTTACTAATAATTTTACTATTAAATTATGTTCTTCAACACTTTTTGGATTTTTGTAATCCATTATATAAAATCTCTCCTTTTTTTCCCAATCAATTATCATTAAATTTATACTATTTTCAAGTTCTCTAGTTTTTATTATTATTATTTCATTTATAATTTAAGTTCTCCGAACTTTTTATCTATATTTCTACATTTTTTTAAATTTGCTGTATAATTCCCTTTTCTTTAATAATCAATTAATCAATATTAATTTTAATTTACTTTAGTTCAATATTAATCTTACTTTTATTTAATTTAGAAAATTAATTGTATAATTTCCCTTCATCTCTCTCCCTCCCTCTCCGCCTCTGGTGTAGGCTTTGCGTCTCCATTGCAGTAATCCTGCAAGGGGGCGGAATGTCTACGCCAGAAAATTATGTCACGCGCATTGTCTGTTGTCACCTTTATAGAAGACGAAGGCAACTCTAATTTGATCAGTCAGCAGTCGGTTTGTCTGTTCTTGTTCTTCTTTTTTTTATACTTACTCTTGTATTTTTCTCGACACGAACAGTGCGCGCATTTTCTTGTTCAATTTTTTTATCTCGAGTGTTTTTTTGTATATAATTAATAGCTTCCATTCTGGAACATGTTTTAATTCCTTATAATAATAAATTGTATATATCACGTATATATATTTATCGTAATAACCAATACACATAAACATATACAAGTATATCTCGAGTGTTTTTTCTTTATACAAAGTGATATACACAGATGGACAAAAGTCACCGTCATTTGCCCTTTACAACTTTTGAGGAGCCAACAAGCCCATAAAATATTAAAAACAAAAAAATTAGTATTTTCAACTATAACTACAATTCATTTAATTTTTTTATTTATAAAAAAAAAAAATTTATAATTCTCCATTTGTAGAACAACAAAAAATAACTTAATATAAAACATATTTCTTATGGACAAAAGTGACCGACACATTATGTAGAATTTCATTTATATGATTATTAAAGCTATTTTAATAAGTTGTATGTTTGCCGTTGTTTTTAATAACTTCTTGCAAACGTTTCTGCATTGAATTCACCAATTTCCCAGTTACATCTGAACTTATTTTCGCCCATTCTTCCAAAAGTGTAATATGGTGTTCTTGAACCCGTCGATCCAAATGGTCCCATAAATGTTCGATCAGGTTAAGATCTGGTGACTGAGGTGGTGTTTTCAGGGTGTGAGGGGTGTTGTACAAAACCCACAAGCGAACAATATCTGCGGTATGCTTGGGGTCATTGTCATGCTGAAAGTAGTAGTCGGTATCAATTCCCAATTTTTGAGCGCTTTTCTTCAAATTTTCTTTGAGAATATTCAAATAAACTGTTTTGTCCATTATTTCATCTATGAATACGAGCTCCCCTACCCCAGTTGCTGACATACACCACCACACCATAACTCCAGCACCTCCGTGTTTCACAGTTGTATGAATATTTTTTTCCAATAATGCATCGCCTTTTTGCCGCCATGTTAAAACACGCCCATCTGACTTGTAAACACAAAACTTACTTTCATCAGAGAAGATTACCTTCTGCCAAAAGTCTGTTGGCTTGTTTACGTGCTCCTTTGCGAAAGAAAGTCGCTTTTTTTGATTCACCTTACTAATAAGCGGTTTTTTTCGACAAACTCGGGCGTTATATCCAGCACTATTCAGCACTCTCCGGACAGTGCGAGGGTGAACAACCGTTCCTGTGTCTTCTTTCAACATTGCAGCGATTTCCGAAGATGGGGTTTTTATTATTTTTACTATTTCTCGTTTTTCTCGATCTGATAGCGCTGGTGGCCGACCACTTCTCGGTTGATACTCACACTCTGGATCATTTTTAAAACGATTTATTATGTCGGCAATGGTACTGCGGGGACGTTGCACTAAATCACAGATTTCACGTACGCTTTTATTATGTTTATAAGCGTTTAAAATAATTTTCCGCTCCTGAACAGTTGTTTCTTTTCTTTTTTGGCTCATTTCGTAACAACACAAACTTTTTAACACAAATAACGGTACTTAATTGTGACATATCAATTTCAAAGTTGCCATGTTACATGAAATTGAGTATAAAATAAGTTATAGTAACCTAATTAATTTTATTAAATTTCTATTTTTTTTTTTTAACAACACGAGTGGAATGACGGTGACTTTTGTCCATAAGAAATATGTACTTTAAAGAGTAAATAGTTGCTTTTGTAAATAAGACAAATCATAAAATAATTTTTGTTACCCAAAAATACGACTATAGCATTTATGGAGAATTCCAAAATTTAAATTGCAATTATTTTGTGGGCGTGGTTGATATTTAAACATTGTAGAGGCTAAATGACGGTGACTTTTGTCCACCAGTGTAAATACAACAGAAACAATTGATTTGTAATTTACGTGTATTTCTATTCCGTCTCATTACGAAATTTCTTTCGATAACGAAGAATCATCTAAATAAATCAAAACTTGATTTAGACATATATTTTGAACAATGGTATTGGCCACAAACGAAAGGCTTAACCATTTACAACGTGATAAAAGGTGTGCTGATGCAAATACAACAGCAAGTAGCAGCAGCACCACCATCACATCAACCGTAACAAGAACAACAACAATTAAACATCAGAACAAATGGAAGAAAATCCACAGCAACAGCGGCAATAACAGCAAGATTTGACATCAGTCATCAACAGCAATAGTTTGCAATTGGACAAGATAAGATGAAGACGAAAATTGACGCTACCAGCACAACATCGCATACAAGTAGTTTTCTATTTATTATTATTTATAATTTATTATTTATTATTCTATTATTTAAAAACGACTAATTCAAAATAACTTCAATTTATTAGGGAAGCAAGAAGCGGTCGGTAATAGGAAACACATCGGTGCAACACAACCAAGGTATGAGCCCACCGGCATCTCTCTCACATACAATATATATATATATATATATATATATATATATATATATATATATATATATATATATATATATATTTCTTCATTTTTTTCTTCATATGTAATTAACATCACTTATTTATATTAAAAATACATTATGAAGCACTTTCAAGAATTAAATTGGGAAAAACGTCAATTTTGTAGACGAGCCCATATTAAGGGGTGAAAATAGACGGTAAGTATGCTAATATGCGGTGCACACAAACACTGAAAGCTCGCACAAAATATACATCAACATATACTCCAATTCTATACTCTATGTCCGGTTCAGTCACATCGATGTAAATCTGTGACATTGTTATACAAAAAAATAAAGAAATTAAATCATTTTCAATGCATAATATATACATAGCTAACAAATAGAAACCACTCAGCAACTGTGCACTGCAACCGCAACTCAGAACTTTCGTATCGGTCTCTAGTCTAGTGACATCGCCGGAAATTGTGTTTTACCACATCAATTGTGCAAATGCGCTTGCAAATCTGTAATATAAATAGATATAAATAAATATAAATAATAAACAAATATAAATAAATAAATAATAATATATTTCCTAAGTTTATATAAGTAAATTTTACAGAGATTTTACTGCAACAATGCAGTAAAATCCATTCACCATTAATGGTGTGTTACGATTTCCACAGGTAGAAAAATAGGCTCTTTATAATAGTACTAAATGTTTTCTGATTTTCCATAATTATAGAATTTTAGTGAAATATGACGGTAAACAGTAAAAGTTGTAACTGTTTTGCGTTTAATTGGCATTTTGTTTTATTAATCCGTAAATTTAATTGTGTTTAATTGCATTTATATTAATATATTACAACTACTTTTCTACCACTTTTTATACCTTTTTACCATTACAATTTTAAGTTGAAAGGGTATGTGAAAAGACCTGTAGTCAAAAATGGCAAGAGAGTAAAGCGATAACAACAACAGGTGGTGAGCTTTTTAGGTCAGATCTACATGCTTGTTCTGATAGATATTTATGTTAAATATGACTAAATTGGCTGACCGGTATTTCTACTACATTTAACTAGAGTAAGTAAGAGAACTATATATTCCAAAATAACAAAAACTAATTGGTTAGGAAGAGACAGTTAAATGGTTGTGTAGCTAATCTGACAGAAATGCTCATTAGTTTGACTAGAGTAAATGAGATAATTATATGTTTGACACTATTTAAAAATTGACGTGTTAGACAGAGATACAAAATCACACTTACACAAGACTTTCGGTCAGAATTTTCACATGACTCTTAAGAAAATGATAGTAACTTTGTTCTAAGTCCTAACATAAAGATACTACTGGTTATATGATCAGTTATATAAACGGTAGTGTTCTTGTAGGGAAATAGATTAGAACCGCAGCAACAACACAAACACAAACATTTCCCCAGCGTTAGGTACATTTCAAAGTTAACAAACAAATTCAATAACATCGTTAAAACTACTAAAGTGAACACATCACAAGCGTAAAAATCAAACGTTAGATTATCAACGATATTTATAAAAGCAAAAAAAAAAACTCAAGCCAGACGGCTGAAAATGTGAATAGTGTTTATGGTTCTGATACTGTTACAGCTAATCACGTGCAATTTTGGTTTCGTCGAATCCGTTCCGGTAATTTTGATATCAAAGATGCACCACGCTCTGGAAGGCCAATGGTCGAAAATATCGATAAAATAATGGAAATCGTCGAGTCTGACAGTCATGTAAGCACTGTTTCTATTGCCCAGGAGCTAAACATTGCACAAAAAACCGTTTGGAACAATTTAAATAAGGCTGGATACAAAAAGAAGCTCGATGTATTGGTGTCACACTAGTTAACGCAAAAAAAAAACCTCATGGACCGAATTTACATCTGTGAATCGCTGCTGAATCGCAACAAAATTGATCCATTTCTGAAGCGATGAACTGGTTACTGGTGATGAAAAGTGGGTCACTTACGACAAATTCAAGCAAAAACGGTCGTGGTCGAATCGCGGTGAGCCGGCGCACACGGGGACCAAGCCAGGATTGACGATCAGGAAGGTTTTGCTATGTGTTTGATGGGATTGGCAGGGAATCATCTACTATGAGCTGCTCCCTTACGGCCAACCTCTTAATTCGGGCCGGTACAGTCATCAATTGGACCGTCTGAAGGAAGCAATCGCCCAGAAGTGAAAAATTCGCCTCAAGAGAAGCTTGTGAAAATCGACTATTCCAGTTTTTTGCCAAGGGACCAGAGTTTATATGAGAATGGCAAGTTATCGAACGTTATAGGATCATTCTAAAATAAATAAAAAATAAATATGTGGCACTTAAAGCCCCGAAGGGCTCATTGGCCGAGCTTCACTTCCATTACTGTTATGAGTGTTAAATTTTGGACAGTATTAGAAGGGCAGAACCCTTGTGACATCACTTTTTCTGAGCTTTGTCACAGAGTTCTTTTAGAAGCTTTTTCATGGCAAGTTGTTACTGTCGGAAGAATTGCCAATTGTTTGTCGACAGGTGGGTAACGTTCGAAAAAAAAAATGTTTTCGATATTAAATTTGTTATGCATCAGCCGGAGAGTGAACCACGACCTACAGATCAGAAGGCCAACACACTAACCACTGAGCTACGGCATCGGATCATTCTAACCATGCTAGACCTAAGTGTAAGTTTCTTTCCTACCTCATCATAGTACTGTATAAGTGTCATATTGCCCTGATGAAGAGTAGATAATTCCTGTCCTACAGGGTGATTTTTTAAGAGCCTTTGGTTTTGATTAAAAAAAAAGCACAAAATTTATAGAAATTTATGAAATCTTTATTTGAATCGATAGAAAGATCTATATAATTCAATTTTTAAAGATGATTTCATGTAAATGTTGACCACAGCTGTGCCTCAAATGGTTCATACGCTGGGTCCAATTTTAGCATACTCTCTCCAACATATCGGCCGGTATCTCACGAATAAATCCTTTAATATTGGCTTCCAGTGCGTCAATCGTTGGGGGCTTGTCGCTATAGACATGAGCTTTAACATAGACCAAAAAAAATAGTATAAAGGAGTTAAATCGCACGATCTAGACGGCCAATTGACCATAATCCACACCAAACAGTGCATTTCATAATTAACGGTCATCAACAATGCTGGCGGATACAGCTGCGATATTTTGTGGTGTAAACGTTGCCACTTGAAAAAATTAATATTCAGCCGTCGGTATGACAATTGCTGTTTTAATAATAAAAATTAACTTCTAGCCGTCGATGTGATCGCTGCTGTTTCAAAACAATAAAAATTAGTTTCAGCTGTCGGTGTGACTCGCTGTTGAGTCTTGGTGACAATTTATTGTGAATTATGAGTCGTGTTAGCTTATATATATAAGTAGTGTTGTTCATTAAATGGAGAGGCACAATCGCACTACTATAACCTTTAATTTGTGAATCAATCGCACACGATAATTGTTAAAATTATCATAGTTGCTTGACTAAAGAGGGAGATATGTCAATCGCTTAACATTTTATAATGTGTCATTATTTGCAATTGGTCCGCGCGGACTAAAATATAAAATTTCCGTTTTTTCATTGAGAACAGTCGATTCGCAAATATAATTCTCGCGAAATAATTATTAAATTTCTTGAACAGTTTTTTGTATTGATTCATAATTTAAATCTCTTATCAAATATGTAATTGGATTAGAAGGATAAATCTTACTGATATAAAATATTTCATGAGTCCAATTATTTTTATATTTGTTTTCAAATTGTTGTTTATGTGATTGTATTCGTACTTTATCACCAGTTTTAAAAACAGGTTTTCCTAAATGTTCACGAAGCGAACGGTTGACTTAGTCAGTATGTTCACTTTGTGAACCGTAGACTTCGTTAATATGGTATTGATTAAATAACCTATTAAAAACTTCTTGTTCATTTTTTTCATTCATTTCACATGGCCTCATATCAATTGTTATATGAATGTCTTTAAAATTATATTCATACAACAATTTATCTCAACAATTTACATCAACCCAATTAGTATTTTGTTGGATTTCAAATTTTCTTTAAATTTTTCATTAATTCTTCTATTGAAATTTTCTACAATTGCAGATTTTTTTCACTAAATGTTTGATACATTTTAATCTCATGTTTATCTAAAACTTAATGAAATGTTTATTTCGTTAAATAATAAATATTTAATTTAAATATATTAAATAATAAATACAACTAACTTAGTAACTTTAAATAAAGTGCGAGACATTTAATTTATAAGAAAGTGAGAAAAGAAGCGTTTTGTTTTGTGTTGCCACAACAACGACTATCACATCACTGTCATCAACACCTCTGCCACCAACACGACTTGTAGGCAGGTGCACCACATCGCAGCAATCCCACCGGTATTCCCGCTCGCTCCCCGCTGAAACATTGGTCCTTCGAGCCGGATAAGGCTCGCAACGTGTGGTAAGACAATCTTGCCCATTAAGGTATGGTTATGGTGACATTTGTATATGGTGTACAACTCCCGTGTGCTACCTGTTCTTTTTATATACATGAACTCATATGTATGAAAATTAAGGTGCATATGTATACCCAATTGTTGATTGTTTTTGCATCCATATATCCCGTCATATCCGAATAAAATCAACAAGAAATATAGTCCCGATTAAATCAACAATTAACAATTGTTGTTAATTTCTTAATTTTTGGATACATTATTGATGAGTACGTCGTACGTACACTTGAAAACAAATCCCGCTTAATTCCCCTTTAACTTACAGCGAATCTCTCGCTGAGTTAAATATTGTATTCTGTATCCCATACAATTGCAAGAATTAAGAAATTACAACATATATATTGTGATACAAATGATATTGTTTTGCCGACGGCAAAACGCACTTTTGGTTGATCTATTTTGTTTTTATTTCCCGCTTATGTTCTTCTTCTCATTATTCAAAGTGTTGTTAATTGATATATGTGCAAAAACAATACCCGAAATCATATCCCACATATTGCACATACCATTTACATAAGTACATATTGATAAGAGAAGAGAGAAAGAAAAAATATATCAAGTGATCTCAAGACTACACGAACTTCATACATACATATCAGTGCACACCTTTGAATGATCTCCCATTTGGTTTATATTGGTGTTTTATAACTATATTAAATTTGTTTACTAATCCCTTGCACATCTCTCAGTAAAATCATATAGGTACATCAAAGCATCTCTCTCCGAGATATCGTTGTTGCATTTTGTGTGGTTATTTTACTCAAACATAACCACCAAGTGTTATCATATCAGTCGTATCGCCCCGCATACTCCCCTCTACGAAAAACATTATTGCCAATAATGTAATAATAATAACAACATTAGTCTCAAGGAAGAACAAAGCATAAGCAATACAACTACACTTTCCCAATAGAAGTTGTTTTTTCCCTCACGAAAACTGATATCGGCAACAACATTAAAATATTCAAAAAATATTTGTTTGGCAGTGCAATAACAATTTCATACATATTGCATTTTTTCTCTCAATGCCTTTGCCTTGTGCATTTGCAAAAACAACCGCCTTATTATACAAACGCACATGCGATTACTTGTTTTTGTTGACACATTTCAACTGCCTGTTATGGTTCATGCATATCCCTAAACCATCAACAACAAGCACACCCAAAAGCAAACAATAAATGCATTTGGTCATACATAGGCAACAATAAAACGCATTGATTTGTCTCGACAAATATACCTGCGTTTGATCACAAATATAGCGGTAGTGTATATTGTTGCTAAATTTCTAACTCCCAATTTTTGTTTTGCATATACCTGTAATAGCAACAAAATATAATTGCATTGGCTGGTGTTTTTTATAAAGGAAGTGTAATTGCAATAACAATTGTTCACTATCTTTTCTATTGAAAAAGACCCAGTGTGAAAAAGAGTCACTCTCAACCCAAAGTTGCTACAGTGTTAACGAATATCAAATAATTGATTTCTTTGTGCAAGATAATACGATAAAAATTGAAGGAAGTAGTATACAGTGGTTCCCAAACGTTTTTATACCCATCGGATACGAATTTTCTATACGTAGATATCACCCCGGCTCATTACAATTGAGTAATTTTATTGATTGTGAATTAATTTATATTACATCTCCCTACGTCAATTCCGGAATTCAGCGGAATCGAATACGAATTTAAAATAAGCTCAAGGTCATACCTTCCATAAGTTAGCCCACTAGTATAATCTTCAATTTGGCTACGGAAGACTACGTCTTTCGGATTAATCTCTTTCCGGGCACATTTTGACAACCCATTTTTTGATAAATCGTGCGAACAGGCAACATAACTCCAGAATCGCAAACAATTCGCTCTCTCGTTTTCAAATTTTATCCCGTATTACATCTGGAATTCTACAACTGCTAAAAATATGTCGGCTTACGATCTCTTCAGAGCTGCCGTGGAAGATATTATTGATTTTGATAGCAATTTTCATGCCATCAACCCGGAATCCCAGCAAAAGCAATTCCAGTCCCCGTGGAGTGATTGCAGAACAGCATATCACAATGTTCTAATAGAGGAAGTCGCTGAAGATGTCGATATTAGCCAAATTAAAGAGATATATAGAAAATGTTACACCTCGTATGTCCGGTGCCTCTCTGCAATCAACACTCATCTTCACGAGTTGACCACCGAAGTGGTACCTCCCTCAGTTTCCTCTTCTCCCGCTGAAAACATACCCCGTCAACCTTCATTTCCGACTGTTCCTCACGAGCTGAGTTCCGAAGTGGTACCCCCCGCAATTTCCTCTTCTCTCGTTGAAAACATATCCCGTCCACCTTCATTTCCTGTTGCGCTTCACGAGCTGAGATCCGAAGTATCATCACCCGCAGTTTCCTCTTCTCCGGCAATTGCGAATATACCCGTTGAGAAAGTAAAAAATGAACATTCATTTCCCGCTATTCAGCTGCCTCCATGCGACATCCCATGTTTTTCAGGCGATTATGTATCGTGGCCAAGTTTTCGTGACTTGTTTACGGCATTATACCGTAATAACCCTCGTCTGTCGCCAGTGGAAAAATTATACCACTTGCTACAAAAAACCCGAAGTGAAGCACATAGCATCATTCAGTCTACTCCCTTGACTAATGATGGCTTCGCACTAGCTTGGCATAATCTCGAGGAGAGATATGAAAATAAGAGAATTCTGGTCAACTTACAGTTGAAATCCCTTTCACTCTCCAGCCGATAACTCAAGAAACCGGCGCTAACTTAAAGCGACTGCAACGTACGATTAATGACAGCATTACAAATCTTAAGCTGCTAAATATTGATACTTCTCATTGGGATGCGATTATCGTATACTTGTGTTCCACGAAGATTCCCGACACAACTTTGTGTCTTTGGGAACAGTCGTTGAAGAATAAGCGCGAAATCTCAAAGTGGACTGACTTCGACGCCTTTTTAATAGAGCGGTATCAGACCTTGGAATCGGTATCCGATATCCGAAGTGGTTTCCGGCAACCCAGCCAGCCACAGAATAGTAAATTCCACCAGCCATCGAATCGGCAACCCGGTCGGTTCGACCCTCCCAGGCGATCGAACAGTCCTCCAACGACTCCCAGAAAAATCAGTAAATACCCCAACAACATTGCAACTCACGGTTGTCCACTGTGTAGGAAAACACACCATCTTCGCCATTGCCCGGATTTCCTTAAATTATGCATAGAAGAACGGTACAATGTTGTAAAAAAGCAGAAACTATGTAGCAATTGCTTTGCTAATTCTCACGACCGTAACAATTGCAAAAGCATATTCACGTGTTTGTTTTGTGCGAAAACGCATCATTCTTTACTTCATAGGCTAGAGAATGCTTCCAGCACTCGTTGCGATGCAATTCCCGAGTCAACTCCCACTGAAACAGCAGCTGAACGTTCTTGTCAGCGTACTTGCCCTTCTCAGCTGCGAGTTGTTGCGAAGGAAAAACACAATGCAGCTTTGGATACAGTACCAATTACAACAATCCTCCCACCAGTGAATTCTACTTCCCGCAGAACGGTTTCATCGTTCCACAGCAGAATCAGTTCCGATAAACTTCCATATCCATCTTCTTACGCTCGATGTGATAAGCTTCAGACACAAATGAGTAGTCGAAAACACGCTACAATTCCCAAAAAATCCCTCCAAACAAGTAAGAGTGTTATTTCGTTAAACACTGCTATTTCAAAGACATGCTGCCCGCTATGTAGAGGCATGCACCCGCTACGACAATGCACAGAATTCTCCAAGCTTATGGTTGAAGAGAGAATACTCTTTGTGCGTCAGCAGAAAATTTGCATAAACTGCTTGGCAACTTCACATACCCTTGCAAAGTGCCATAGCGAGTTTCCATGCCGTCTTTGTGGGAAGCAACATCATTCCCTGCTTCACAGACCACGGCATGACCCGAGAGCAAAGCGGAAAGTTCACCGTTATGCAATGGTCCACCCAGATGCAAAGGATCGATCTTACAGATCGTATCCAAGAAGAGGACATCTCCCATCAAATGTATTTCTCACCCGTAATACTTGTCGTACAGCGACATTCAACGGATTATCGAGTTCTACGTATCACTCCCCACAAAAGGCTCGTTCAATCAACGAGAGGACTTGTACTCGAACAGCAATACTTTCGATCCCGCCTAATACTGGGCCCCCAAAATTGCTGTCACGTAAAAGGTGATTTGAAGATTGTGGCTTGAGCAACATATAAGCCTCTGATGCCACACCCGTATTATGTAGCAACGTTTTGTCAGACTACACGATACTGACCGTCATACGCATCCCAATCTCACATGGTTCAGTTCACTGTAACTGCCCGATTTAATTCCCGAACTTCTACGAAACTTCAATGGAACTATGCACTGGCATAGTGTATATGCGTATGAATAATCCCATGTGTTATTTTCACATAATTTGCTATATATTCATGAGCTGAGTCATCATGAACCCAAGACACGCAGATTCTATCAGAGTTTATAACTTGTCACGAGCGTTGCATATTATGGCAATCCCGACAATATGGAAAAATTAATGCTGCATGCGCTCTACGAGCTCTAGGTTTGTCAACTACGTTGACTTCTCGAAACCTTTGATCTGGTCTACGACCAGCCCTGATAGAATCTGTTCACCTGAGATTGTGTGATCCAACCACGATCCACACACCAATCAAAATTGGACAACATTCATCCATCAACACGCTCTTCAATCAACATTCGTTCCGCACCCACCAATCAACATCCTCAACAATCAACATGTGTCAGCCCTCCTCAAGAGCTTTTTTCGCTCGTATGAACGTCAACCTTCCACTTCAATTTCCCGCTTTTCCTAATGGTGTATCATCGAACATATACGCATAGGAATATTTAGAGTTAATTTTAATTACATTTAAGATTAGTATAAGTTATATGAAATATTGTATTTTGTTTTTTATTAACTTCTCCTTTAAAATTTTTTCCCCCTCAAACCCATCGTCTCGGGTGGAGGTTCCGTCTCTTTTGCAGTATTCCTGCAAGGTGTGTCGCGCACTGCCCGTATGAGGTTTCCAAGGGTTAGCAACCCTAATATAATTCTATTCGTTCCGCAATTTCTAATTCTCTAATTCTCTCTATCTCTCACTCCCATACTCTATTTTCTTTTACTTTATACTCTTCACTTTCCATTTTTTTATATTTCACATGGTTGATCAACTCCCTAATAAAAAGCAGTGCGCGACATTTTTTCTCCCGTATTCGTTAAATAATAAATATTTAATTTAAATATATTAAATAATAAATACAACTAACTTAGTAACTTTAAATAAAGTGCGAGACATTTAATTTATAAGAAAGTGAGGAAAGAAGTGTTTTGTTTTGTGTTGCCACAACAACGACTCTCACATCACTGTCATCAACACCTCTGCCACCAACACGACTTGTAGGCAGGTGCACCACATCGCAGCAAGCCCACCGGCATTCCCGCTCGCTCCCCGCTGAAACAGTATCCATTATTAATTCTTACATTAACAGTTGTCATAATTAATAAATCAGATGCCCATAATTCATTTATTCCTTTAGTAATTATTTTTCTCCTTTCAAATTTTTTTCTAATTGGGTTATGCAATTCTTTTGCTATAATTACTTTGTAATTGGTCCCTATTTTTTCTGTTTTAATTTTTTCTATGTCTCCGAAGAAGGCGGTTCACGTATTACCTTTAGAAACTTTCTTTTGAAAAAAATTCACGAAATAAATACAATGGCAAAATTTATTTAAAAAATAACAATGGTAACAGATAAAGTTATAAAATAATATATTAAATCTCGGAATGAGTTAAAAAATAAACTTACACAATATAATTTAAATAAAAAAATAAAACAGCAAAAAAGTAATGAAGATCTTCAAGCAATTATTCAACCCCATTAAATTTTTTTTTTTTTTTTTTGTTAGCTTATTTTTTTTTTATTGAATCTTTCTTAAATACAAGAAACTAACAATAAGTATTCAAATCTTACAAACTAAATAAAACTATGTGATATCCCCTACGTTCCATCACAATTTGGTGAGTCGCGAGATGTAGCAATTTTACAGCATATTCAGTGTGTCTTTTCTTTTTAATCGACGATGCCCCTTGCTCAGCAACAATTGCCTAGCAAGGGGATTCGGATGATTGTGTAATTTTTGAATGTAGCTTCTGCAGGACATTGCAACTTCCTCAGAAATTGTGGATACATTTAAATCTCGATGGATGTTAACGTTCCTCATATACCAAGGCGCGTTTACAATAATTCGCAGACACTTGGATTGTATTCGCTGCAATTTTTCGATATTAGAGGGAGATGCGGTGCCCCAAAACTGAATACCATAAGTCCAGATTGGTTTCAGGATTGCTTTATATAATAGCACTTTGTATTCAAGATTCAACTTTGATCTTTTGTGTAACAGCCACCATAACTGATTCATTTTAAGCTTGATCTGAGTTTTCTTTGCCTCTATGTGATTTTTCCATGTCAGCCTTCTGTCGAGGTGAATACCCAAGTACTTTGTTGAGGAACATTGTGGAACTGATTGGCCATTAATTTTAAGTGGGGGACATGTATCTAGCCTTAGCGTGAAGGTTACATGTACGCTCTTTGATTCATTGACTTTTATACGCCATTTTGCTAGCCAGATTTCGAGAGAATCGACATGAGTCTGCAGGAGTTTAGTAGCTTCTATGGGGTTAGAGCGAGAGCACAATATTGCCGTATCATCAGCAAAGGTCGATATGAATGTATAGTTATTGTTGGGCATATCTGAAGTGTATAAGAGATACAGTAAGGGACCCAAAACGCTTCCTTGAGGAACGCCAGCGTGAATATCCAATGGATTTGTTGTGTAATCCTTGTGATGTACGAGAAATTGTCTTTTCGTGAGGTAGCTACTAAGCAATGAGGAGACATTTGCAGGCAGTAATAGTTTGAGTTTGTAAATAAGGCCATCGTGCCATACTTTATCGAAAGCTTGAGTGATATCAAGAAAGACAGCTGAGCAATACTTTTTTTCTTCAAAAGTGTTCCTTATCAGAGTTACAATGCGGTGGACTTGTTCTATTGTGCCGTGCTGTTTTCTAAATCCAAACTGATGTTGAGGAATCAGTTGGTTGAGATTAATAAATGGAGTTATATTCATGACAAGTAGCTTTTCGAATACTTTAGAAAGTAGAGGCAGGAGGCTGATAGGTCTGTACGATGCAACTTTTGTAGGGTCTTTTCCTGGTTTTGCTATCATAATAATTTTTGAAGTTTTCCAGCATTTGGGATAGTGTTTAATACGAAGGATAGCATTGAAAATGTGCATCAGATGAATTACTGAAGCCGGAGGTAGCTCTTTTATCATTTTACCGGTAATTTTATCTGAACCAGGTGATTTTTTTGGGTTGAAATCTTTATAAATTACTTTGAATATATCCTTTTTTTAATTTTGAGCGTTATTGAGCAAAGTCGAGAAATTAATTTTGGTAATGAGGACTGTGAAGAGGGTGGATCTGTCTGCAAAGCCAAACTCTTCTCACAGTTGCTTCTAGCCCAATTACCGTCACTCAAACGGATGGGGGAATCAGTGAGAATTGGCCGATATGAGTTTTTTGCTGATTTCCACAAAGAGTAGTCTGGCGCTTCACCAGGTGTTAATTTCGCTATGTGCTCTTCTAACTCTTTGTTGTTTTTATTTTTTAAGGCTTGCTTTAACTTTCGAGTATAGTGCTGTAGCTGTGTTTTCAGATTCGGTGATCTGAATTCCTGCTATTGCCTTCGGAGTCTTCTTTTCTGTCTTACTAGCAATTCAATATCGGCTGGTGTGTATGGGCTATAGTTTGATTGCTTGCATACCTTTGTGCAGGTGGCTGAGCTGAGAGCTAATGAGAGCAGCTGGTTGAATTTTTCGAGTGCTGAGTCTACATCGTGTCCATTTCTTAATACAGTACTCAGAGGAAGATGGGAATTTATATATTTCTTGAATTTTAACCAGTCTATTTTCTTTCTAACGCAATTGCTTTGGGGGCTTGGTGATTTTATAGATATTACCGTGGGTGAGTGGTCAGATGATAGATCATAATTACACTCTGTGGAGATATTTTCCATCTGCAAACCTTTGGCGACTCCAAAGTCTATGAGATCGGGTATTTTCCTCTTGTCCGTCGGCCAATATGTCGGTTGACCATTTGAAATAACATCGTAGCCGTGGTTAGTGATGATTGAACATAGTCTTTTGCCTTTTGGAGTTATTAATCGGGAGCCCCAGTGAGTGTGTTTGGCGTTGAAATCGCCAGCAACCAAGAATTTGCTACCAAGAGTTGAGAAAAATTCTTTATATTGCTGTTCGGTAATACTGTATCTTGGGGGACAGTATATCGCATTACCCCATTAAATCAATCAGTTTTTATTTTCACTTATTTAACTGACGGATTAAATAACTTAAAAGAGGATTTAAACATAACTTCACCTTCATCAAATAATTCTTTAAAATCAATCGATAAGTATCAAAAATTAAATGGTGAAAAATATCTTGAAAAATTTAATTTTTTAAGTAATGAAACACAATTACTTCATTCTGAAATAAAAAATTAGCTCCTGTTAAATATAATTTACAAAAATTATAATCTGACTTTACTAAATTATTACATACTTTATCTCTTCCAAAATTAAATCAAGGCAGTTCAGTCTTAGAGATCCCAAAACCACAATGTAGTTCTCAAAATTGTAATAAAGATGTATTTGTTACACCATTAAGCTTTAAAACTGCAAAACCGTTTGTTGAAAACACACCGAATCCTTCAGAGCGATGCGTACAAAGTAATATTAATGAAACATTATCAACTCCAGTAAATTTTGTTGAAAATAGATTTGGAAATATGGCAATGAAATATCGTATTTAAATTTAAATTCTTCTAATGCTAAAGTTAGTGATAATATATTTGGTATACGATCTGAAAATGGTAAAGATTTGTGGATTGGATATAGTGAAGTAAAAATTAATGGTAATGATATAATTATAAGAGGTAAACAATATGAAGGTACTAAAGGTTTATGGGAATTATTGACTTTGAAAGATCCTTCTTCATTCATACAAAAAGATTTAGAAATTTATGAAGAAATTATTTTAAAAACTTGTGCTTACATGTAAAATAATGATAAAACTACAAAAAGAATTAAATCAAGTGCTAGTAATAAATATATTAAATGTATTAGGCCAATTTTAATTAAAAATCAAATTCTAAAAGAAAAAATTGAAGCAGGAATTGAAAACAATTTATGTTTCCAAAGGAAACGAATTACCAATTACCTGTAGAATATGAATGATATTAATGAACTAAAGGTTAGGTTAGAGCGGCCGCCCTCTCTGATGAGAGAGAGAGCGCACATAGGCCAGAATTAGGCCCGTTGTGATACCATCGCACGGATTTTTCCTTCACCTATCTACTCGCTGAACCAACCGGAACGTTGAATGAATTTTAGGAGATTGACAATATCAATCTGGTATAGTTGGGCTAGGTCACTCAAATGGTAGTGTCCTAGAAATTTTCTTCTGGTTTTACACAACGCGGGGCAGGTACATAGTAGGTGTGAGATCGTTTCAAGTTCCTCCTTATCTCTGCAGCTTCTGCAGAAGTCATGAGTGAGGTTGCCCAGACCTAATCTCACAGCGTAAGGACCTATGAGGCAGTGACCAGTGACCACTCCCACATAGGTCGAGATGTCTACCCTATTAAGATCGGCAAGTTTTCGTGAGCGTTTCTTGCTGAGTAGGGGCCCCAGTAATTTCGCCGTCCTACAGATGGGTGTATCCGCCCATCTTTTCTGGAAGACGTTGGTGGTGATAACCTTCAATTTAAGTTTGCACATGGCTATGGGGATCCCTAACCGAGAATTCTCCTGGGTTAGAGGCTCATTTGTACCCTGTCTTGCAAGCTCATCGGCTATACAGTTTCCTCGTATACCCCTGTGTCCGGGTACCCAGCACAGGAGAATATTGTGCTGCTCAGCCATCTCGTTAAGAGATTTGCGGCAGTCAAGAATGGTTTTAGATTTCACGAGAAATGAGTCCAGGGCCTTAATTGCAGCTTGGCTGTCGCTCAAGTTGCAGATGTCTGCGGGAGACAAAGCTCTGTTTGATCCAAGTAGGTGCATTGTGAATCTCTTTAACCTCTGCCTGAAACACACTACAGTGGTCAGGCAGGCGGAAAGAAATATTTAGGTTGAATGATTGGGAATACACACCTGCTCCCACCTTTCCATTAAGCTTAGAGCCATCAGTAAAGATGAGAGTATAATTTGACATGAATCCTTCCGCCTCCCAGGCGAACCTATCAGGGAAGGAGGTTAGGAATTTCCGTTCAAAGGGATATATCGGCTTGATATAATCAAGTGAGGTTTCAATATTAAAATAAAGTAAGGCGTAAAGCAGAATTGGCTGCTAGCTGCTTACCAAGTAAGTCAAGCGGAGTAAGATGTAGAAGCACTTCTACTGCTAACGTTGGAGTTGTTCTCAGTGCTCCTGTTATTAAAATACAAGCCGCTCTTTGTATTTTTTCAAGGGGCCTGACATGGGAGGACTTAATAAGTGCAGTCCACCAGGTCAGTACCCCATACAGGAGGACTGGCCTGATAACCGCCTTATAAATCCAACAAACAATTTTCGGTTGCATACCCCACTTTTTCCCTATTGCTTTTTTACAGGCATAGATTGCAGTGCTGGCTTTCTCAACCCTACAAGTGATGTTTTTCTTCCAGTTTAGTTTTCGGTCTAGAACTATTCCTAGATAGCGGGTTTCTTCGCGCAGAATTAATGGGACCACCCCTAGAGTGGGAACGTTTAAGGGTGGTGGTTTATGCTTTGTGGAGAACAAAATCAGCTCATTTTTTTGTGGGTTCGCATTTAAGCCCCTATCCTTAGCCCATTTTGATAACATATTAAGATTGATTTGAATAATGTCCCTTAGTATTTCCGGAAATTACCCAGCCACCAACAAGACAACGTCATCGGCATAAGCAATCACTCCGCACCCCTTCCTCTCTATTGCCCGTAGTAGTTCGTTAACTACCAAGTTCCATAGAATAGGGGAGAGTACCCCACCTTGTGGGGTTCTTCTTCTTACACGTTTCGTGATGGTAAATCCACCCAGCTCGGATGTAATGAGTCTATCTTTCAATAGCCGTTCTATCCATCTGCTAAGCGTTACCTCCACCCCGAGTCGTGCAAGAGCCTCCGTGATTGCTCTGGGCTGAACATTGTTGAAGGCACCTTCAATATCCGTGAAAGCCGCTAGTACAAATTCTTTATTATGAAGAGATTTTTCCACAGTTGACTTTCCCTTTGTGTATGCATGTTGAGAAGGAGAAAGCATGTCGCTGTTTATGGTGTATCTTAAATGGATGTCTAGTAATCTTTCCAGTGTTTTGAATAAGAATGACGATAGACTAATTGGTCTAAAGTCCTTTGGGCTTGTATGGGAGCTCTTTCCAGCCTTAGGTATGAAGACAACTTTGACTTGTCTCCAGAGTTTTGGAATATAGCCAAGGCTTATGCAGGCAATGAAAATCTGCATTAGCCATGGAAGAATGAGTTTGGCTACCTGTTGTAGCTGTGCTGGAATTATCCTGTTAGGTCCAGGGGATTTTTAAGGCTTGAACGTGTTTATCGCCCAAGAAATCTTCTCCGATGCAACTATTGAATAGTCTAACGGTAATGACTTGTAATCAAGCGGGGTTTCAGACGGATCGTTTGGGAAATGTGCATTTACTAGTGTTTGCAGCGTTTCAGTAGAGGTTGTGGTCCACATTCCATCTGGATGGCCAGAACACTTGGAGTATGGGGTGATTTAGAAAGGATTTTCCTAAGTCTGGAAGCCTCAGAAGCGTCTTCCATATCCCTACAGAAGCTCTTCCAGGCTTCCCTTTGGCATTTCCTGAGGTTGTATTTATAAGTTCTGAGGGCCGATTTATAACCCGCCCAATCTGATTTTAGGTGAGAGCTTTTAGCACAATTGAAGAGCCTGCGACAGACTTTTCTCAAACTGTTGAGCTCCTGGTTCCACCATGGAGGTTTACCTTTCCCCCATTTCTTACGAATCGGACAGGACAACTTGAATGCTTTGTTGAGAGTTTTTGTGAGGCAGTAGACTGTGGCGTCTATCTGATTTATGTTAGTTATAGTCGAGGGGTAGATTAGAACTAACTGACTCCCTGAAACGTGACCAGTTTGTCTTTTTTGGGTTGCTAAAGGCCACTGGAGTAGGAGGTTTAAAATCTATGGCAAACTGTATGTATCTATGATCAGAGAAGGAGTGCTGATCAAATACTCTCCAGTTTCTTATATGGTCTACAATGCCTTCGGTGGCAAGAGTTAAGTCTAGAACCTCCTGCCTATTTTTTGTCATGAAAGTTGGGGTCTCACCCCTGTTACACCCTAGAAGGTTTGTTGAAAGGATATAATTAAACAGTGACTCACCTCTGTCGTTAATATCCCTGCTACCCCAGATTGTATGGTGCGCGTTGGCGTCGCATCCTATTATGAGTACAGCCCTGGACTTTTGGGCATCTTCTATTAGATGTTTGAGATTGCTTGGTGGTGGTGATTCCAGGTGGTCGTGCGCGAGGTTGGCTGATGCAAACCAGCAGCACGTACCTATATTCTCTGCGCAGACCACCGTCGTATCTAAATTGCTGTAATTACAGAGTGAAAGAAAGGTTATTGATTTTCTTAGGAGTACGCAGGTACCACAAACCATGTTGCCAACTGTCCACGGCTCTTGGACCAGAACGATGTCTTCTCCGTCGGCTTCCAGACGAAGGATAAGAGTGGCTGAAGCCGCCTTAGACTTGTGCAGGTTTATCTGAAGGCAATGAAGCATCCTCGCTATCATTGGTCACTTTCGCTTCCACAATAGTGACGTTGACCTCATCGTCTCCAGAGTCCAGCAACTCAAATAAATAAAAAAAAAATGAGTCCAGCAACTCATCCTCCAGTAAAATCCGATTCACATACTCTGCAGCATCGGATTCTGAGGAGAACGAATCGCGCGAGTCCTTCCGCACAAGCATTCTTGAACTGGTTGGGAGCGCCTCCTCCATCTCCATCCCTTTTGCCACAGACTGATAGCCTGCATATGTTTCTCGGTCGTCCTTCCGATATACTTGTAGGTTGATCCTCGAAAAACAGTAGTTTATGTACCCACCGGATTTCACCAGAGGTACCAGGGACTCTTAGATGATAGATATGTGTACCGACATGAATGAGACTCGAAAATTCTTCTAAAATATCAAGCGCCTGAGTGGAGGTTTAAATCCCGGAACCTCTTCTTGTCGTGATGGAAATGGGAATCTGGTTACAGATGTCCAGAGTGTACTGAGCCTATGGAGGGAACACTTCTCCACGTTACTGAATGGCGATGCTACGAACAATTCCGCCAGTGGAGGAGATTGCCCGATAACCCAAATTACAGATGATGGTGTTGATGTTCCACCACCCGACTATGACAAGGTTGAAAAGGCCATTTTAAGGCTGAAGAACAACAAAGCTGCAGGTGCTAATGGCCTGCCTGCCGAGTTGTTTAAGACCGGAGGCGATGAGCTGCTGGTAAATTCACCATCGACCAGATTTTCACACTGCGCCAAATCCTGGAGAAGACCCAAGAAAAACAGATCGACACACACCACCTATTTGTTGATTATAAAGCCGCTTTCGACAGTCCGGTAAGGGATTACGTCTACGCAACAATGTCTGAGTTCGGTATTCCTGCAAAGCTCATTCGACTTTGTAGAATGACACTGCATAACTCCCGTTGGGTTTCAGACAAGGTGATTCGTTATCGTGCGACTTCTTCAATCTTATTATGGAGAAAATAATACGAGCTGCTGATCTACGACATAATGGCACTATCTTCAACAAAAGTGTCATGCTGTTAGCGTATGCCGACAATATTGACATAATCGACATGAACACACGAGCAATCAGTGCAGCATTCTCAGAGTTTAAAAGAGAGTCATGTCGGATGGGTCTCACGGTGAACGAGGGCAAGACGAAGTATCTAGTGTCAACAAACAAAGAGTCCCAGCTTCTTGGACAGCACGTCACTGTTGACAACTACGCTTTTGAAGTAGTAAGGGACTTTGTTTATCTTGGAACCAGCATTAACAGCAGTAATGACGTCAGCTTGGAGATCATGCGTAGGATAACTCTTGCTAACAGGTGTTACTTTGGGCTGAGTAAGCAATTGAGAAGTCGAGCCCTCTCTCGAAGAACGAAAACTACACTCTACAAGTCTCTCATCATGCCTGTCCTAACATATGGCGCTGAAGCCTGGACAATTTCCACCTCGGATGAGCGAATTCTTGGTGTTTTCGAGAGAAAAGTCCTACGCAAGATCTTTGGACCTATTTGCGTTGGTGGCGAGTACCGAATAAGGTACAACCATGAGCTGTACGAGCTGTATGCCGATATTGACATAGTAAAGCGCATCAAAATCCAGCGGCTGCGCTGGCTAGGTCATGTCGAGCGAATGGAAGAACACGCTCCAGCTAAGAAGGTGTTATATTCGGAACCCGCTGGAGGACGACGCAGAAGAGGAAGACCAAACCTCAGGTGGAAAGACCAAGTACTGGAGAGCCTGACGGCGCTTGGAATTTCTAACTGGCGCCAGCTAGCGAAGAACAGAGATGGCTGGCGAAGCATGTTATTTTCGGCCTAAATAGATATTCGGTTGTTATGGCCACATAAGTAAGTAAGTACCAGGGGCTCTTGATTGACGATTATGGTCGCCCTACGGTACGTTCCTTTCTTCTCCTCATCCAACTTGGCTATTCGCCAGTTGTGTGTTGGGAGGCCAGGATTACGCATCTTGATGTTTTTAATAATGATGGCCGGATCACTAGGTTCCGCTGGGATTCAGGCAGAGGTGCACGGTCTACTCGGGATAGCGCCTCTCTCTATCACCTAAAGGCGCGCACCCGGCCATACTTCTCCAGCTCTGGTGATCGCAATTCTGTAGAGGTCGAGGGTACGTTGATTGGCACAGGCAATCAGCTTGACGTTGCCTTGATGCCATCCAGATTTCTGCTAGCTTACACTCTATCAGTCTCCAATTCGATGAGGCGATGAAGCCATCAGCATCATTCCTGTCGACCACCGCCAGTACTAAGTCTCCTTGAGGGATTTCGCTAAAGGAGTGACCCACATTACCGCGGGCTCTTTTAGCAACTGGTTTGGGAGTGTCTTCAGATGACCGCTGGCGCTTGATTTTGCTGTGATTAGTTATTTCGGTCGCCGATACCAGTGAGGCCTTCTGTTTATCAGATCTCTCATTCTCTTGTATGGCACTTACTCTTTCTAAGATTCTCGTCGCAGTGCGACGGTCCTTGTGGTTGGGTGCAGCCGCGAGCGTATGGTAACTGATGTCCTGTTGGTTGGTAGTGGCAAGCTTGCGCTCGTACTAGATCTCGGGAGATTCTCGGCATGACTAGGCCCTCGT
The DNA here is from genome assembly GCA_963854835.1 of Megamerina dolium. Lineage (NCBI taxonomy): Eukaryota > Metazoa > Arthropoda > Insecta > Diptera > Megamerinidae > Megamerina > Megamerina dolium. Next base: position 79,288,669 of record OY978525.1, read on the forward strand.
CTATCCTCCACGGCTTTCGCTGCCTCTCCCGATTTTAATTCCTGTGTTTTGTTTTGTGATTGTTTTTTTTTTTCCTTTCCTTATAAATCGCACGAGTATCGGAGAAGGGAAGGTCCATCTGTGCAGAGATCCGAATACACAGATAACGTTAAATAATACGGAGGGCGCCAGGTATCCGTGTACTCCGTTTGCAGCTGAGCTATTTTTTAACCTGGGCCCCCAGCCAGGCTGATTCTCGGCACGGGTCGTATGACACCTTAATCCGGCCCAGGGGGAAGGGAAAGTAGGTGGTAGGTGGGATTGGGAAGAGGGGGGTGCAGGAACCTCTATCCTATGGAAGGCTTGCAAGCTCGAATTCCCATCCGAGCCTGCAAAACAATCCTTAGCACCCACGGGGAGGGGTTGGAAGAGGATTTTTGCCGGCCTAATGAACTAAAATAAAGATTAATTTTGTTACTAGGAGAACATGAAGCAGTAAATGATAGTCCTGAAATACATAATGAAATTATGAACATTATTGAAGAATTAAGAGAATATAATTTGATTTACCTTTGCGAATCAAAAGATACTTATTGTTTCGCAATCATATTCGAGATAATAATTTCTTAAATAAATGGGTATTGATAAGTTGGGATAAAAAACTTTTTCAGAATTAAATTCTTCTAATGAATATTGTATTAATAGAATAATGTTATTAGAAAAACTTTTCGAAGAAAATCGTTAAGTAGTGAACAAGGTGTTAAAAATGTAAAAAGGCATATTGAAGAAGTTTCGGAGGGAAATCAACAATTTCAGGAATTTATAGAAAATCAAATTGATGAATTAGAAAAACAATTCAATCATAATAAGTCTGAAATTATTGATTTAATTAAAAAACTCGAATTTATGGAAACCCATATTGATCAGTTTTCTGAAAGAACTTGATGATTTAATGAAAAATTATTTAAAGATTCATTTTCACGAAGTATAGAGTCAACAGAAAAAATAATAAAGTTTATAACAAATGATATGATTAACAAAGGCACTCAAGTTTCATCAGAGATGATCTTGGAAGCAAGTTATATTGATTTCGTTGAAGACCAAACAAATGTCTCTGAAGGACGCGGTGAACATAGTTCACATGTAATTAAAAAATAATTTAAAAAAAAAGTCTATGTTAAATGGAAAAAAATAAGTAGATGATTTTATCAATTTTATACTAAAAACACTTACCGTTTTTATTTAATTTAATCAAAACTTTTTTTTCTGTAAAAATATTCAATATTCAAATAATTTTATTCTGAATAATCGAATAATTTCAATTTTTGAACACTCAAAATCATGATTATTCGAATAATTTTATATTTGATTAATCGGTAATTATTTTAATACTCTGTTCTGTTTATATGTATATTTATTTTCATATAAAAAAAAAATAAATATGTGGCACTTAAAGCCCCAAAGGGCTCATTGGCCGAGCTTCTCTTCTATTACTGTTGTAAAAAAGGAAAAATCGTTAGAATTACGATGAAAGGCGCGGAAAAGCACGATCTCGTTCGAATGAACTCATGGACGAATTGAGCCAGAAAACAACAGTCGATCTTCGCACGTGCCGCGAAAACCCAAAAACATAAAAGGGGAGTTTATGTGGAGAGTTGAGTTGTCATATGGTAAGTATGAAATCCAGGTAAGTATTAAGGTGAGGTATGTTAGGTTAGGTTAGGTTATGTGGCTGCCCTCTCTCTCTCTGAGAGAACACACTTAGGCCAGAAAGGCCCATTGTGATACCACTGAGCTGCTCTTCCAATGCTGTTGTGCGTGTTAAATTTGGACAGCATTAGAAGGGACCTACTTATATTAGCCGGTTCCGAACGGCAGAACTCTTGTGACATCACTTTAACCTAGTTTTTGTCACAGAGCACTTTTAAGAAGCACTTTTGGCAAATTTGTTACTGCCGGAAAAATTGCCAATTCTTGCCGGCAGGTGGGTACCGTTCGAAAGAAAAATCTTTTCGATATTAAAGTTTGTTATGCTTCAGTCCGGGATCGAACCCACGACCTACGCCAACGCACTAACCACTGAGCTACGGCACCCACTAAGGTGAGGTAAGTATTGTATTATTCAATTCAAATAGAGGTAAGTATAATTATAATTCTTATGAAGGTATTTTCTATATTTCAGGGACCCACCATATGGCTTGTCTAAAGGGATTTAGACAGATCTATATAATCACTAGTATCATAAAGATGAATATCATTCTTCATATCATCATAAATATCAAAATCATCGTATATTTTAAACATTAATAATTTTGATAATTTTAATAATTTTGATAAATCTAAAATATTTTGACCTCCAAATAAAGGTTTATTTAATTTAATCTTAAATTTTTTACCAAATACTGGAAATGTGCTCTCATAAATAATTTTTCTAAATTGATGCGTATTTTTATTTATTAGTTTTCTCACCATTTTCTCAGTTTCAACCACTGTAACATTTAATCTATTTCTAACATTTTCCATTTGTTTACCAAATACACTATTATTCATCAATTTAAAGAAATATTTTTCAAAATTATTTTTAGCTTCTTTTCTTAATTCAGTTAAGTTATTAATATAACTTTTTAATCATGCTTCTTCTCTATATTTCATGCCTCTATGAACTTTATTTAAAATTACACTATTTTTTAAATATTCTTTTAACAATCTAATATCAATTACATAATTTTTCTTTGGTAATCAAGTACAACATAAGTTTCTTATTTTTATCATGTTCGTGATGCGAACCATTTCCAGAGGAAACATTTGATTTACTTCCAACACCTTTCTCAATTAATTTTTTTTGAAGATCAGATAATAAAATATTATTGACATTATAAAAATACTTAATATCATCTCCATTTAACCACTTATGATCACCAATACTTGCATCTAAATATAAGATATAACTAGTTAATTTTTTACTTAATTTATAAACTTGTTCTACAATATCATTGTAATTACTTACTTACAACTGATATTGATTTATGCCGAAAATAACATGCTTCGCCAGTCATCTCTGTTCTTCGCTAGCTGGCGAAATTCCAAGCGTCGTCAGGTTCTCCAGTACTTGGTCTTTCCACCGGAGGTTAGGTCTTCCTCTTCTACGTCGTCCTCCAGCGGGTTCCGAATATAACACCTTCATAGCTGGAGCAGTTCTTCCATTCACTCGACATGATCTAGCCAGAGCAGCCGCTGGATTTTAAAGCGCTTTACTATGTCAATATCGGCAAACATCTCGTACAGCTCATGGTTGTACCTTATTCGGTACTCGCTACCAACGCAAATAAGTCCAAAGATTTTGCGTAGGACTTTTTCTCGAAAACTACAAGCATTCGCTCATCCGAGGCTTCAGGAAATTGTCCAGGTTTCAACGTATTATGTTAGGACATGCATGATGAGAGGCTTGTAGAGTGTAGTTTTCGTTCTTCGAGAGAGGGCTCGACTTCTCAATTGCTTACTTAGTCCAAAGTAACACCTGTTAGTAAGAGTTATCTTACGCATGATCTCCATGCTGACGTCATTACAGTTGTTGATGCTGGTTTCAAGATAGACAAAGTCCCTTACTACTTCCAAAGCGTAGTTGTCAACAGTGACGTGCTGTCCAAGATGCCGGGACTCTTTGTTTGTTGACACTAGATACTTCGTCCTGCCCTCGATCACCGTAAGACCCATCCGACGTGACTTTCTTTCCAACTCTGAGAATGCTGCACTGATTGCTCGTGTGTTCATGCCGATTATGTCAATATTGTCGGCATACGATAACAGCATGACACTTTTGTTGAAGATAGTGCCATTATGTCGTAGATCAGCAACCCGTATTAATTTCTCCATAATAAGATTGAAGAATTCGCACGATAACGAATCACTTTGTCTGAATCCCTGCTCGGTACTAAACGGTGCGTAAAGGTCCTTCCCAATTTTTACTACACAACGGGAGTTATGCAGTGTCATTCTACAAAGTTAGATGAGCTTTGCAGGAATACCGAACTCAGACATTGTTGCGTAGAGGTAATCCCTTACCGGACTGTCGAAGCGGCTTTATAATCAACAAATAGGTGGTGTGTGTCGATCTGTTTTTCTTGGGTCTTCTCCAGTATTTACCAGGTCTGAAGCCACACTGATAAGGTCCAATCAGGTTTTTGAGCATGGATTTCAATATTTCAAAAAATACGCTCGATAGGACCTTGTATGCGATGCTCAGGAGACTTATTCCACGGTAGTGGGTGCAATTGTGGGGTCTCATTTTTTACGTACGGGACAGAGAACACTGAGTCTCCAATCATCAGGCATGCTTTCATCCAACCAAATTCTGCTTATGAACTGGTGCATGCAGACGAGCAGCTCATCGCTTCCGGTCTTAAACAACTCGGCAGGCAGGCCATCAGCACCTGCAGCTTTGTTGTTCTTCAGCCTCAAAATGGCCGTTTCAACCTCGTCATAGTCGGGTGGTGGAACATCAACACCATCATCTGTAATTGGGGTTATCGGGCAATCTCCTCCACTGGCGGAATAGTTCGTAGCATCGCCATTCAGTAAAGTGGAGAAGTGTTCCCTCCATAGGCTCAGTACACTCTGGACATCTGTAACCAGATTCCCATTTCCATCACGACAATAAGAGGCTCCGGGATTTAAACCGCCACTCAGGTGCTTGAGCTTTTCGAAGAATTTTCGAGTCTCATTCTTGTCGGTATGCATCTCTATCTCTTTACACTCGCGTCTTTCTTGTTCTCTTTTCTTGCGCCTGAAAATTCATCTCTCTGCACTCCTTTTCTCTCTGTACCGCTTTTTAACAGCTCGCGTTGCGCCTGCACGCAGGGTTTTTCTGTAGGCGGCGTCTTTCTCTGCGGTAGCGTCGCGACACTCCTGATCATACCACTCATTCCTCAGATGCCGGTAGTAACCGATACCTCCTCGGCAGCAGTAGTCATGCAGTGGGATATATGTGTCCACCGTGCGCATGTATCATCAAGTGGGGGAGTGTTCTGCATAAGCAGATCCATTACTCGAGTGGCAAATGCATCTGCTGTCTCTGGTGATGGCAGCTTACTGACGTCGAGCTTTCTGTGTGTGGGACTTATCTTGTTATTTGCGACACATAAACGTGTGCGCACCTTAGCTGCAACAAGGTAGTGATCCGAGTCGATGTTGGCACCACGGATCGATTTCACGTCCATCACACTGGAAGCATGCCTTCCGTCAATCACCACATGATCAATTTGGTTTCTTATCTTTGATCTGGAGACAGCCATGTCGCTTTGTGGATGTTGAGATGCTGGAATCTAATACCACCAATTATCATGTTTTGTGCTGCGGCCAAGTCGATCAGCCTCATTCCGTTATCGGAGGTGTTCTAGTAGAGGCTGAATTTTCCGACAGTTGGACCAAAGGTACCTTCCCTGCCCACCCTGTCATTAAAGTCGCCAAGCACGATTTTGATATCGTGGCGGGGGTAGCGGTCGTAAGCTTCTTCGAGGTGCTGAAGGAAGCTCTCTTGGTTTACATTGTCCTTCTCATCCGTCGGAGCGTGGGCACATATAAGTCTGATGTTAAAGAATTTTGCCTTGATTCGTATTATGGCCAACCGTTCGGTCAGAAGCGTGAAATGTGGACCGTAAATCATGGTCCTTATTTCGTTTGCGGGGGTCATCAACAAAAGGAGTAGTCCGTTTCCGAGGCATTTTTACATTATTCAGTGGGCCGGTTTTTTTTATGTCGGGTACCAAACCCAACGCACAACCTGTAACCGTGAAGATTTTCGCCACCCACTTCAGCCGCCTTCAGCACAGCAAGATACATGACTACCCCTCATTAACACATAAAGGTATCATCACATAGCGCTCAGATCAAACTACATAACAGCCAGTGAGTTGACTTGCGATGAGTTCAACAAGGATTGCGCTGGCCCCACCCGATTGAGGCAGTTAGACACGTTACCAGACCACATCATTGTAATAATAACAATTATTTGCTTTAGTATAATTACGTGATATTTGAGATATTCCACCTTTAATTCCATTTTCTTTATATTCATACTGATCTTGGTCAATTAATAATTTTATTTTTGTTTAGCTAATTTTAATGCTGTTGGATCTAGTGCACTTATATAAGAAACAGGATCTAATTTATAATGTTTAAAACACATTTCTCTAAAATTATCATAAATATCTGATAACAAAATAACATTTAATTTTAAATACCATTTATAACAATCTTTAAATGTTTTACAGTTTTTAAGAATATCAATATTAATAAGTTTTATATTTCTAGTACTACATGATAAACGCTTACTACTAGCTATGATTTTACCATTAATCACTTTAAAAGATGGATATTCAAAGCTTCTAATTTTTTTACATTTAACACAATATACATTATTAACATCTAATAAATTTTAAACTGCCTCATCTAAAGACGTATTAATAAACTCCATAGAATCTATGGCTACGGAAACGGCTGGCCACAATCCGCATCAGGGCAAAATTCTTTAACATCAGACTTATATGTGCCCACGTTCCGACGGATGAGAAGGACAATGTAAACCAAGAGAGCTTCCTTCAGCACCTCGAAGAAGCTTACGACCGCTACCCCCGCCACGATATCAAAATCGTGCTTGGCGACTTTAATGCCAGGGTGTGCAAGAAAGGTACCTTTGGTCCAACTGTCGGAAAATTCAGCCTCTACTAGAACACCTCCGATAACGGAATGAGGCTGATCGACTTGGCCGCAGCACAAAACATGATAATTGGTGGTATTAGATTCCAGCATCTCAACATCCACAAAGCGACATGGCTGTCTCCAGATCAAAGATAAGAAACCAAATTGATCATGTGGTGATTGACGGAAGGCATGCTTCCAGTGTGATGGACGTGAAATCGATCCGTGGTGCCAACATCGACTCGGATCACTACCTTGTTGCAGCTAAGGTGCGCACACGTTTATGTGTCGCAAATAACAAGATAAGTCCCACACACAGAAAGCTCGACGTCAGTAAGCTGCGATCACCAGAGACAGCAGATGCATTTTCCACTCGACTATCGGATCTGCTTATGCAGAACACTCCCCCACTTGATGATACATGCGCACGGTGGACACACATATCCCACTCCATGACTACTGCTGCCGAGGAGGTAATCGGTTACTACCGGCCTCTGAGGAATGAGTGGTATGATCAGGAGTGTCGCGACGCTACCGCAGAGAAAGACGCCGCCTACAGAAAAAACCCTGCGTGCAGGCGCAACTCGAGCTGTGAAGGAGCGGTACAGAGAGAAAAGGAGTGCAGAGAGATGTCTTTTCAGGCGCAAGAAAAGAGAACAAGAAAGGCGCGAGTGTGAGGAGATAGAGATGTGTACCGACAAGCGCCTGAGTGACGATTTAAATCCCGGAGTCTCTTCTTGTCGTGATGGAAAAGGGAATCTGGTTACAGATGTCCAGAGTGTACTGAGCCTATGGAGGGAACGCTTCTCCAAGTTACTGAATGGCGATGCTACGAACAATTCCGCCAGTGGAGGAGTTTGCCCAATAACCCCAATTACAGATGATGGTGTTGATGTTCCACCATCCGACTATGACTAGGTTGAAACGGCCATTTTGAGGCTGAAGAACAACAAAGCTGCAGGTGCTGATGGCCTGTCTGCCGAGTTGTTTAAGACCGGAAGCGATGGGCTGCTCGTCTTCACGCACCAGTTCATAAGGAGAATATGGTTGGATGAAAGCATGCCTGATGATTGGAGACTCAGTGTTCTCTGTCCCGTACGTAAAAAATGAGACCCCACAATTTGCACCCACTACCGTGGAATAAGTCTCCTGAGCATCGCATACAAGGTCCTATCGAGCGTATTTTTTGAAAGATTGAAATCCATGCTCAAAAACCTGATTGAACCTTATCAGTGTGGCTTCAGACCTGGTAAATACTGGAGAAGACCCAAGAAAAACAGATCGACACACACCACCTATTTGTTGATTATAAAGCCGCTTCGACAGCTGTACGAGATGTTTGCCGATATTGACATAGTAAACCGCTTTAAAATCCATTGGCTGCTCTGGCTAGAGTGAATGGAAGAACTGCTCCAGCTATGAAGGTGTTACATTCGGAACCCGCTGGAGGACGACGTAGAAGAGGAAGACCTAACCTCCGGTGGAAAGACCAAGTACTGGAGAACCTGACGACGCTTGGAATTTCGCCAGCTAGCGAAGAACAGAGATGACTGGCGAAGCATGTTATTTTCGGCATAAATCAATATCAGTTGTAAGTAAGTAATTACAATGATATTGTAGAACAAGTTTATAAATTAAGTAAAAAATTAACTAGTTATATCTTATATTTAGATGCAAGTATTGGTGATCATAAGTGGTTAAATGGAGATGATATTAAGTATTTTTATAATGTCAATAATATTTTATTATCTGATCTTCAAAAAAAATTAATTGAAAAAGGTGTTGGAAGTAAATCAAATGTTTCCTCTGGAAATGGTTCGCATCACGAACATGATAAAAATAAGAAACTTATGTTGTACTTGATTACCAAAGAAAAATTATGTAATTGATATTAGATTGTTAAAAGAATATTTAAAAAATAGTGTAATTTTAAATAAAGTTCATAGAGGCATGAAATATAGAGAAGAAGCATGATTAAAAAGTTATATTAATAACTTAACTGAATTAAGAAAAGAAGCTAAAAATAATTTTGAAAAATATTTCTTTAAATTGATGAATAATAGTGTATTTGGTAAACAAATGGAAAATGTTAGAAATAGATTAAATGTTACAGTGGTTGAAACTGAGAAAATGGTGAGAAAACTAATAAATAAAAATACGCATCAATTTAGAAAAATTATTTATGAGAGCACATTTCCAGTATTTGGTAAAAAATTTAAGATTAAATTAAATAAACCTTTATTTGGAGGTCAAAATATTATAGATTTATCAAAATTATTAAAATTATCAAAATTATTAATGTTTAAAATATACGATGATTTTGATATTTATGATGATATGAAGAATGATATTCATCTTTATGATACTAGTGATTATATAGATCTGTCTAAATCCCTTTAGACAAGCCATATGGTGGGTCCCTGAAATATAGAAAATACCTTCATAAGAATTATAATTATACTTACCTCTATTTGAATTGAATAATACAATACTTACCTCACCTTAGTGGGTGCCGTAGCTCAGTGGTTAGTGCGTTGGCGTTCTGATCTGTAGGTCGTGGGTTCGATCCCGGACTGAAGCATAACATACTTTAATATCGAAAAGATTTTTCTTTCGAACGGTACCCACCTGCCGGCAAGAATTGGCAATTTTTCCGGCAGTAACAAATTTGCCAAAAGTGCTTCTTAAAAGTGCTCTGTGACAAAAACTAGGTTAAAGTGATGTCACAAGAGTTCTGCCGTTCGGAACCGGCTAATATAAGTAGGTCCCTTCTAATGCTGTCCAAATTTAACACGCACAACAGCATTGGAAGAGCAGCTCAGTGGTATCACAATGGGCCTTTCTGGCCTAAGTGTGTTCTCTCAGAGAGAGAGGGCAGCCACATAACCTAACCTAACCTAACCTACCTCACCTTAATACTTACCTGGATTTCATACTTACCATATGACAACTCAACTCTCCACATAAACTCCCCTTTTATGTTTTTGGGTTTTCGCGGCACGTGCGATGATCGACTGTTGTTTTCTGGCTCAATTCGTCCTTGAGTTCATTCGAACGAGATCGTGCTTTTCCGCGCCTTTCATCGTAATTCTAACGATTTTTCCTTTTTTATATTTGCATCGCGAATCTATCTATTGTAATAATTTTAAGTATTGTAAATTAGAGCATGAATTCTAAATTTTACCGTGTATATATGTGGGTGCCGTAGCTCAGTGGTTAGTGTGTTCGCCTTCTGATCTGTAGGTCGTGGTTCAATACCCGGCTGATGCATAACAAATTTTATATCGAAAAGATTTTTCTTTCGAACGGTACCCACCTGTCGGCAAGCAATTGGCAATTCTTCCGACAGTAACAACTTGCCATGAAAAAGCTTCTAAAAAGAACTCTGTGACAAAGCTCAGAAAAAGTGATGTCACAAGTGTTCTGCCGTTCGGAACCGGCTAAAATAAGTAGGTCCATTCTAATACTGTCCAAAATTTAAGACGCACAACAGTAATAGAAGAGAAGCTCGGCCAATGAGCCCTTTGGGGCTTTAAGTGCCACATATTTATTTTTTTTTTATATGAAAATAAATACACATATAAACAGAACAGAGTATTAAAATAATTACCGATTAATCAAATATGAAATTATTCGAATAATCATGATTTTGAATGTTCAAAAATTGAAATTATTCGATTATTCAGAATAAAATTATTTGAATATTGAATATTTTTACAGAAAAAAAAGTTTTGATTAAATTAAATAAAAACGGTAAGTGTTTTTAGTATAAAATTGATAAAATCATCTACTTATTTTTTTCCATTTAACATAGACTTTTTTTTTAAATTATGTTTTAATTACATGTGAACTATGTTCACCGCGTCCTTCAGAGACATTTGTTTGGTCTTCAACGAAATCAATATAACTTGCTTCCAAGATCATCTCTGATGAAACTTGAGTGCCTTTGTTAATCATATCATTTGTTATAAACTTTATTATTTTTTCTGTTGACTCTATACTTCGTGAAAATGAATCTTTAAATAATTTTTCATTAAATCATCAAGTTCTTTCAGAAAACTGATCAATATGGGTTTCCATAAATTCGAGTTTTTTAATTAAATCAATAATTTCAGACTTATTATGATTGAATTGTTTTTCTAATTCATCAATTTGATTTTCTATAAATTCCTGAAATTGTTGATTTCCCTCCGAAACTTCTTCAATATGCCTTTTTACATTTTTAACACCTTGTTCACTACTTAACGATTTTCTTCGAAAAGTTTTTCTAATAACATTATTCTATTAATACAATATTCATTAGAAGAATTTAATTCTGAAAAAGTTTTTTATCCCAACTTATCAATACCCATTTATTTAAGAAATTATTATCTCGAATATGATTGCGAAACAATAAGTATCTTTTGATTCGCAAAGGTAAATCAAATTATATTCTCTTAATTCTTCAATAATGTTCATAATTTCATTATGTATTTCAGGACTATCATTTACTGCTTCATGTTCTCCTAGTAACAAAATTAATCTTTATTTTAGTTCATTAATATCATTCATATTATACAGGTAATTGGTATTTGGTTTCCTTTGGAAACATAAATTTTTTTCAATTCCTGCTTCAATTTTTTCTTTTAGAATTTGATTTTTAATTAAAATTGGCCTAATAAATTTAATATATTTATTACTAGCACTTGATTTAATTCTTTTTGTAGTTTTATCATTATTTTACATGTAAGCACAAGTTTTTAAAATAATTTCTTCATAAACTTCTAAATCTTTTTGTATGAATGAAGAAGGATCTTTCAAAGTCAATAATTCCCATAAACCTTTAGTACCTTCATATTGTTTACCTTTTATAATTAGATCATTACCATTAATTTTTACTTCACTATATCCAATACACAAATCTTTACCATTTTCAGATCGTATACCAAATATATTATCACTAACTTTAGCATTAGAAGAATTTAAATTTAAATACGATATTTCATTGCCATATTTCCAAATCTATTTTCAACAAAATTTACTGGAGTTGATAATGTTTCATTAATATTACTTTGTACGATGCGTACAAAGGATTCGGTGTGTTTTCAACAAACGGTTTTGCAGTTTTAAAGCTTAATGGTGTAACAAATACATCTTTATTACAATTTCGAGAACTACATTGTGGTTTTGGGATCTCTAAGACTGAACTGCCTTGATTTAATTTTGAAAGAGATAAAGTATGTAATAATTTAGTAAAGTCAGATTATAATTTTTGTAAATTATATTTAACAGGAGCTAATTTTTTATTTCAGATTGAAGTAATTGTGTTTCATTACTTAAAAAATTAAATTTTTCAAGATATTTTTCACCATTTAATTTTTGATACTTATCGATTGATTTTAAAGAATTATTTGAGGAAGGTGAAGTTATGTTTAAATCCTCTTTTAAGATATTTAATCCGTCAGTTAAATAAGTGAAATTAAAAACTGATTGATTTAATGGGGTTGAATAATTGCTTGAAGATCTTCATTACTTTTTTGCTGTTTTATTTTTTTATTTAAATTATATTGTGTAAGTTTATTTTTTAACTCATTCCGAGATTTAATATATTCTTTTATAACTTTATCTGTTACCATTGTTATTTTTTAAATAAATTTTGCCATTGTATTTATTTCGTGAATTTTTTTCAAAAGAAAGTTTCTAAAGTTAATACGTGAACCGCCTTCTTCGGAGACATAGAAAAAATTAAAACAGAAAAAATAGGGACCAATTACAAAGTAATTATAGCAAAAGAATTGCATAACCCAATTAGAAAAAAATTTGAAAGGAGAAAAATAATTACTAAAGGAATAAATGAATTATGGGCATCTGATTTATTAATTATGACAACTGTTAATGTAAGAATTAATAATGGATACAAATATATGTTTAATGTAATTGATAAATTTTCGAAATTGGCTTATATAGAGCCATTAAAAAAGAATGATGGGAAAAGTACTACTAAAACATTTTTAAAAACTATTAAGAGGGCTGGTTGTGCACCAAAATTAATTCACACAAATTCTGATAAAGTATTTCTAAATAAACATTTTCATTAAGTTTTAGATAAACATGAGATTAAAATGTATCAAACATTTAGTGAAAAAAATCTGCAATTGTAGAAAATTTCAATAGAAGAATTAATGAAAAATTTAAAGAAAATTTGAAATCCAACAAAATACTAATTGGGTTGATGTAAATTGTTGAGATAAATTGTTGTATGAATATAATTTTAAAGACATTCATATAACAATTGATATGAGGCCATGTGAAATGAATGAAAAAAATGAACAAGAAGTTTTTAATAGGTTATTTAATCAATACCATATTAACGAAGTCTACGGTTCACAAAGTGAACATACTGACTAAGTCAACCGTTCGCTTCGTGAACATTTAGGAAAACCTGTTTTTAAAACTGGTGATAAAGTACGAATACAATCACATAAACAACAATTTGAAAACAAATATAAAAATAATTGGACTCATGAAATATTTTATATCAGTAAGATTTATCCTTCTAATCCAATTACATATTTAATAAAAGATTTAAATTATGAATCAATTTTAGGTAAATTCTATAAAGAAGGAATACAAAAAACTGTTCAAGAAATTTAATAATTCTTTCACGAGAATTATATTCGCGAATCGACTGTTCTCAATGAATTTTATAATTTAGTCCGCGCGGACCAATTGCAAATAATGACACATTACCAAATGTTAAGCGATTGACTTATCTCCCTCTTTAGTCAAGCAACTATGATAATTTTATCAATTATCGTGTGCGATTGATTCACAAATTAAGGGTTATAGTAGTGCGATTGTGACTCTCCATTTACTAACATACCAACGGACCAACAATGACGAAAGCAATCATAACAGTTTTAATGAATAACACTTAAAGATAAGAAACAGCTTTAAAAAGATTAATCTATTTTTAAAACTGTATTTCTTTTTCATTTCTCACTTTGCTGGAGCAAACAAAGTACTCAACTTTAAATGTAATAGCCATGTGAAGCTTCATTGACTTTGTCAACCATTTACAAAGTGAATCTTTGGCTCAGTTAGTTAATGGTTGATTAACAAGCAATGATTTTATTGGTTCGAAAACTATCAACGACTCTTCTTTTGGATAGTCGCCATTTTTTTAAGGGGGGCTTTACTATTGGTAGTACTTCAACCAATTGTAAATCATTTATAATTACTTTGTAATTGGTTTCCTTTGGAAACATGTTTAGAGAAGTTGAACAGTTGACAGCTGTCCACCTCTGGAATTTCAATATTTTTACAATTTTTACCATTATTTTATAAAAATTAAAAATTAGAACAACTTGGGTCGGTATGAGTTTTTGAACATTCTAAAAAATAAGAATTCTTATAATCATTTTTCCATCAATAAACCCATATCTTATAAACTTAGATTGAATAATTAGCAGTGGGTCAACCACCTTATGTCACTTTTTTAAACATTCTAAAAATACAATAAATGTTTTAAAATGAACGCACTTTCAAAACTTGGGTCGACTGATTTTTCTAGGTTGGTACCCAGTTTTGGTAATCATCATTAATTTCTTTTAATGTCTGTTTAAATTTATCATCTAATTTAATGAAATATAGTAGCCCAACTTATGTTACTTATTTAAAAATTCTAAAATATACATTTAAATCACCTTTTAAAAAAATATTTTATAAGGAGTTTTTGTGTTAGGAATATTGATAGCGTTAAAAACCCCTGTAAAAAAATATTTTATGTTCTCAAAGGAAATTACCAATTACAAAATAATTAGGAGTTTTTTTGTGTTATGATATGTTCAACCCAACTTTTTAATCAAAAATTTGTGTTACAAATGTTAAAATTTTTTAAATTATAACAATATTCAAAAACGTGTTACAAATGTTATATACGTACTTATTAATTTGCTTAATTTATTACTTATTATATTATTAATTTGTAATAATTAGAAGAACAAATACCATATATACCAATACTTGGGTTGTATTGTTTCGCATACGGTCCATCTACAACTTCCCTTTCTCTTCTACAATTCAATTTAATTACTCTTACATACAAGAGACCGTTGCATTATTACACCCATACAACCATATAAAAAACTCTTCACAAATCCGTATCTATACTAGGTATACTCTTTTTTCGCTTTTCAAGCCGATCTCACATACTCGTACATCTGGTCGAGAGGTATTTTTAAAATTCCCACGCACACTGGAAATCACATTCCCATACCCATTCTCGACCAAACCCAACATTTTTTTTTTATTTTTTTTTTTTAATTATTTTGCAATTCTCAACTCATTTGGGAAATTTGTATTTCTCACAAACCAATTTCCGATTGCTTCTACACTTTATTTGGAACTGCAATTTTACGAATTACTGGAATTTGAAATTCAAATACTTTTTCAGAGGTATTTCGATTTATATTTTACGAGTATTTCTACGAATTGCTTGAAGTCTAGACAATTCCATACCTTAGCTCTTGCTCAAGAACAATAATATACGCCACTCTCTCAATGAAAGGATGTAACTCTTTGATAGAACATATAGAGGGTGCAAAACCGCTTAAGTCCAATGCCTTTCTGCAATCCATTGCATCGCAATCAATGCGTGAGTATACCCGTATCCTTATCAACATTTAATTGAAAACACTTTTCAATTTGCAACCAATTACACCAATTATACAAAAGAAACAACTTGCAGTTGTTAAATTTTGACACAAGTCAATGGGGCGCGATTTTTGTGTACCTATGCTCCACGAAACCTCAAACATAACCCTGTGTCTGTGGGAGCAGTTCATAAAGAAAATCCTGAAATTCTTACGTGGAACGTCGTAAAGAAGTACAAACTCTGTACGAATTGCTTCGCAAATTCTTAAAACTCCAGTTCCTGCAAAAGCCAATATTCGTGCTTCGTATGCAGAAAAAGGCACCATTCCCTATTACATAGGGTGGTCACTGGTCCAAGCCCTGTACCAGAGGAAGTTTCTAAAGCATCTACTGTAACTGTAGAATTTTCTCGCCAGGCGTTTACTTCTCAGCTCCCAGCTGTCACGAAAAATCATCCACCGTGGAGTGCTACAGTACTACTTGAACGGCACTAGTATATATACGCCATAACAACACCACTGTCAAAGATTGTGCTTTGGTCGATTCAGGAACGGAAGCGATTTTCTGGACTGAACGAAGTAGAAGATGTGTTCGTTGACGATCGGTGCCCCGATAAATCCACTGTTTAAAATCTAAAACTCTTTTGTTCGACTCTTGTTTGTTTTTTATTTTACGAAGACCAAAAGGCTAATAACAATACAAAATGAATAATGCCTGCATGATGCTTCCAAAATTTTAAGAGCATACAAAGTAATGAGTGTTATATGATATGTTATTGCAATGAGAGTAATGAGTGGAATAACGGAATGCAAACACACAAAATCAAACTGCCGTCATGTTCGATAAATACTTATCTATGTAAGAAGATCTCTGGTCTACGACTAGCAGATGAAAATCTCCATTAAAGTACAACTGTGGATCTAATATTGGGTGGAGATGGCTACCCATCCATCATATTAGAAGGAATTCGTATTGGAATTCTTGGATCACTCATTGCCTAAAGCACGGTCTTTGGTTGGGTAATTATTGGTCCCCTTCAAACATCGCAACGCCGTAGAATGATTTCATCCTACTACAATAAAATCGGTGTCTGCCAAAGTCCTAACACTATCTATTCGCCTTCTCTTGCCGCGAAACGTAATTATAACAATGCAGAACTCACCAGGAAGAATTTCCCTACAGATGACAAACTGATTTCGACTGATGTACGTAGAAGTTCAAACAACTCCACTGTTTTAAAGATATGCTGCCCGCTATGTAAGGGTATGGGTCCATCCGACAGTGTGAAAAATTCTCTTCACTTAAAGTGGAACAGAATTTTTTTGTATTTTGAATTTTTTTCCATTGTAACCAAATACAGTATTTGCGTGAACTGCTTGGTAACTACGCATAGTCTTGTAAAGTGCCAAAGCCATTTCTCTTGCCGTTTTTGTGGAAAACGAGATCATTCTCTGCTGCACCGGTTGAGGTACAACACGAAAATGAGATGCAATCCTCATAACTTCCTATATTTTTCTCCGAAAAAGAAAGTTCAACTTTACAGGTCTTGTGCAGAAGAGTGGCAACGTCCATCAGATATGTTCTCAAAAAACGGTGTTAGCCAAAGGCATGTTTTCTAAGCATCACTTTCCGAAGAAGGATCGTTCACGAAACGATAGAAACTATAAATGCTTGCAAATGAATCCAGTCTCGCCGAATACAGGGACCACAAAATTATTGCCTCGGAAATTTTGATGTGACAAAGTGGCCCGGCCGGGGCTACGACAACATTAACTAGGACCGTTTTGTCAAATTCTTCGAATCTGACCGTCATACGCATCCCTCTCATCAGTTCAGTTCAGAAATGGCTGTGAAAGACGGTAGAGCACCTGACCGGTTTGTGGGAGGGTGCAAAGCTGAAATGTGATAACGGCAAAAAGAAGGGTGGTGATTATGGCTCATGGCAGTGATATCATTCTGAGGAGGCTACAGCGGATAAACGGTTGTGTGAAGAACACTTCTAAATGGAGTGTTATTCGCACAGTGAAGAACCGTGTTGTCCTCACGGTGCTGTGTCCCAAGAAGGATGAGGAGACCATCAAGATCGCAGTGGGAGACAACTATGGTCTTGAACTAGCCGCAGTCCAATTTCAAAAGGATGCGGTATGAGGGTCGAGTTCATTTATGATCGGATCACCATACCTTCCGTACGATTCTTCAGAGGTACCACCTCCAAGAGAGGTAGGAGCTCTGGCAAGATTCTATTATGATAAGGATGTTGGTCTGACTGGCTGCGATGCCACTGCGCAGAATTCTGTGAGGGGCAGCAGCAAAGAAAACTATAGAGGAGGGTGTCTACTCGAATTTATAAAAAGATTTGGTCTACAAGTTAGCAATAGGGGAACAGAAACGACTTTGATGACGCGCGTCGTTGCGAGGTCATTGATGTTACCGTGGTGAATGGATGGTTAAAATATTGGACAGGGTTTTGGATTGGAGGGTTGTGAATAGACTAACCATGTTGGATCACAGGGTAATTCGGTTTGGGATTCTGTCCGATAAAAAACATAGGAACGATTATAGTAAGGAATATTTTAGAGCGATTCGATGGGTTGCTGGTCCAGAAATTTTAAAAGACAATAAAGATAAATGGCCTGAAGAACCATCGAAACCACAAGGAGAATCGTACGTCCACGAAGAATATATAAAAAAAATGTTTGGACATAACGAATGACGAAAGTGTTGTTGACATACGTAAGTACTCGTCATTCAAAAAGTTATTCCAAGCTAACGATCAGTGAGATGTGCCAACGGTTTTGGATACTGCAAGCACATTCCTTGTTAAATGTGGTTAAAAAGAGTTGTATGTGCGTCCATTCTCTTACACGGGTATGAATTACTGTGGTCCAATTTTCGTTACCGTAGGTCGCCGTCGCAAAAAGCGATGGATCGCTTTATTCACATGTCTAACAACGAGAGCCGTGCATTTAGAAGTCACTGTTGCTTTATTTACAGATGTGTTCATAATTTGCCTTTGAATTTTCCTCAACCGTCGTGGTGTACTTGTTCGTATGAGAAGCGACAACGGCACGAACTTCAACTCGCAGTCAAAAGGAGGACATACTTTTTGACTTTGATGCGATTCATCGGGAATCAGGTAAATATAGCATAGAATGGATATTCAACAGCCCTGCATATCCGCCAGCTGGTGGATGTTGAGAACGCCTTGTGCAGTGCATCATAAGGATATTACAGCGAGTACTAGAAGAAGAGGCGCCTCGCGTGGAAACATTACGGAATGTACTAATAGAGGCAGAGAATATATTAATACTGATCTACCACTTTCATCAGAGGAATTGGAACCACTAACTCCTAATTATTTCCTATTGGGATGCTTAAATTCAACGCACCATGTGAGCCTCAAGAAAAAATTTGTTGGCAAAATCAATGGAGAAATGCCCGAAATATAAAAGATTGTTTTTGGAAGGGTTGGATAAAGGAATATTTATCACAATTATTAACACGCCCTAAGTGAAAAACCGAAGTAAAGCCGCTGAAACCAGGACAATTGGTAGTCGTATGTGACTCAAATATGTCACGAAGTCAATGGCAGACAGGACACATAACCAACGTTTTCACCGCCAGAGACGGGCAAGTCAGAAGCGCAGAAGTACGTACGAGTCACGGTACCATGCGACGTCCATCATAAAGCTGCTCTAGTGTTTGAGAATCTTCATAAGGATTCACCGGAGGGTGGTATGTAACTAAGCCTTACCAAGTTAGCAAACCATCGAATGAGCAAGTCAGCAATCAGCGAGTCAGCAAAGCAAAGCATACTGAGTTCTGTTGAACTGGAAGAAGGCATCAATCGTTAACAAACATACGTACGCTTATTCTTTAATATAATATCGCACATCATTAAATAAAAGTATATTTACGTAAACAAAAAAGGAAATTTAGTTACCGACAATATGTCCAATGTAGGTAGATTATAAAGGTTTATATCAAAGTTGGGATTAATTCGTAAATTGAATGGATCCTTTACAGAGACTATTGAGAATTCAATGGAATACTTGATGGAGGTGCTTTTTCCTGGAAGTTTTAATCGGAAGACCTATGGGAAGCCACACGCAAGGGTGTAAATAGCGATAAAAGATCGGAAGCTGAAAGGATAAACTCCACCAAGCGTTTCTTTCTATGCAAAACAGATGGAATACTTCTATTCCTACTTCAGTGGAGTGTCAAAGCTCTGGTAAACAGGCTTCTGGAAATATTCACTACTTGTCTGGGTACAGGATATATCCGATTAAGTGGAGAGGGTCTAGGATTGTCTTTCTTCCAAATTCGGGAAAATGGGTATACTCAGAGGCAAACTCTTTCCGGCCGGTTAGCTTGTGTTCTTTTCTGTTTAAATGCATGGAAGATGTATTGGCGGACCCCTTGCCACACTGTAATCCTCATAGAACATAAACATTGGAAAAACCTTTCGGTAGGGTCTTTA
Organism: Megamerina dolium; assembly: GCA_963854835.1. NCBI lineage: Eukaryota > Metazoa > Arthropoda > Insecta > Diptera > Megamerinidae > Megamerina > Megamerina dolium. The sequence continues at coordinate 79,308,458 of OY978525.1, forward strand.
AAATGTCGTGCCCACCGAAATATAGCAAGAAAACCTTCCTCCCTTGGTGGAGCCATGAACTCTCGGAACTAAGTAACAAAGCAAGAGCAGATTACAACATCAGCTACTCCACTGGAAATTGGCAATTGTGCAAAGATAGCCGGAGACTGTATTAGGAGCGCCAAAAAGGAGGGCTGAACAGAATTCTGCACATCTATTGAATTTACCAAAGATTCAGCTAGACTGAGCCGTATCCTGTCCAAAGACCACTCGAGTGCTTCCTGGATTAGGAAGCAAGATGGAACTTGGGCAGAAACTGCAAAAGAATCCCCAGAATTACTCATATACACTCATTTTCCGGGATGCAGTCAATACGAAAGCGGATATATTATGACTGACCAGCTCTCATACGAGTCACTGCATCTCACAAATGAGATAGCAACGAACGAATAATTTGCATGGGCAAATACAAGTTTTTTACCCTTCTAGTCACCAGGTCAGAATGGGATCATGCCCAAAATGCTGCAGGTAACATGGGACTGTGTGCTCCCCTGGCTGATTACAAATCTTCAAAGCGTGCCTGAACTTAAAATATGTACCAACTAGCTGGAGGCTAGTAAAGGTGGTCTTCATACCAAAGGCTGGCAGAGAGGACACGAATGAGCGAAGGATTTCATACCCATCAGTTTCACCTCTTTATATTAAAGACGTTTGAAAGGCTGCTGGATATATACTATAATGGAATTCTCTGGAGAATTCCGTTATATTCACTGCCCAACATGCATACCGAAATAGGAAGTCGACAGAAATGGCTCTCCATGAGGTAATGCAAACAATTGAGGGATCTCTGGACAATAAACAGTACAACATGGCGACCTTCAGAGGGTGCATTCAACAATGTTAGCACAGAATCTATCCAACGGGCATTGATGGAAATAGGAGTGGACAACTGTGTTACAGATTTGATCATTCCGATGATGTGGTGCTATTATAGTCAGGACTGTGCCCTAGCACGATCAGTGGAATCACGAAAGAGCGATAACGAGCTCAGCTCTTGGGCTATCAGGTGTTTCCTAAGGTTGAACGAGGATAACACAGAACTGATGTTTTTCACCAACATTATCAAAACACCCAAATTTGACTTGCCTAAACTAAACCATCAAACTGTAACTCTTTTAAATACTTGGGGGTTATTTTGGACTCCAAGCTTAGCTGGAGGTTAAATACTGAAAACTGAGTAAAAAAGGCTTGCATTGCCTGCGAAAGAGTAATTGGAAGGAAATGGGGTGTCTAAACAAAACTTATTTTGTGGACGCTCGTTTATTTGTTGGAAAGCTTTGAATAAGGTCTACACCATTAATAAACTTGGCAGTATACAAAGGTCAGCATGTGCAGCGGCAGTCGGAGCTATTAAGTCGTGTCTCGGGGATGCTCTGACACACATGCTTCTTATTGATCTACACATTAAGAAAACGGCAACTATGGCCGCAGTGAGGTAGGACTGAACTAAGGGATTTTTGTTAAACAGCTTTGACACCACCATCTACACGAACGGCTCCAAAATGGATTGTGGTGTCGGGGCAGGTATATATTCCGACAGAACGAATGTGTACAAGTCCGTGCGGCTCCATAATCTGTCTAGCGTATTCCAGGCGAAAGTGTTTGCAATTAGGGAAACTTATAGGATACTAATTGCAGACTTCAGATTCAAGCTCAACATAGCTATACTATCGGAAAGCCAAGCTGCAATTCAGGCCTAGAATTCAGCAGTCACATCCTTCTTCCTAGTGGAACAAAGCAGAAGGAGTCTCAATACACTCAGCGAACGGCACAACGTTTCAATGATCTGTGTTCCGGAATACCGGAACATAGAAGGAAACGAAAAAGGCATTGAACTGGCAAGAAGCAGATCTACCATGTAAGAGGCTTTTGCAGAACCGATGTTCATATCGCTGAGTGTGGATAACAGAGCTATCAATATCAAAAATCTACAAATAGCGGATTGCAGGTGGAAAAGTCTCACAAATAATAAGACTAGTAGGTCATTATGGCCTAGATACAATCCTAAACAAACAGCATTACTGATATAAAGAAACCGAAAAGACGTCTGTAGATTGACAGTAGTCATTACTGGCTTCTGGCTCATCGGAGAACAAAATGGGGCGGCCAAAATGGGGATGTCCCACAACGATTTCTGTCACAGTTGTAACCAGCTTCTTCTAAATGCCCTACCCTTTAGAAGTTGAGTATGAACACCCGAGGTAAACCACTCTTCAATAACATTGAGTTGGCGGAAATAAGCGTCAGCGACCTCCGGAGGTTTCTAAACAGTACGAACTGAATCTGACCGTGCTGCCTACATAAACAACCTAACGAACAGTTGGAAACGAGGATGTGGTAACAAAACGGTGCGTAAGCGCTATTTGGACGTATGGATGAGTCACCACTTCAACCAACCAACCAACTGGCGGAGTGCATGAAAAGTACAACGCTTCTGACTAAACCACTGAGGAGGTGTCAGCATGCATATAGAGCTGGCGAATCAACTGAAACGGCCCTGCACGAACTCGTTCGGGCAGCGGAGAGAGAACTGTATTGTGGAGTCTACTTTTATAGCTTTAGAGGGTTCCTTCGATAAGATTAGGTTCAATAAACTAATGACGGCCTTTTCTACTCCTGAAGTCAGCCCAACCATTATAAGGTGGGTGGACAGCATGCTGAGGAAAAGGGCCATAAACTTTCAGAATGGGGGTTACAGACTCAGAGGTAAGGTAGTCAAAGGATATCCAGAGGAGGGCGTATTATCACCCATCTTTTTGAACATCACGGACGATTCTCTATTACAACTTCTGGACTCAAAAGGCATACACACCGTCGGGTATGCAGATGACAACGTCAAGGATGACAAAAGTCAATACCTGTTGTAAGGAAAGCGCGTCCAGGTTGTACTCGTTCCTTTGGAAGGCTACTCATAAATGGATCTTTAGTTGGTTTAGTGCGAAAACACCTCACACACCGATGCACCACGTTGCGGCTGAGATTTTTCCCATCAATAGGCCAATAGCGTTTGCGCAAAACTGAGAGAAGCGTTTGCGGGCCAGCGTGTAAGTGCATAAAATTAAAACAAGAAATTAAAATTTTCGTCAAAGTACAATTTTTTGCTAAAATAATTTGATGTTTTGAGCGATATTCTAGATTACTGTGCTGAAGACGCCCACCGACTCGGATGAGTCCTTCAGAACTTAGGAACGGGTCCAAACTCCGGATTCTGCTAGATTTATCGACGCTAACATTTTTTGCTAACGAATTATATTCTACTACGAGATGACTACGCTGAGTATTTCGAATTAAAGCTGTAAGTGCTGCTTCGAGCTCGAGTGTGGTTAACCGCCCTCTAATACGTTTGTCTGCTGACGCTTTAGCATTGTTTACAAACCAAAGGAAATAGGCAACAATGCGTTCGAGTCGATGCAGGGATTCACGATGCTTTATGTCGGCTGTCAGGTCACTGTATGCTGGTTTCGCTGCTAAGAGCGCAAGCCTATTTGGTCGACATTCAGGAACATCATATATTATATCTGATTGTGGCTGCTTAGGGCGGATTAGTACTGCTGAGTGTAGAAATTCTGGACCGGTACTCCACAGTGATGAGTTCAGGAATTCTTCAGGTAGAGCTCCTCGTGAGATGATGTCCGCAGGATTTTGCTTGGTGTTGACGTAGTTCCATTCTTCATTGCGTGTAAGTTCTTGGATATTTGCCACTCTGTTTGCGACGAATGTTGTCCATGTATAAGAAGGCTTTGCTATCCAAGCTAACACTATTTTGGAGTCGTGTAGAAAAGTTTCTCTTCTATAGGCATGGGAAGAATGCCTTGGAGGCGTTCAACCAGTTCCGTCATAAGCACAGCTTCTTGAAGTTCTAATTTAGCAATTGATGTTGAAAATGATGGCGCTACACACGATTTAGAGCATATTAGCTGCACGGTGACCTTGTTGTTGACATCAATACTGCGCAAGTAACAGCAAGAGCCATATGCTGCTTCGCTGCTATCTGAAAAGGAATAAAGCTGTACTAATTTGCTTACCGCTAAAGACAGCAAATGTCTGGGAATTTTTAATGAGTTTAAGTTTTGCAGTTGCTGTACATAATTGTTCCATCGCTTTTCGTAGTATTCAGGCAATTGTTGATCCCACGAGATATGGAGCTTCCAAAGTTGCTGCATAAAAATCTTTCCTAGCACTACGACAGGTCAAATCAAGCCGAGAGGATAAAAAATTTTACCAAGATCCGATAACACCTTTCTCTTTGTAGTTATGTCTTTCCGTGTAAAAGCAAAGTGGTAGTCAAATTTGTCAGCAGTGGGATGCCAAATTAGACCTAACGTTTTCACAACATCATTGCCACCGATTCTTAAGAATGATTCCTTATCCTGTTCTGGTATTAGCTTTAACAGCTCAGAAGAATTAGAGCAGTATTTGCGCAAGTCGAATTTGGCTGTGCTAAGCATTTGTTGAAGATCTGACAAGAGAGTTGCGGCTTGCTCCAGATTATTAGCGACTGTCATTATATCATCGACGTACGTTTCTAAAAATAACGCTGTATACGCTGATGGATATTTTCGACGATTATCTTCGGCTAGTTTCGTGAGGCAACGTGTGGCCAAATTTGGCGCATAGATGTGCCGTATGTAACAGTATTTAACTGGTAAACTCCAAGCTGGAGCGGATTTTCCTTCTATAGAATTAGCTGATAGCGTCTCCTATTCGACTCATATGGTGCAAGAACTCATACTCACGCACAAGCTTAGAATATTGCTCTCTTAAAATGAGAAAAACCGACGTTTTGCTGCTACGAACGAATTTCCAAATGAGGATGGCGGCTCTCGGAATGGTAGTCGGATAATAAATCTACCTGTTTCTGTTCGTTTTACTGTTGATACGAAATGAGATTCGCATAGCTTTTCTTCTGACGTCATAATTTTGTTGTGATTAGAGTGAGCTTCGATTTCCCAAAATTGCCGAAGTAGTTTTTCTAAAGAAGCAACTGATGGTGTAGACAATTTGCTGCACTGTAAACTGAGCTTTTTTGTTGCAGGGATTGTACCAGTAACTATCCACCCCAGCTTTGTGTTTTGAAGAATAGGTAAATCATCAGCTAACCGGATTTGCTCGTTAATTAATAAGTCAATAAAGATTTCAGCGCCCAATAGTACTTCGATTTTTTGGGACTTGTAAAATGTAGGATCAGCCAAGTGTAAATCTGGTGGTAGATTCCATCGAGATATGTCAAAATGAAATTCCGGGTGATGTTCACCAATACGTGGCAATATCAAAAATGTAAGCTCAGCTGAACAAGCAGACGTGTTGGATTTTATTATTGTTGTAATAGAATGACGAGCTGAGGCGTTAGTTTCACTAATGCCGCAAATTTCAACGTCAGCTAGTTGACGTTTTATGCTCAACTGAACAGCGACACGCTCTGAGACGAAATTTAACTGAGACCCAGAGTCTAGTAATGCCCTGCAAGGCATTGGAACTCCACATTTGTTGACAATATGAATGAACGTCGTATCGAGAAGAACCGTAAACGTAGAATTCTGCGCTCTAGAAGTAAGAGTGCTAGCGTTGAGCTTATTTGGTATTGCAGTATTATCATTGACTTTATTTGCAGCGAGTGCAGGGCTACTTGAAGCGATAACCGTAGAGGTTTTTTCTGGTAAAATATGTGGATGTAATTGTCAATCACTTTTAGGAGTACTACAATGAGCCGATTCAGGAGAAGGGGGTGTATTTATGTAAAATATATTATTGTGCAGAAGCAGAAGGGTGTGATGGTTACGTTTGCAGTTTCTGCATTTTTCGGAACTACAATTTATATGTGTATGACCCCTTTTAAGGCAGTTATTGCATAAATTCCGTTGAAGGATAGCATAAAACGCTGTTTTGGGCTGAGAGCGAGGAATTTTTGGCAGCGATAAATGACATGGTTAGGACCATTGCAAAATGTGCAATCACGCTGTGACCTTAAATTCTCTGTGGCAACAAAAAGCGTATTTGTGGTTGCGCCTTGCTGAAATTTTGTGTTGATTGTGAGAGCGATTTTGGCCACTGAACTGATGATTTTTCTTCCAAATGATTACAGCGTTTTTCAAGAAATTTGAAAAGTTCGTCAAGTGTGGGAAGTCGATCAGTTGGTGATTCATCGTTCCACTTTTCTAATGTGATATTGTCTAGTTTCGATAGCACCAATTCGATAACCAAGTCATCCCAATGTTTGACTGGTCTCCCCACTGACGATAATGCTCTTAAATGTATACTTACCTAATCAATCAAATCTCGCAAGGCAAATGGACCAATTTTGACTGAGATTGAAGGTATATTAAAGAGTTGTCTGATGTGTTCGCGTACGATGATATTTAGTTGTTGTTATCGCAGCTTTCCACAAGCAGCTTTAGGGCAACGTCGTAGTTTTCAGTAGTGACCTCCATCGACTGTATACGGCGAAGTGCGCCATATCGTAACGAAGAACGCAAGTAGTGAAAACGAGTGACGTCATTAAGTGCTGCGTTGCGATGTACCAGTGCGGAGAAAGTTTCGTAATATGACAGCCATTGAGTGTAATCTCCCGAAAAAGTTTGCAATGGAGTTTCGGGTAATTTAAGTGACTTGCCAAGAAATGTGTCTTTTTGATTATAATCTCCTTTGTTGTTGTTCTTGTTGTGATGGATGTGACTTATTGCTGTCATAAGCGTTGGTCGTAGAGTGAAATAAAGCTCTTCATATCATCTAAGTCACTGCCCTCCAACTCCTCTAAATTGGCTTGAATCGTTTGAAATTCTACATAATACTTTTCAAGCTCCTGGAGTCTGGTGGCAAGCTCCTCAACCGATGCAATGGCTAATTTGCTATAGGTGAATTCCTTGACACGTTGTTGTTGTGCAATAACTGTAGCACGTTTAATTTTTTGTTTGGCGATTTTTGCTTCGGCCATAGTGACTTGGTACAGTTATGAGTCGAAGGAATACCGTTAATTTGCCGCGTGGGCTTCTTTTCGATATTTTTCTTACTGCTTTTTTTTTACAAAAAGTTGTCCAAGGTCATTTCTAAATGCCTTTAAATATATCGAGGACTTACAGGTCCTGTCACGGTCGCCAATGAAAGAAATCAAAAAAAAGGTTATTTGATTCTTCACGATGAATAAAAAATTAAGTTTTTTTTAGTTATGTCTAAACGAACTAATGTGCAAAATGATACTTAATTAGTTCTTCTATAGCGAGAACTTACATAGCTATGTACCATAGAAAAGAATTACATGTTCGGTTGTTGGAATAGTTCAGTATAGTTCATTAATGCAGTGTCAAATTACGAGGGCGGATTGATAATGAAGCTACCTAAGTAGGAAAAAAACATTTTTTTTCAAAAACCATTTATTTCTCAACATAGTCTCCTTTTACTTCGACACACTTAGTAAGACGATATTCCAACTTTTTTATACCATCTGAATAATATGATTTCGGGAACCCCTCAAAATACGCGTTAGTTTCGGTAATCACTTCTTCGTTTGAGCTGAATCTTTTTCCTGCGAGCCATTTTTTCTCGAGTTCGAAAGACGAGAGTGTGAGGAGATAGAGATGTGTACCGACAAGAATGAGACTCGAAAATTCTTCGAAAATATCAAGCGCCTGAGTGGAGGTTTAAATCCCGGAGCCTCTTCTTCTCGTGATGGAAATGGGAATCTGGTTACAGATGTCCAGAGTGTACTGAGCCTATGGAGGGAACGCTTCTCCAAGTTACTGAATGGCGATGCTACGAACAATTCCGCCAGTGGAGGAGTTTGCCCAATAACCCCAATTACGGATGATGGTGTTGATATTCCACCACCCGACTATAACGAGGTTGAAACGGCCATTTTAAGGCTGAAGAACAACAAAGCTGCAGGTGCTGATGGCCTGCCTGCCGAGTTGTTTAAGACCAGAGGCGATGAACTGCTAACCCGCATGCACCAGCTCATAAGCAGAATATGGTCGGATGAAAGCATGCCTGATGATTGGAGGCTCAATGTTCTCTGTCCCGTACATAAAAAAGGAGACCCCACAATTTGCGCCAACTACCGTGAAATAAGTCTCCTGAGCATCGCATACAAGGTTCTATCGAGCGTACTGTGTGAAAGGTTGAAGCCTATGCTCAGCAACCTGATTGGACCTTATCAGTGTGGCTTCAGACCTGGTAAATTCACCATCGACCAGATTTTCACACTGCGCCAAATCCTGGAGAAGACCCAAGAAAAACAGATCGACATACACCACCTATTTGTTGATTTGACCGCTTTCGACAGTCCGGTAAGGGATTACCTCTATGCAACAATGTCTGAGTTCGGTATTCCTACAAAGCTCATTCGACTTTGTAGAATGACACTGCAGTTGTGCAGTGAAAATTGGGAAAGACCTCTCCGCACCGTTTAATACCGAACGGGGTTTAAGACAAGGTGATTCGTTATCGTGCGACTTCTTCAATCTTATTATGGAGAAAATAATATGAGCTGCTGATCTACGACATAATGGCACTATCTTCAACAAAAGTGTCATGCTGTTAGCGTATGCCGACGATATTGACATAATCGGCATGCACACGCGAGCAGTCAGTGCAGCATTCTCAGAGTTGGAAAGAGAGTCGCGTCGGATGGGTCTCACGGTGAACGAGGGCAAGACGAATTATTTAGTGTCAACAAACAAAGAGTCCCGGCGTCTTGGACAGCACGTCACTGTTGACAACTACGCTTTTGAAGTAGTAAGGGACTTTGTCTATCTTGGAACCAGCATTAACAGCAGTAATGACGTCAGCTTGGAGATCATGCGTAGGATAACTCTTGCTAACAGGTGTTACTTTGGGCTGAGTAAGCAATTGAGAAGTCGAGCCCTCTCTCGAAGAACGAAAACTACACTCTACAAGTCTCTCATCATGCCTGTCCTAACATATGGCGCTGAAGCCTGGACAATTTCCACCTCGGATGAGCGAATACTTGAAGTTTTCGAGAGAAAAGTCCTACGCAAGATCTTTGGACCTATTTGCGTTGGTGGCGAGTACCGAATAAGGTACAACCATGAGCTGCACGAGCTGTATGCCGATATTGACATAGTAAAACGCATCAAAATCCAGCGGCTGCGCTGGCTAGGTCATGTCGAGCGAATGGAAGAACACGCTCCAGCTAAGAAGGTGTTATATTCGGAACTCGCTGGAGGACGACGCAGAAGAGGAAGACTAAACCTCAGGTGGAAAGACCAAGAACTGGAGAACCTGACGGCGCTTGGAATTTCTAACTGGCGCCAGCTATCGAAGAACAGAGATGGCTGGCGAAGCATGTTATTTTCGGCCTAAATCGATATTCGGTTGTTATGGCCACATAAGTAAAGTATCTAATGCTGTGTGAACCGGTACGTTGTCTTGAAGAAAAATCACTTTTTTCTTCTTTAAATGTGGTCGTTTTTTCTTGATTGCATCATTCAATTGATCCAATAATGCACGATAATACTTTCCTGTGATTTTGGATCCTTTTTCAAGATAATCGATAAGCAATATTCCGAGTGCATCCCAAAATACAGTGGCCATAACCTTGCCAGCCGATTTCACTGCCTTCGCCTTCTTCGGAGCGCTTCCACCAGCTTCCACCCATTGTTTCGATTGATTTTTGGTTTCAGGTGTGTAGTGGTGGACCCACGTTTCATCAACAGTTATTAATCGACGCCAAAAATCAACAGGATTACGCTTTATCATGTCCAAACACCGCTGTGAAGTGGTCTCTCGAACTCGTTTTTGTTCGACACTGAGCAATGTTGAAAATGTTGAACACACGTTCATATTAGATGTTTACCATTTCAACAATCTCACGCAACTTGACTCGGCGATCATTCATAACGATATCGAGGATTTTCTTGATATTTCCTTCAGTAACCACCTCTCTTGGCATTTCTGTTGATGGTATTGTTGCAGTGCTTTTTCGGCCGCGTTTAAATTCAGCAATCCAATATTTTACCATGTAATCTGACGGAACAGACTCACCGTAATGTTTATCTTGCTTTTCTTTTGTCTCTTTCGCCGTTTTCCCTTTCAAATAATAGTGTTTAATCACTGCACGAAATTCGCTTTTTCAAGAAACACAAAAGTTGGTTACTTCAGACGACTACAAAAAATAAACTAATCCATGAATTTGGGTGAAATTTTAACAGCTGACGTTTGACAGATCGCAATTTAAAAAAAAAAAGTTTTTGTGTTTGTGCTGCCTTTTTCTTACTTAGGTAGTTTCTTTATCAACCCGCCCTCGTATTAGCACAATGAATATTCGGATACAATAAATGATGGTTAAAAGTACTTATCAAGAAGGAACATGAATACTAAAATAATATATGAATAGAAATTAATGAAGAAACATTGCGGCGACTGAACACAGGCTGAGTAAATGTAATTACGTATTAAAAGAAATGTGCCATTATTTAAGATAATTGTATCGAATAATTGTTATTTATGTTCACAAATTAATAAATTTTTTTATTTTTTTTTTTTTTAACAGTTATAAAGTCATGCAATGACCTAAAGGTGAAGTCTCAGAATTCTACTACAAATCAAAAATAAATGTGTTCAATTTGCCAGGACTGGTAGAGAAGGAATAATATTTTATTCTTATAATTGTGTTGGACAGAAAAATAAATTCATGGTTCCAGTGTATTTATACGTCGTTCGTTATTTAGATATAAAATCCATCACCATTATCGAAGGCCCTAGACAAAACGAAGATGATTGAGTGCATTCCCTTATTGTGAGGGCAACCACTGAATCATTCATTACAATAGTTTGATCATAAAAAAATCAGGACATCCGTTCCTTTTGCAAGAAATATCCTATGAAGATTTTTTTAACCCCAAAATATAGGCTAATGATATCTGTCCTTTGAATATGGGAGAAATTAATCTCTCTGAAGTGAAAATCTTGAATGTTCACCCAACTCTGGTTTTTAAGCATCTTACGCTGAGGAACAATTGAGGGAAGGACATATAACTAAATCAAAGAAGAAGCAGAATACAATTAATAATGTATGCCACTTCAAAATTGGAATTCCAAATAATAAAAGAGAAGATGCCAGTGAGTTAATTAAAAATATTGTGATTTCATGGTTCTATCAAGAATTTTATAATAATTTGTAACCAAATCATTTTTTATTGGTTTCTATTTTAATTTTTTTGTATTACTTTAAGAACAAAAGTTTTAAAGTCTGAAAATGAACTTCATAAAAAAATATGTTTTAATGCAATGAATTCCAAAGCGATTTTTAGTTGAATTATACTTTAAGTTAAAACAACATAAAAATAAAATGTTTAAACAGCAACAGACTTTTTCCTCTCAATAACGACATATTTTTTTACAAATAATGTCATAGTTAGAAGTAGTTTTTAGTTTTTAGGTCGGCAAAATCCTCCACTGAACCCGCCTCGAGGGTGCCGACTGGAAATAGATACCACAGTTTAGCCTGTACGATGTCAGGCGGTATCTAGCTAAGATAAGGGTAAGTTGGTGAGTGTTTGTTACTCTTCAATAGTACAGCATTCGGCAACGTACTCTTATCATGGTCGGAGGTGAGGGGCTGGATTAAGGTGTTAAGCGATCCGTGCCGAAAATCAGCCTGGCTGGGGGCCCCTTTTTCAAATAGCCCAGTCGTTAACGTGAGCTTACGGATACCTGGCGCCCTCCGTAATAATTAGCCTTACCTGCGTACTGCGAATCTCTGCGCAGGCGGACATTTATTTCTTCGCAACTCGTGGGAACAATATTGATTGTAAAAACCCAAAAACTGGATCTGGGGTTCCGGGGGTGTTAACGGGAGGAACGGCGGACAATAAGGCTTCACCAGAGGCCGAGCTGTTAGCTGCACCACTCGTTCCCACCTCTGGAACTCGGAACGAAATTCCTGCAATGGCGGACAGCACTGCCTCATACGAAGTAGTGCTGGTAGCCACGGCGGGAAAAGTAGTGGAGGGGATGGCGGAAAATGAGGCTTCCATAGAAGCCGAGCTTTTAGCCAGCCCAAAATCAATGGCAGCATCTGTTGCGGCGGACGGAACGGGTCTCGGCAGACCTAAGCCGGCGGCTGCGACGGTGTTGAACAAAGAGGACGGTGTCACCAGGTCGGCAGGGAAGTCGGTCTGGAGGCAACGTAAAACATCTGGCCGAACATCTGATGGTGTGGACGAAGACGATCCTAGTGGAGCCGAATCGTTAGCTTTATCAGGTGTAAGCGAAAAGGACGGAGTCTCAAAAGCAGAGCGAATCCTGTTGAAGAAACGGGAGAGGCAGAAGCGAAAGAGACAACGTAAAAAGGCCATGAAGTCGTCGGAGAAGACCATTGAGCAGCTCTCGGGCCAACTCAGTGGACTTCTGCAAGATGAGTCGACCTTGGAGGTGGAGAACTCGGGGAAGAGGTTCAGGGGCGATAGCTCCGGAACCACTTTAAAAAGTTCAACGCCTGAGGAGCCTCATCCAAAGACGACGGAGGGGCCAATTGAGGTGGATGCTGGGAAGGATGGACAACCGTCTCTTGAGAAGGTTGATAATTCTTCCACGCAGACACCAAAAGGGGCAAATGCTCGGAGAGATGGACGGCCAATTATAAAGGCCGTCAGTCGCTCCGAAAGGGGCTCGAGGCCCAAGCCTAACACGGGTAGAGTAGCTCTGGGAACGACGGGACAGGGAAATCCGACGTCGGGAGGTGATGAGCGGGGTGGACAATCTGGAAAGATTGTTAACCCAGCGAACTCACAGTCCTCGCATGCGGTACCTGAGCCGAGCGGTCTTGGCAGAGCGCCTAAACGTCGGGCTGAACAGGCAAAGGGCGAGCCCACCAGGGCTAGGAAGACTTACGCTCAAGTAGCGGAAGCTGACCTCGTTATGGGAGTCATGGACTTGTCACTAGAGGGGCTTCTGGAGGATACTCATCTGAGTACCTTCAAGGTATCTTTGTTGGATGCCATGGAGTCTCTTGAAGACGATGTCAATGACATTGGATTTGTCGGCAGGGCAAGGGTGGAGAGCGGATTGATTGTACTAAGGTGCAAAAATCAGCTATCCAAGCAATGGCTGTGCAAGACAGTGGAGCACCTAACCGGTTTGTGGGAAGGTGCGAAGCTCAAATGTGACAGCCTAACTGCCTTGTCGACAAAGAGGAAGATGGTGATTGTTGCTCATGGCAATGCTGTGGCCAGCGACATCATCCTCAGAAGGCTGCAGCGCCAGAACGTCTGTGTGAAGGACACTTCCAAATGGAGTGTTATCCGCACAGAAGGGTTTGGCGAGGCAGAAAGGGCAGGTGTTGTACTCACCGTGCTGTGTCCTAAGGAGGACGCGGAGGCCGTCAGGATCGCAGGGGGGAGACTCAACTGCGGTCTTGAACAGGCCGTCGTTAAATTCCAGAAGGATGCAGTATGAGGGGTGCGACGCAGCTCCTGGCGTGGGGCTAGTGGCAGATTCTGCAAGGAAGAAGCCATTAGGGCGGGAGGTGGGCCCGCGCCAGGAACCACTAAATGTGTGTCAACTCAATATTCACCACAGCAAAGCAGCATCAGCAATGATGGTGCGGAGCTTCGATGAGGATGAGCTTGACATTGCACTAGTTCAGGAGCCCTGGATTCTTCATGGAAGGATCAAAGGCCTATCTGCACAAAAGACCACTTTGTTTTATCCACAAACAGAGGGGAAGTTGAGGACATGCATTTTAGTTAGACATGGGATACGTGCGATTCTAATGTCTAACTTGTGTTCACCGGATCTCACAGTAGTGAGAATAGGTGACGGTGCGGGATCATTTATGATCGCATCAGCATACCTTCCATACGATTCTCCAGACGAACCACCTTCGAGAGAGGTGGAAGCTCTAGTGAGATTCTGTGATGGTAAGGGGGTTGGTCTGATCTTAGGCTGCGATGCCAATGCGCACAGTTCTGTGTGGGGCAGCAGCAATGAAAACTATAGAGGAGAGTGTCTACTCGAATTTATAGAAAGATTTGGTCTACAAGTTGCCAACAGGGGAACAGAACCGACCTTTGTCGACGCACGTCGTTGCGAGGTTATTGATGTTACTCTGACGAATGTCAAAATGTTGGATAGGATTTTGGACTGGAGGGTTGTGGATAGACTAACCATGTCGGACCACAGGGCCATTCAGTTTGGGATTACGTCCGATAAAAGACATAGGAACGACTGTAGAATGGTAAGGATACCGAAACGAACGGATTGTACAAGGTACTGCGAAGTTCTTGAGGAATTATTGCCAAGGAGGTTTAAGAGACCTAGAACAACTGCAGATGTTGAGTATCAGGTGAGAGCTATCAGCTCAGCCATGATCAAAGCATTTGAAGCTTCATGTCCTCTGACGGTAGTGGACGAAGGAGATCCCCCTCCATGGTGGAATGGGGAACTGGAATCCATGAAAAAGGAGACAAGGAAGGCTTTTAATCGTCACATGAGAGGGGACCCCAACGCATGGGACGACTACAAGTCAAAGAAAAGGGAGCTGAAGAAGACTCTACGCAACCGTAAAAGGAAAACGTGGAGGGAATTTTGCTCAAATATGCAAGATATGACCGATGTATGTAGATTACAGAGGATCATATCAAAGGACCCGGTGTCAAAGTTGGGATTAATTCGCAAAACGAATGGATCTTTTACAGAGACAATCGGAGAGTCACTGAAATACCTGATGGAGGTGCATTTTCCAGGAAGCTTTAGATCGGAAGATCCTTGGGAAGCCACCCGCAAGGGTGCAAACAGGAATGAAAGATTGGAAGCTGAAAGGATAGTCACCAGAGATGGAGTGATAAACGCCATTAAGCGTTTCTCTCCATTCAAAACAGCGGGTACAGATGGGATATTTCCAGCCCTACTTCAGTGGGGAGCAGAAGTTCTGGTAGACAGGCTTCTGGGAATATTTATTACTTGCCTGGCTACAGGATATATCCCGACTCAATGGAGAGAGACTAAGGTTGTCTTTCTTCCAAAGCCGGGAAAAAGGGACTACTCAGAGGCTAAATCTTTCCGGCCGGTTAGCTTGACCTCCTTTCTGCTTAAATGTATGGAAGGAGTACTGGCGGACTACATGGAAAGGACAACGCTTCTGACAAAACCACTGAGCAGGTGTCAGCACGCGTACAGAGCTGGCAAATCCACTGAAACGGCCCTGCACGAACTCGTTCGCGTAGCGGAGAGGGAACTGTCTTGTGGAGGGATATCTATGTCTATTTTTATGGAAGGTGCCTTCGATAAGATTGGTTTCGATAAGCTAAGGATGGCCCTTGCTTCTCGTGAAGTCAGCCCAACCATTATAAGGTGGGTGGACAGCATGCTGAGGAAAAGGGCAATAAACTTTCAAAATGGGAGTTACAGACTCAGAGGTAGGGTAGTCAAAGGGTGTCCACAGGGGGGAGTATTATCGCCCATCCTTTGGAACATCACGGTCGATTCCCTACTTCAGCTTCTGGACTCAAAAGGCATACACACCGTCGGGTATGCAGATGACATAGCGGTAACGGTGAGCGGTAAGTTCCTGGACACTATTTATGATACCATGAGAGGTGCACTCAAAATGGTTGAAGGATGGTGCACGGAACAAGGTCTCTCTGTAAATGCTAGTAAGTCGGAAACAGTACTCTTTACTAAAAGGAGGACTGGACTAACAATAGACCCTCTTAGGCTTTTTGGATCGAACATCAACGTATCCAAGGAAGTAAAGTATCTAGGTGTCATCCTGGATAACAAGCTGACTTGGAATAGTCACGTCGATGACAAGATTCAGAAGGGCAAGCGGGTATTGCATCAGTGTAAGAGAGTGTTCGGTCTCATGTGGGGAATCACTCCCAGAGCAGCGCACTGGATCTACACAACGATGGTCAGACCCTTAATAACATATGCTGCTGTGGTCTGGTGGCCTAAGGTCACCCA
The DNA here is from genome assembly GCA_963854835.1 of Megamerina dolium. Classification (NCBI taxonomy): domain Eukaryota; kingdom Metazoa; phylum Arthropoda; class Insecta; order Diptera; family Megamerinidae; genus Megamerina; species Megamerina dolium. The sequence goes on from OY978525.1 coordinate 79,324,415, forward strand.
AAAGACCGCGAAAAGCAAGTTAGATAGGGTACAAAGAATGGCTTGTATTGGGATTACCGGAGCTATCCGGACGACCCCGGTAGAAGCATTGGAAGTCTTTCTCGGGCTGCTGCCGTTGGACTTGCATATTATGAAGTCAGCGGCATTAACAGCATTACGTCTGAAGACAACCAATAATTGGTATGGATTCGGCACAGAGAGGGGGCACAGGGGCATCCTGTCACTGCTATATAGCAGTGTAAAGGAGGCGCAGATGCCAATGGAGGGAATGGGTAGGCTGAAGATGACTGAAAAGTCACACAGAACACTCATTGAAGACGGCCTCACACATGATGTATGTGAGGAAAATGACATCAGTATTTTTACAGATGGTTCATTAATGGATGGCAGAGCGGGTGCTGGAATCTTCTCTAAAGAGTTGGGACTGGCATGCACTCTGAATCTGGGAAGATACGTATCGGTATACCAAGCAGAAATGCTAGGTCTAATGCATGCGCTGGACCATCTACTGGATGGAAAGGTGCAAGGTAAGAAAATCTTGCTAGCACTCGATAACCAGGCGGTGGTCAGGCGGCTGCAACAACCTACGGTATCTTCTAAGTTGGCGCTCGAATGTGTTCAGAAACTTAATGGGTGTGCTCGTAGTAATGCGATTACTCTTATGTGGGTGAAGGGACACATTGGTATAGAACAGAATGAAGCTGCAGACTCCTTGGCTAGACAAGGATCTGAAGCTGAATTTTATGGACCGGAACCAGTAGTTGCTCTCAGCAGCGGAACGGTGAAGGCAAAGGTCGAAGAGTGGATAAAGAAACTTCATCTCACGAGATGGGAGAACTTATCTACTTGTAGACAGGCAAAGGCTTCGTTGAGGCTATCAAAGGGCAGTGAATCGGGGAGGGCTCTCAGTCTAGGACGAATGACTCTAAGCTGGTTGACTGCATTAATAACTGGGCATGGCAATTTCAGGTACCACCTCAGCAAGATGGGTCTTGTTGATGGGGAGGATGCTGATATTTGCAGATTATGCATGGAAGAGGCAGAGACAGCGGCGCACATAGTGTGCCAGTGTCCTGCATTGGCAAGCAGGAGGATGTCCACACTGGGTCGCCAATTTATTGATGAACTCGAAATGTGGAACATACCCCACAAGGAGATGCTTGAAATAACGCGTGATGTTATTATGAGGAAGGAAGTAGAAGAATTCTGCAACCGAACAAATAATTAACACACGATTTGAGGGACGAAAAGGGACCCATATAAGTGGTCTGATTCGGCTAATCCCTAAAATTTATATATAGAAGTAGTTTTTGCTCAAGAAAAGCATGTAAATCAAAAATTTTAGTCGACTTTGGTTCTGCATTGTAATATACATATTTCATGTCAAGAGTTTATTCAGAAAACCTATATTTGCTAAATAAGAGGCAATTGAAAGCTTTAAACGGCTCTCCTGAAAAAAAGTTTTGAGTTATGATACTAATGAAGTAAATAAGCGATATTTAGGAATGGGTTGTATCTACATTCGAAATGGGTACATCGTTTTTTGTTTGAAAAACTTAGCAGTATCAAGAATGAAAAAGCGACTACAAAATCAATATATCTGTGGAATCAAAATGACTTGGAACGACGAAACTACATGGCTAGAGCGTATTTTCTTAGTTTTATACTAAAAACGAATACAATTAATTTGGCTTGGTCTAAGAATAATCATGTGTAGTCGTTAAAATAGGGAGGGTGCCTTTATAGGGAGGGTGCCTCTATCCAGCTGGTTGATGTCCTCGAAAAATACAGAGCTGACATCACCGCTCTCCAGGAAATGCGATGGACAGGACAGGGCTGCTCCAAAAGAGCGTCCTGTGACATCTACTACAGTTGCCATGCTGAAAGGCACGAATTAGGATGTGGATTTTTCGTCAGCAAGAGACTACAACATCTTGTCTCACAGTTCACGCCTGTGAACGAACGGCTGGCCACAATCCGCATCAAGGCAAAATTTTTCAACATATATGTGCCCACGCTCCGACGGATGAGAAGGACAATGTGACCAAGGAGAGCTTCTTTCAGCGCCTCGAAGAAGCTTATGACCGCTGCCCCCGCCACGATATCAAAATCGTGCTTGGCGACTTTAATGCCAGGGTGGGCAAGGAAGGTACCTTTGGTCCTACTGTCGGAAAATTCAGCCTCCACCAGAACACCTCCGATAACGGAATGAGGCTGATCGACTTCGCCGCAGCACGAAACATGGTAATTGGTGGTACCAGATTCCAGCATCTCGACATCCACAAAGGGACATGGCTGTCTCCAGATCAACGTACAAGAAACCAAATTGATCATGTGGTGATTGACTGAAGGCATGCTTCCAGTGTGATGGACGTGAAATCGATCCGTGGTGCCAACATCGACTCGGGTCACTACCTTGTTGCAGCTAAGGTGCGCACACTCCTATGTGTCTCAAATAACAAGAGAAGTCCCACACAGAGAAAGCTCGACGTCAGTAAGCTGCGATCACCAGAGACAGCAGATGCATTTTGCACTCGACTATCGGATCTGCTTATGCAGAACACTCCTCCACTTGATGATACATGCGCACGGTGGACACATATATCCCACTCCATGACTACTGCTGCCGAGGAGGTAATCGGTTACTACCGGCCTCTGAGGAATGAGTGGTATGATCAGGAGTGTCGCGACGCAACCGCAGAGAAAGACGCCGCCTACAGAAAAACCCTGCGTGCAGGCGCAACTCGAGCTGTGAAGGAGCGGTACGGAGAGAAAAGGAGTGCAGAGAGATGTCTTTTCAGGCGCAAGAAAAGAGAACAAGAAAGGCGCGAGTGTGAGGAGATAGAGATGTGTACCGACAAGCGCCTGAGTGACGATTTAAATCCCGGAGTCTCTTCTTGTCGTGATGGAAAAGGGAATCTGGTTACAGATGTCCAGAGTGTACTGAGCCTATGGAGGGAACGCTTCTCCAAGTTACTGAATGGCGATGCTACGAACAATTCCGCCAGTGGAGGAGTTTGCCCAATAACCCCAATTACGGATGATGGTGTTGATATTCCACCACCCGACTATAACGAGGTTGAAACGGCCATTTTAAGGCTGAAGAACAACAAAACTGCAGGTGCTGATGGCCTGCCTGCCGAGTTGTTTAAGACCGGAGGCGATGAGCTGCTCACCCGCATGCACCAGCTCATAAGCAGAATATGGTCGGATGAAAGCATGCCTGATGATTGGAGGCTCAGTGTTCTCTGTCCTGTACAATTTGCGCCAACTACCGTGGAATAAGTCTCCTGTGTACTGCGTACTGTGTGAAAGGTTGAAGCCTATGCTCAGCAACCTGATTGGACCTTATCAGTGTGGCTTCAGACCTGGTAAGTCCACCATCGACCAGATTTTCACACTGTGCCAAATCCTGGAGAAGACCCAAGAAAAACAGATCGACACACACCACCTATTTGTTGATTATAAAGCCGCTTTCGACAGTCCGGTAAGGGATTACCTCTACGCAACAATGTCTGAGTTCGGTATTCCTGCAAAGCTCATTCGACTTTGTAGAATGACACTGCATAACTCCCGTTGTGCAGTGAAAATTGGGAAGGACCTCTCCGCACCGTTTAATACCGAACGGGGTTTCAGACAAGGTGATTCGTTATCGTGCGACTTCTTCAATCTTATTATGGAGAAAATAATATGAGCTGCTGATCTACGACATAATGGCACTATCTTCAACAAAAGTGTCATGCTGTTAGCATATGCCGACGATATTGACATAATCGGCATGAACACGCGAGCAGTCAGTGCAGCATTCTCAGAGTTGGAAAGAGAGTCGCGTCGAATGGGTCTCACAGTGAACGAGGGCAAGACGAAGTATCTAGTGTCAACAAACAAAGAGTCCCGGCGTCTTGGACAGCACGTCACTGTTGACAACTACGCTTTGGAAGTAGTAAGGAACTTTGTCTATCTTGAAACCAGCATCAACAACTGTAATGACGTCAGCCTGGAGATCATGCGTAAGATAACTCTTACTAACAGGTGTTACTTTGGACTAAGTACGCAATTTAGAAGTCGAGCCCTCTCTCGAAGAACGAAAACTACACTCTACAAGTCTCTCATCATGCCTGTCCTAACATATGGCGCTGAAGCCTGGACAATTTCCACCTCGGATGAGCGAATGCTTGGGGTTTTCGAGAGAAAAGTCCTACGCAAGATCTTTGGACCTATTTGCGTTGGTGGCGAGTACCGAATAAGGTACAACCATGAGCTGTACGAGCTGAATGCCGATATTGACATAGTAAAGCGCATCAAAATCCAGCGGCTGCGCTGGCTAGGTCATGTCGAGCGAATGGAATAACACGCTCCAGCTAAGAAGGTGTTATATACGGAACCCGCTGGAGGACGACGCAGAACAGGAAGACCAAACCTACGGTGGAAAGACCAAGTACTGGAGAACCTGACGGCGCTTGGAATTTCTAAATGGCGCCAGCTAGCGTAGAACAGAGATGGCTGGCGAAGCATGTTATTTTCGGCCTAAATCGATATTCGGTTGTTATGGCCACATAAGTAAGTAAGTAAGTCGTTAAAATGATCTCACATAAAGTTATAACATTTTATGGCCAGTGCAAATTCGTGCATTGCTTTTCAAGGTTTTATCTGGTGTCTGTACGTAGGTATTATAAGCAGTATAAGATGGTTCGAAATGAAGTTAGCTTGGAAAAATTCTCTCGAAATGTCGAAGCACTTGTATTACTTTAGTATGATAGACTAATAAAAATTGTATCTTCGAAAAAAAACAAATATTGAATGGAATATTAGGTAACGATTAAAATTTCGCAATATACATATTGGCTGCGAATGAAATAATGAACTCATTATATACATACATGGAAGACTTGCGATAGCAGTAATTGTGAAAGTATTGTTGTACATACAAATAAGCACAAATACCTACCAGTACAGTATTTGCAAATTAGTCAAAGATATAAAGCATGGTTCACTTAAAATTGATACGCACAATATGTGGCTATAGCGAAATGCATATGGCAAAGATTTATATCTCGTATTTTAGGTTCCTTTTATTAGGTACAGTTATTTGGCGATTCCTATCACATTGTACATAATTTAAATATTGAAACCTTCAAGGCGCAATCGTGAAGCGGCGCAAAAAATGCAAAAATAATTTTCGTAAATTGGTTTCATTTCCTCCATTAGCAAATATTTGTTCAGCATTGGGACACATCAGATAAAACACAAAGCGAAAGAAAAAAAAAGTTTTAAAAAATTTTCAGCTCATCAAATATAGCTCAGTAATATTTTCGTAAATATTTTTACTGACTATCGTGCAGAAATACAATTGTTTGTATATAAAGCTGAGTATTTTTAAAGTGGTTAGTGTGTTGGCCTTCTTATCTGTAGGTTGAGGGTTCGATTCCCGGCTGAAGCATAACAAATTTAATATCGAAAAGATTTTTCTTTGGAACGGTCCCCACCTGTCGGCAAGCAATTGGCAATTCTTCCGGCAGTAAAAATTTGCCATGGAAAAGCTTCTAAAAGAACTCTGTGACAAAGCTCAGAAAAAGTTATGTCGCAAGAGTTCTACCGTTCGGAGCCGGCTAAAATAAGTAGGTTCCTTCTAATACTGTCCAAATTTAACACACACAACAGTAATGGAAGGGAATCTCGGCCAAAGAACCCGTCGGGGCTTATAAGTGCCAAATATATATATATATATATATATATATATATATATATATATATATATATATATATATATATATATATATATATATATATATATATATAGATATATATTTACAACAATATATATTCACAACAAGAAAATTCAAAATCGTTGAAGAAAAAAGAATTTTTTAAGTAGGCTGATAATAGTTGATCCCGAATATTTTGTTGAAATCGAAACAAACATCATGATTAGTGTAACATAGAACGTGCTAATTTTAAGTGAATCGTGCATTAGTTGTTTGAGTTACTAATTATTCAACGTGTATTTATATAAGACTAAGAAACCTGGGGAAATAATTTACTCTATGCAAACGTGGTTACCTAATCACTATACGAATGGTTCTTAATTTTATTAATTTTTGAATTTTCAATTTTAGGAAATATAATATGTTATTTAAATTTACAAATCAAATTTACAAGAAATTCTTTTACATATATTGATTTTTCTCTTTATTTACGTAGGTACATATTATTTGCAATACAGGTGTGAGTATTTGAATACAAAAAAAAAAATGAAATAATAAGTATTTTAGTAAAATGAAATGAGAAAACTTTTGTACAGAAAGGCAATTGTTATCGAAAAGTTCACCAGCTTGATAATGATAATGTAACAAATGTGTGCATATGTACATTACAATGATGCAATGAGCGTGTGCTTCATTTATAAAACTATTTTACCAGCCAGAATGTGACCAGCCCTCATGCTCAATATGATGATGATCATGATGATCTTCGTGGTGAATATGCACTGGAACATGTACCTCCTTGATGACAGGCACGTGAACTTCTTTAATGATGGGCACATGTTTTACTACTTCTACTTCCTTAATGACAGGCACTTTCTTGACATGATGATGATGGATTGTGTGTACATTATAAGGTACATGGATAGTGTGATGTTCGCTGCAAATTGTTTGAAACATACGTTAAAAAACTGGGTACGAGTATATGACATTGTAATTTTGTTTCATAATAGTTAATGGGAATAAACTCAAAACTGGGCGAATAAGAGAGTTCAGAAAGTGAAAATACCACTACGATCACGCGATAATTAGTATTCAGTGGAAATATTAAGAAATGTGCGAATGTTGCGAATGAGATTGTTGCCATTAGCTTCGCAACAGTGCACTAACAACTTGCTTTGTATCTGACGGTGGTAGTGGTATATTTAACTTGTTAATAGTAGTGTTGTGTTGAATTACGGCCAATTGTTTCTCATATATAAATAAATATATATGTATATACATAATATCTGACAGACTGGCAGTGGAATAAGATGACCGAACGAATAAATTAAGTATATATGCGCATGTAAAGTAAATAATCACCATATAATCGAGTATCAATATAAGTACGCACACTGTGCTTTGGAATTTTGAAGTTGGCGTCGAAAATAAAACAAAATGTTTATTATAGACGATTAATTAATTGCGAATAATACTACTAGTAGTAAATGAAGTATATATAATCAAATTTACGAATGTTGTCAATAAGGCTGTTGACATCGGGATCGTAGAATAGTATACTTATTAAGTTTAACGCTAGTGTTACCATTGTTTAAAAGTTCTGTATGTATGGGGTATACTTACTGACTGCCACCAAAGAATCCCGGATTTGGCGATGTGTGTGCTAAAACAATTATTGTACAAAGCAGTAACTGAAATAAAATAAATAAATTTGTAAGTTAAGTTCATATCATTGCAGAGATATCCATAATTTGTGGTTCCTTTCAAATCAGTCTAATTTGGCTGTCGTTCGGATGTTTTCCTGTCTTAAAAATTAGCATGTGAGTACACGCTCACATGGTAATTTTTAATCCAAAGGATTATACAGCTTATTTTAGAAAAAAAAAAGAATGTTAACGAACAATTTTTAAACAATATTTTTTGTTACGGAAGTAAAACTGTTTTTGAAATATGTATACCAGTTCAGCAACATAATGCGATTTAAGAAAATTTTAATCCTTGTTGGTTGAAGTCAAGTTGAAATATTGCATCTTATATAACTACAAATATAAATATCTATGTGTATATATAAATGCAATTATCGTAATCTTAGCTATCTTTTCTCATACATACGATATGTAACACTTTTAATTTCTTCTTGCCGGATGAAAGATTAATTTCAGTATAATTTCTTAGCAGATTCATGGATGTATTCTATGGTATAGGTATACAAATACATTAACTTTTAAATCACTTACGAAAATTTTGAGAGCTGCCATATTTGAAACTAGGTATTATTAGTTATTGTTTGTAGGAGCGCTTCGATGTAACTATGAAGTTTGTAGATGACACGTTGTGACCACTTGATTGCGACTGATAACCAAATGAAGTCGTACAACATATTTATACAAGTGCGCGCACACGCCGTTACCATTACTGCATCACAGTAAATTGGTGTGCAGATATAGCCTCTGTTATTGCTACACCATCAACGTTATTGTTAACACTATTTCACAGCAATATAACATTTATGGTAAACATACAAAGATAATACGCACTTACATACGTAAATAAGGATTTTCGGAAAATTTCTCCCTTAAGCTGATGAAGATTGTAGTTTCTGCCGCTGATTCTGACAACTGTACACTATTTAGGGCCATTTTCAGCATGTCCGGTTAGCACTCAATTTAAACTTATCCAGAAGATAACATAAAAAGCGTTTTCACAATGTCCGGCTAATGCTTAATCAGAACTTATCAGGAAGATAACATAAGAAACGTTTTCACAAGGGAAGAAGAAGGAACCTACTTATTTTAGCCGGTTCCGAACGGCAGAACCCTTGCGACATCACTTTTTCTGAGCTTTGTTACAGAGTTCTTTTAGAAGCAAGTTGTTACTGTCGGAAGAATTGTCAATTGCTTGCCGACAGGTGGGTACCGTTCGAAAGAAAAATCTTTTCGATATTAAATTTGTTATGCATGAGTCGGGGATTGAACCACGACCTACAGATCAGAAGGCCAACACACTAACCACTAAGCCACGGCAACCAAGAGGAATATTATATATAATTATACGAGAAAAAAAAGTAAAAGAATTAAATATTTAAAAATTAAAAATAGAAAAATCCGCGTACTGTCCTTAACAAGGGGTAAATGGGGAATTAGAATAATAATGGAAAAAGGGACAGTAGGGACAAATGTAGAAAAAAAGAACAGAGAGAGAGAGAGAGAAACGGCATATAGCGAAAAATAACATACTAAATTTACAATGGGTTGCCAACCCAATGAAAAATATAATTTAAAGTTAATAAAAGAAGTTAAGTAATAGACAGTGCGCGACATTTACGTTCTGGCGTAGACAATATGTAATAAATAAAAATTTTCTATAATAGCTTTTGTTATCTTTAAAATGCAAAATGTGTTAAATTATAATTACAAAACTTCAATCACATACTTTTAATTTACATTTAATTTACATTTCTACATATTTAAGATGCAAAAGTAAATTATAGAGGTGTGTCCGTATGTTATTAAATAAACAGTTAACAGTTATGTCGTTACATTAGATATCAGTTTCTTTATTAAATACTTAATTCTTGAATAATTCTAAGTGGAAAGAATTATTCAAGAATTAAGTGCTTCGCTAGTAGTTCTTCCTTGCCGAGTTCTTCATATTCGGATGATTCGGATATATCGGTAATATCAAAATCATATTGCACTTCCTCTCCGTTAGTATCACGTGGAAAGGGTGACAGTAAATTGTGTTCTCGATAACTGCGATTACTAGGATTCTTTGGTTAATTTACCATCCATGCACTACATATGACATACAACAATGTTTATTCAGTGTCTTTTATAGATCTATACTGCGATCAAATAATTTCATAACAAAACTCTCCGCTTGTAATTTTTGTGATTGCATTGCCGCTATTTGTTGCTACTGTTGTTCATGCTTACAGCGTTTAGCTCTCCTCTGGTTAAAGGCAAAGTTAAACGGATATTGCTTATTAACTTTATCCTTCCGATTTCAAGTATGAGTTTAGGGGTTATGCTGACTGCTGTATCTATGAATAGAATTGAGAAGTGATCTATTTGATTTTTACATGAATAGAATATGCGACTAAATATTGTTCTATAAGCTTTTGTATTTCGTGATATAATTTATTTTATTTGAACATATGGCAGTGAAAAGTATTAATCCACCGCGTATTGTAAACACTTTGTTTATTTGTTAATTCATATTACTGTTTGCATACTATATACTTTTATTACAGAAATTTTTGAGCCGCCTTGAAAATACTTTATATAAAGAGTGTCTTTTTAAGATTGGAGTACTTTCAAATTTCGAAAATATACAAAATGTAATATTCGGAACTAGAAATTGGCTTTATTGGACGGATAATTTTATGCATTTAGTGTTTGAAAATGATTCCGACTGGCTCGAACATGGCGTAATCTTGAAATCCACTTTCTGGTTACTTTTCCAAGCAATTGGAGCCTCATCTCGGGAATAGTTTGCTCAATGGTGGCTTGCAATTCATCCAGAGTTGGTGGTATATCAGCATAAACTAGCCCTTTCCCATATCCCCACAAAAAATAGTCCAGAGTCGAGAGATTATCTTGTCACCAAATGCTTCTTTCAATAAATCGATCGTTATGTTCGATGTATAGCATGACTTGCTGGAATCACTTCTCTTCCACATTCATACCGTGCAATAGGGAAAGCAAAGAGTCAGTTATCATGGCTCTGTAGCGTTATCATAAAATGGCTGTAGTGATCTTTGCACTTTAGGATGGGTCGCACCTCATAAAAAATTGTAATATATCCACCCCTTGGCATCATTTAAATTTTTTGAACAACTCCATATAACATCTAAAATACAACAATGTGTTTTCTCAATAACTTTGACATTTGACACCCGATTTGCAGTTGTTATATACCGTAATTTTTCACCGACCCACTCGAATGTAATATGCATATACATATCTATACTTATGCCAGTGTAAGATGCAGTTTAATTTTTATGAATGTTGTTGTTAATTTTATTACTAACAGAAGTTCGTAATAATGCCAAAATATCATTTTATCGCTTTACATATTTAAAGCTTTGATGCTTTCATCATATTATCATTGAGTTATTTGTTCACATCTATCATACAAATATATGAATTATCCATTGTATAGATATCTATGCATTAATTATAAAATGATAATATTCCACCGTTGTCACTGCATAATATTTTTGATGTTGCTACTATAGTTTTTAGCTGGCTTTGTTTGTTGGTTTGTTTTGGTTGAATATTATTATCGTATCTGTCATCATTTCAAACTCTGATATGCTACCATCATCATTAGTATTTATTTGATTGACAATAACATTTACGAATATGTATAGTACTGAGTTCCACAATCGTCCTATTTAAATCGAAATCACAAACAAACGGCGATACAAGGTGTTTTTGAGTGCAACATAATGGTTATAATACAAATATATGCATGCATACATACATTAGGGTGGACCTAAGCTCTATGGAGAATAGTGTATGAGTTTATTTTTAAAAGTACATTTTTCAATTGTTTTCTGTAATGGGCCTTTCATTAACGGTCCCCAACCATAATTTAAGGCAAATACGTATGTATATGTAAGTAAGACAACATTAATAACACTAGCAGCCCTATTCCAATTGATTCTTTCGCTGAAATCTTCCTAATCAATTTTAGAAAAATTAGGAGTCAACTACGATTCTAATTGCTTTATTTCTCTTATTCTCGCTTCAATTATTATCTTATTTTAACAAACAGTTTCATATATCAGATAAATTGTAAAATTGTGATAATTCGTTTATGTACAATTACAGTTGAAGTTTTCTGCTCAAATTTTTCATTTAATCGTTCCAAAGAATTGAAAATTGGAGATATCAATATTTATATAAAAAACGTTTCATTATTCCACGCTATTCTGCAATTGTTCCTTTAATTCTTTTATTTTGATTACTTTATTAACTTTATTACTTTATTATTCTTTTACTTTGATTTCTTTATTATTTTTAGATATTATTGTATATAACACACACATGCACACTACTCAGTAAGAACAGTCTCGGCCACGATACCTATGATAGTAACATGACGGTCACGCGTGTCATTTTAATAGTTACAAAACCCTACTCGTTTCAATCATTTTTAAGAGCTGTAGGAAAAACGTGCAAATATTTTTGTATACATGTGATTTTCTATCATCATCTTACATACATATTTGCCTCAGTATCACACTTATGGCTTTTACCCTTGAATTTAAATAGTAAAAAATAAAATTACTCTTTAGCCAATGCCTGCACACTTGGCGTAGTAACAAAGGAAGGACTCGGGTTCAAATCCCGCAAAGGGCAAGGGTTTTTATTTATTTACTATTTAGTTTATTTAATTAAAAAAATTAATTACATAAAATTTAATTAAAAACAACACAAATTCTTACCAAAAAAAATTATTAAAGCTTTGACACAGAGCTCTTTAACCACATTTTCAAAAATGATCCCGACTATCGTCGCTGCGCCATATTTTATTAACACTATCTATATTTCTTTGGCTTAGAAGTAATCAAAAACAGCTACGTGCTCGTAGTACTAGAAAGGGTATTTAAAAGAGTATATAAAAAAGCTGAAAGAAGCTGGAGCTTAAGTGAAAGAGCCTATTGGAATAGGACTGCAGATTAGCATTCAGCATATCGCATTTGCGACTCCTTTAAAACAGATTTTGAAAAAAAGGTTTTGCCTTTCACATTGTCTACGCCAAAAAAATTATGTCACGTGCATTGTCTGTTGTCACCTTTATAGAAGACGAAGGCAACTCTGACTTGATCAGTCAGCAGTCGGTTCGTCTGTTCTTGTTCTTCTTTTTTTTACTCTCACTTGTAATTTTTCCCGACACGAACAGTGCGCGCATTTTTTATTTTTATTCATATTTTATTTTATCCATATAGTTCGAGTGTTTTCGTACTCTGCAACAATTAATTTGTGTTAATAATAACAAATTATATTCATTTTTAATCGTTTATCGTAATAAACAATATGCATAAACGTATAAAAGTATATCTCGTGTTCTTTTTTTCTTTGTACAAAGTGATGTACATAAGAAACAATCAGTTTGCAATTTACGTGCATTTCTCTTTCGTTTGAATACGGAATTTCTTCCGATAACGAAAATAATTTAAATAAATCAAAATTTGATTTTAAATATTTACTTTGAGCAATGGTATTGGCCAACAACGAAAGGCTTAACCATTTAGAAGGTGATAAAAGGTGTGCTGATGCAAATACAACAGCAACAACAAGAAGCAGCAGCACCACCATCACATCAACCATAACAACAACAACAACAGTTAATAAAGCAGAACAAATGGAAGAAAATCACCGGCAACAACAGCAAGATTTGACATCAGTCATCAACAGCAATAGTTTGCAATTGGAAAAGATTGGATAATTACGTTACCCGAAAACATCAACAACCCCGAAAACATAGTCCAGTAGTTTTTATTTATTATTATTTATTATTCTATTATTTAAAAACGATTAATTGGAAATAACTTTAATTTTTGTTACATATCAAGAAGCAGTCGGTAACTAAAATCTCAGCAACTCAACCAAGGTATGAGCCCACCGGCATCTCTCTCACGTACACACACATAATAACACTAAACACACCAAAATTAAAAATTGAATGAATCTGCTAGCTATTGGCATGTTCAATAAGGCTTTGAAAATTGAATTCAGGAACACTCAATCCAAAACACATTTTTCTTGTAAAGGAGTAGCTTTTAAAAGAATGCACCTAAATTTTCAGAAAGATCTGTCGAATAGCCTTGTTGTGACAGTAATTTGAAACAAACTCCTACGAATATTTTCATTAAAATTGAAGTAAATTAATTCAATGTTCTTTAAATACTAGCTTTTGTGCGAAAGAACCTTCAGAAAAGTCAACAGAAATCTCGAATATTATTATGAGAACTCTTTACTCACTCATTCACTATCCAGCACAAGCCGACGGTCTCATAGTCCAACTGAGGTCACCAGGAATGATCCAAGATCTAATGATCAGATCGCCGAGTGAAGGTACGCGATCTTTAAGAGGCCACCGGCTTATTACATATGTATATCAGTGATTTCAGTTTTGCATAAACATTTCAAAATGAGAAAATATCCGCAAAATGGGTGTCTAATTTGCTCGCAACAAACGCAACCCTTTTATAAACTTAAAGTGTCGTTTGGCGATGTTGAATCGTATGCGAAAGACCTTTTGCCGCTTTGTTGTGCTGTTTCAGCGCACAAATTTCATAATAATAAATATATAATAAAACATATTTTAAAAATAAAATTAGAATATATCCAGTATTTTTCATTTTTACCTAACTCAACTTAGGCCTAGTTGTAGAGAGACGAGTTATCTTTTTAACCTTGAGTTACCTAGGAAGTGTAGATTAAATTCATAAATTAGTTTGCATAGCGTAATATATTTAACCCATCAATTTTGTAAGGTTAATTTGCTAACTCTGTCGTTCTATCATAAAATGTAAATAAAGAAAAAAAGAAAAAGTTAATTTTTGAATATGTATTTACATTTGTGAAATATTTTCAATAAATAATTAAAGAAATTGTTAAGTACATTGCAAAGCGAGGTGTAAAGCGTTTCATAGGAGTTTCGGCTGCAAAAAAAACAGAACGTACATGACTTTTCCTACATATGTGTAAAAAGAAACAGAAGTTCAGAGTAATTTTTTATCAACTTTCTTTTTGGCAACACTGTTTTTGGCAGCTCAGCTATATTTGTGTCATATGTTACTGTCAAACATGTTCAGTTTGGTCTCTAATTTAACCGTGAATCGACTTACAAACGAAAAACGCTTGCAGATTATTGAATTTTATTATCAAAATTCATGATCGGCTAAGAAAGTGCATCGTGCACTTCTTCCATTTTATGGTCAGTTTGGGCGTTCTTCTGAGGCGGCTATTCGGAATCTTGTGACTAAATTTCGCACCAAATTTACATTTACCAACATGCATACGTAGAGTGCGGACAGAGGAAATATTGTTGTTGATGACCGTGAATTGATTTGGGTGTAAAACCTTTTAAAATATAGCTGGTGCAAGAATTGAATACACACGACCTACCACAACGACTAACTTTTGGTGAATAGGCGTTTTCAGCGACGTAGTTGCTGAATCCAGCTAAGAAGGTGTTATATTCGGAACCCGCTGGAGGACGACGCAAAAGAGGAAGACCAAACCTCCGGTGGAAAGACCAAGTACTGGAGAACCTGACGGCGCTTGGAATTTCTAACTGGCGCCAGCTAGCGAAGAACAGAGATGGCTGGCGAAGCATGTTATTTTCGGCCTAAATCGATATTCGGTTGTTATGGCCACATAAGTAAGTAAGTAAGTAGTAAGTTACTGAATCTGGTTGAATGGATACGTGAACAATCAAAATTGCCATATTTGGTGTGAAGAGCAGACAGAAGCATTGCATCCCGGTAAATGCACTGTTTGGTGTGAATTATAGGCCGGTGGCATCATTGAACCGTACTTTTTCAAAGACGACTAAGGCAGGAACGTTACTATGAATGGCGAGCGCTACTGTGCGGTGATTACAAACTTTTTTTTGAGCAAAATCGAAGAGCTAGACTGGCTGACATGTGGTCACAACAAGACGGCGTTGAAACCACCACTGTTGTTTCCACACAGCACGCGAAACAATGGCCCAATTGAGAGGCGAGTTGAGTGAACAGTTTATTTTACGTTTGGGGCCGGTCAATTGGCCTCCTAGATCGTACGATCGTACGCATTTACATGAAATCATTTTTAAACATAGAATTATATAGATCGTTCTATCGACTCAAATAAAGATTTTTTAAAAAATCACCCTGTATTTACATAAAAAATATTGTTATAGAAAATTCCGAAACTTACCAAAGTTTTCTAAATTCAAGCAACTATCACTAAAAATATTCAATTTGATATTTAAACCAAAACAAATGACTCAAAAAAGAGTAATTGATGCTAACCAAAATCAAAAATGTCCGAGTTAACTAACTCCGCTTCAGATATCTGTTCTGCGACACAATGCTTGGGTTAAATACAATTTAACTCTGAATTTATAAATTTAACCTTCGATATTCGGCAAGTGGGCCTTAATAATTACTAAAGATTTC
This sequence comes from Megamerina dolium, assembly GCA_963854835.1. NCBI lineage: Eukaryota > Metazoa > Arthropoda > Insecta > Diptera > Megamerinidae > Megamerina > Megamerina dolium. The sequence continues at coordinate 79,340,300 of OY978525.1, forward strand.
TTGAACACTAAACAAAAATACGAAAAAATGCAAACAAAGTTTTATAATTTTAGAAAGAACAATGACTACTGAGACAGAAAATCTTGTGAAATAAGAAGTCCGCTGTAAACTTTTGAAAATGGAGAAAATGAGTCTACTCAGAGTTGATCAGTAGCTTATTTACTCTGTTTTGTTTTCGAAAAATTACAAAAATGACTTTCAAACGTTATATCACAAAAAGCGATTTTGTAAAATTAGTAAATGGGTTTGAATTTGATTTAATATACATTTGAGATCAGCAAAAATCGATTTTTTGCTATTTTTCTGTTTTTCATATGATTTTCAAAAACCATTGTTTCTTTTCTCCATAACAGATTATTAGTTGATCTGTGGGATCCAATAATGTCAATTGTAAAGAATTTTTGAAGTTGCTTGTTGTTATAGAATATATAGATGCTGAGAATGTGTAAATTTGAAAGCTTGATATTGTATGGATATATAGCACTTATAAGCCCCAAAGGTCTCTTTGGCCGAGCTTACTGTTGTGGGTGTTAAATTGTGGACAATATTAGAAGGGACCTACTTATTTTAGCCGGTTTCGAACGGCAGAACTCTTATGACATCACTTTTTCTGAGCTTTGTCAGAGAGTTCATTTAGAAGCTTTTCCATGGCAAACTGTTACTGCCGGAAGAATTGCCAATTGCTTGCCGACGGGTGGATACCGTTCGAAAGACTAATCTGTTATGTTTCAGACTGGAATTGAACCCACGACCTACAGATCAGAAGGCCAACACACTAACCACTGAGGCACGACACTCATGTATGGGTATAGTGGAATAGAAAGCGGGTCAGTGAAAAAAATTTTAAATGTCCACCTCTTAATTAATAGTAAATAAACCTTAAACGCATCTAGGCACTAATAAATAATTTAATATTTGACCGCAGAAAAAACAGCCAAAACATTAGCAAAAATTTTAACATTTTGTATATCAAAAGTAATAACGTACTCTTTATAGAAAGTTATATACCATCATAAGTGTATATATAATGTATATTTATCTCTTCTAATATTATATCAAAATAAGACATCGAGTAAATAAAATGGTAGTTGAAGTTTCAGTTAGTGTTTTGGCCTTCTGAGATGTAGGTCATAGGTTCAATCCTGACTGAGCCATTAACATGTATATCGAAAAGATTATTTCTATAAACTGCCAGCAATCGGCAATTCTTCCGACTGTAATACTTTGCCATAAACATTCTTTTAACAGAACTCTGTGACTCTGGCATGGCGGTCCGGAACCCGTAGCTGGTCATCGTGCTTTCTAAATTAACAGAGTTCACAGTTCTGATTGGTCTAATATTAAGCAAAGTATGGAAGAAACTCGGTACAAGGTCTAGGAACGAAGTGTTTTCCTCTAGCCAGGAGTTTGTCACTGCTGGTTGCACTAATGCTACAAAGAAGACAACAATAACAAGAGATCAACAGCCTCAGCAGCATCGGTTTAGGCATGAAAATGTGTCAGTCAAGGCGTTTCAAAACTAGCAAAACCGAAATCAGAGGAGCTGGTCTAGAAGACGCTGTGTGATATGCCTGGTATGATACACACATTTTACCGGGTTTATAAGGTAAATGGCGAAGTGGTTTCGGATGAATAGGTAGAATATTTGGCCACTCAGCTGAAATCAGATAAGGCGTCAAAGCAAGGGGGTTCAAGGGGATAGATCCCCCTTGGCCGATGGACTTGTTAAAAAAGAATAATAATAATAAATAGATATTTAAAAATCACCCATACAATATTTTTCTATTCTTTTTCATCTTATACCCCCTTGCCAAAGTCCTGGGTACGCCACTGCTCGGGACAAACTATAAGTATGATTTATTGACGAAAATACCAACGGTATACCATAAAGGTCTTTGAGGTGGCGATGTAACACCTTCTTTCCAATTTGGAGATATATTCATCCCGCTACGACTCTTTTGAGTTTTTTGTCCTATGGAATTTCTGAGTCAGAGCATTGCTGGGATATACGATGCATAGAAAACTTAAAGCTTAGGCTTATCACAGCTTGTGACATTCCTAGGCATCCGAGAGCGCGCATTTGGTTACCCGTCATGCCGACGAAACATGAGAAAGTGCTTCAGCTATTGCAGCTGCAAAATCCTGCCATTCCAATGAGAGATTTGATGGTTATTATGGAGGGAACTCCTCAGAAGAGTAATATGTGTCTTCTGCTCTTCATTAATGAATCAGTTGAAAAGGAGGAGAGTATTGCCCATAAAATATGCATTTGTAACAGTTCCACGTCTGTAAACTAAATATATTTAGTTCAAAACAGGAAAAACAATTTCCGGCGCTACCTGGGTTAAATATTAATGTTTGTACAAATGCGCAAAATTTAATTGCGCTCGTTTTGGTTGACACTGCTGTTAATAATGCCATAATATTGTGTTTTTTAATTACAGTAATGGAAACACATTATCTACTCGTACAAACTAAGGCATGACGTAAACTACTATTACAATTTCATATAATATCAGTGTAATATTAAGAGTATACATACAATTAATGATTTCTTAATAGATATGCGATTATGACATTGAACATCTTGTACGCAATATTTTATTTGCCAAGTCTACGATATAATATTAACTATGGTAGGCAATAGCTACAAAGGGAAAATATACCACCGCTTGTGGTATTTGATAATCATGTATGTTGATGTGTGTGTGGTAGCAAATTTTTGTGAAATGACAACATTAAAATCGAGAGTAGCAGTAGGATAGCACTAAAACCACATAGTTAAGTCGCAAATACATTTATGGGGCAGTGGTTAGCCTCGTCTTGATGTATTTTCGGAGCAAAATAAAATATCTGCTATAAGTTTTCGGTGATAATTTTTGCCATGAAATATAGAATTTTCGATTTGCATTTTAGAATTTTATTTCGGATACATATTTTTGTGCTAGGGGATGTAATTTGGATAGGGACTGTCAAGTTGAAAATTGTAAATTGTATGCCTACAGGTACTCTACAATTAGGCTGATTTATAACTGTCTTCAGCTACACAGTGAATGCAGGTAGACTTACCTGTAGTATGTTTTTCCATCAGGTTCTATTAAATAAATATAGCTCATTTTGCAATTTCAAAATTTGGATTTGAATATGGGAGATAGCACATCGTTCAATAAGTCCCAAGACTAAGAAAGAAAAAACAATTCTTTTTTAATTCTTCTTTATTTATCAACATAATCTCCTTTAAGAGCTACACAATCATCCAGCGTTTTTTTAAATTTTCGATGCCTTGTTTGTAGAACAATTTTGCCTCAAATTTGCGTTTCTTTCAGCGATTACATTTTCACTTGAGTCAAATCTTTTTCCCTGGAACATTTTTTCAAGCCTGCGAACAATTAGTAATCGCTGGGAGCCAAATCTGGCGAATAAGGTTGTTAATAACGACTTGTGACACGGAGCATTGTCTTGATGAACAAAATTTTGTCTTTGCATTTGAGGCCGATTAACTGCGATTTCGTTCTTCGTAATATTCTGTACTGAGGGTACCTACTTTTTCAAGATAGTTGATGAACGTTATACTGTGTGTATCCCAAAATACAGAGGCTAAAACTTTACCAGCTGACTGTTGAGTTTTTGGTCGCTTTTGACGATCGGCCATTTTGCACCTGGCTGACTAACGATTCGATTCTAGTGTATAACAATGGATCCATGATCTAATCTAAGATTCAACAGCGCCACTAAATTCGTTTTATCCAGTTTGAAATAATATCAACACTTTGTTTTTTTTTAATTGTTCTTTTAAAGTCGAAATGTTTTATTTTTGATGGTAAATCGAAACATTGCAATTTTACATACGTTTTTCTACAAATAATTATTATTAAATTATGGTCTATCCTTTTCACGTTACCTGTTGCTTGAAACTTGTACTTTACAACTATTAAATCAATGATGGCCAAAAGTGCGTAAAGTATTTAGAGCTTCTCGAAAGATAATCGTGAATCAGCTTGTGGCTGCCGTAGCTCAGTGGTTAATGCGTTATCCTTCTGATCTGTAGGTCGTGGCTTCAATCCCCAGCCGAAGCATCAATTTAATAACGATAAGATTTTTCTTCGAACGGTACCACTTGTCGGTAAGCAATTCAGCAGTAACAATTTGCATGGAAAAGTTTCTAAAATATCTCTGTGACAAAGCTCAGGAAAAGTGACGTCACAAGGTTTCTGCGGTTCGGAACAGGCTAAAATAAGTAGGTCTCTTCTAATAATGTCCAAAATTTAACGCGCATAACAGTACTGGAAACGGAGCTTGGCCAATGAGCTCTTCAGGGCTGACAAGTGCCACATATTTATTTATGTATTATTTAATCGTTTATCAGCAAAAAAAATTGAAATTTCAGCAAAAAGAAATCGTCACGCTAATTTTTTAAACATTACTTTTATTAAGGATGCAACAAGAAACATGGGGCTAACAATAAATGAAACGAAAACCAACACTCTCATATCAGCAATATCAGACTCCATCCAGCACAAAGTCGGACAAAATCTCAAGATAGACACCTATCATTTCGAAATTGTCAAAGACCTTAACTACCTATGTGTCAGCATCAATAACTACAATAACTTACCTGTATAGCTTAGTAACAACCATATAAAAAGTCACCTCCTCGAGAGGAAAACGCAGATCACCTCATACTGCTTATAATAGTCTGCTTATTATATGTACTACTTACTTATGTGGCCATTACAACCGAAAATCGACTTAGGGTGAATATAGCATTCTTCGCCAGCCAGTTCTTTCCTTAACTAGTTGTCGCCAGTTAGAAATTCCAAGTGCCGTCAGGTTTTCCAGTACTTGGTCTTTCCACCGGAGGTTAGGTATTTCTCTTCTGCGTCGTCCTCCAGCGGGTTCCGAATATAGCACCTTCTTAGACGGGGCGTGAATTTTAATGCGCTTTACTATGTCAATATCGCCAAACATCTCGTACAGCTCATGGTTGTACCTTATTCGGTACTCGCAACCAACGCAAATAGGTCCAAAGATCTTGCGTAGGACTTTTCTCTCGAAAACTCCAAGCATTCGTTCATCCGAGGTAGAAATTCTCCAAGCTTCGTCGCCATATGTAAGGACAGGCATGATGAGAGACTTGTTGAGTCTGGTTTTTGTTTCTCGGGAGAGAGCCCGACTTTAAGCTTACTTTGCGTAAAGTAGCATCTGTTAGCAAACCTTCGCAATATCTCCAGGCTGACGTCATTATTGCTGTTAATGCAGGTTTCAAGATAGACAAAGTCCCTTACTACTTCCAAAGCGTAATTGTCAACAGTGACGCGCTGTCTAGGACGCTGGGACTCTTTGTTTCTTGATACTTGGTACTTCGTCTTGCCCTCGTTCACCGTGAAACCCATTCGACGCGACTCTCTTTGCAACTCTGAGAATGCTGCACTGACTGCTCGCGTGTTCATGCCGATTATGTCAGTATCATCGGCATACGCTATGTTATGTTATATTATTGTGGCTGCATTCTTTCTGAGAGGACACACTTAGGCCAGAAAGGCCCATTGTGATACAACCCAGCTTCTCTTCCAATATTGTTGTTCGTGTTAAATTTGGGTAGCTTTAGAAGGTACCTACTAATAAGCAGGTCCCGAATGTCAAAACCCTTGTGATATCACTTTAATTTAGTTTTGTCTGAGCTACGAACATCTATACCATCATCCGTGATTGGAGAGTTCAGAAAATCTCCTTACTAGCGGGATTGTGCAAGGCGTCGCCATTCAGTAAAGTGGAGAAGTGTTCTCTCCATAAGCTCAGTACACTTTGGATATCTGTAACCAGATGCACATTGCTGTCGCTCCGGGGCTTAAACTGTCACTCAGGCTCCTGACCTTAAAGAATTTTCAAGCTCTTTTTTGTCTCTACACATCTCGATCTCCTTACACTCGCGTCTTTCTATCTCTCTTCTTATGCCTGAACGCACTCCTCTTCTCTCAGTACCAAAGGCTTTCAGGCATTTTGAAGTGGCTTCCAACTATTCTGCAAGTTCTTCTTGCATTTGACATAAGTCTTCACTCAGTAAATCCTTCAATTCTTCAAGCCTTTTTGGCTTACAAGGTAGCGGTTTGTCATCAACACTTTGAAGCGTCGAAAACACTCTCTGCATCATTTGTCTGTTGGAGCAGATTCACCATAAACTTCTACAAATAATTGTTGCGCCTTAGCTGCAATTTTCTTCCACTTAAGAAAGGAAGTTAAAACTTCCCGCAATTACACTTTATTTAACACAAATTCCGACATTTTTGATGCAATAAAAATTAATGATGTTATATAAAACTCAAACTAAATTTCGTTGACAAGTGACAGTTTTCCAACAAAGCAAAAATCAGCTGTTATGTCAACCACATTGACAGCCAGAGCCATCTTTTGAAAACGGACCGAATTAAGTTGCACACATTTTTGTGTAACATAAGGATATATGTTAGTAAAGTAACACACTTCAATTTAAAAAAATAAAATAATGAGCCAAAAGTCATCACATTAAAAATTTTAATTCAAATTTTACTGAAATAAATACAAAAAAGTAATATAAGAATCAAAAGATATGAAAATTAGATCCATCTTCTTAGTATGAATAGAAGACACTTCTTACTGATTTCACATATCACAAACTATAATGCTTATATTGTATTTTGCTAAATTTTGAGATAACTGTAATGCTGATTGTGCATATAAATTTTTTTTATATTGAATAAAATTAAACTGATTTTTTTTAAGATTAGAAAGGAGAGACCTTCAAAGAGACCTTCAAAGAGAGACCTTGCTTGGAAGCTTGCAAAGGTCATTCCTTCTCTGACCATAGACTCATCACATATCAATTAAAAGCAAGATGTAGAAACAATAACTTATAGCAAATGATTAACTGGAAAAGATAACATAGAAACATAGTTAAGGTGTCCACAAAAAATTATGCAACAAGAGACTTAGACATAGGGTTAGAACATTTATAAACTGCTTTCATAAGCTTTTATCATAAAAGCTGTGCGCTTCAATATAAAACAACCAATAAAAAAATTTCCAGGTGGACTAAAATCTTACTTACTATTTCTGGCACCATTAAATGGTTTTGATAAACAGCAGCCCTATTCCAATTGACTCTTTCGCTTAAGCTCCAACTCCTTCGCTTAAGCTCCACAAATATTTATCCGTTATTTGTTGGGCTTTAGGAGAAAATGCGATTATCTTCGTATAATTTTTAGTTGTTTTATCCGCCGCTGCGGCCCTTTTATATATTGAGAAATTTCAAATGGGTTTTATATTTGTGCGTTTGAATATTGTGAAATTTAAGTTTAAAAAAAGCATTGTTCGGTCACATTTAAGACCTACTGTAGCTCTCATTATTATATCATATAAGTTATATGCATTCACATGTACTATATTCACTCTTATTGTTATACTTACGCTTTATATGCATTCATATGTACTATACTCACACTTGTTACACTCATACTCTTTATGCATTCATATGTACCATACTCACACTTGTTGTTACACTCACACTTTATGTGCATTCATACATATTCATGCCATAAGAGGGCAACTGCAACTTGTAATTTAAATATTAAATTCATTACCGTTTTTGAAGTCAACCGAAGCGCATCGTTCTTTTTATTATACACTTGACATTCGCTAATATTCGCTAACATTCGCTTTCTCGGTATATATTCAATATATATTTCGCGGTCGTGAAAAACCTCACGATCCTACAAGCATAATCAGGACCGTTTTTGAATATTTTGTTAAAAAAAACATTCAAAATTGAAAATTAATATACATAAAGTAAAAATAATGTGTACGTAAGAGATGTAAATAATAATAGCGTGTGTGTTACAACAATATTGAGTGGAAAATAATGCAAACGTTGAAAACATTGTATTTTTTAATAAAGTAATCAAAATAAAAGAAGTAAAGGAATATGTGCATAATCATGAAATATGTTTTCGATAAATAATATCCCCTATTTTAAAATCTTTGAAGTGATTAAATCAATAATTTTTAAGAGAAAACTTCAATTGTAATTGTAAATAAAGAAATTATCTGAATATGACAGCTTATCCGAAGTATGAAACCATGGTGATATCGTCGAAGTGATGTTTGACACAATTTTGCCAATTTTGGCAGTCTTACTCGCAGTGATGTTATCTCTACAAAATTCGATCAAAACAAGGTAGGAAAATACTCCTTTCATGTTTTTCTCTACAACACAAAGTATAGAATCACTGTTATAATTCTTCATCTTTCGCTTGTTTTCTTATTGGTTTAATGAAAGTAATTTAAAACTTAAATAGATTAAACAAGATTTTTAAAACGTGACGAAATAATAGGTGCATTTGTTTACAGAAAATTCGTACAAATTCGTACAAATTATCACCATTTTTTGTCAATATACCTGATATGGTTTCTTCTGAAAGCACATTTACGATCGAGCTGGGTTTACTTACCCAGCTCGAGTTTTGTGGAAGATCTAATGGAATTAGAACAAATTTTTATAAATCTTATCAGAGATGAAAATTTTTCGGAAATAATTACATGAGTACTATAATAAATGCTTCAAATTCTTCCTGTTTACCAGAACATGTAATGCGAATGTTTTTTAAAACTCGAATGTACATAAGAATCAAAATAGTAAATAATTCATTAAAATATTTTACAAAATATCAATACCGCATAAATAATAATTTTAAATGTGAACTTCTGATTTAATTTAAATTTAGGTACTTCAAATTATTAGAATTAAATTTTAAATTAAATTATTTTATATTCCACTTTTCCACCTTTATACATTAAGATAATAGTTTGATATTTTCTAAAAAAAAACAAGAACTCATTTGGAAATTAATGTAAGCTAAAAATTGTTTCAACATTTTTTAAATTAAAAGCTTTAAAAAAAATGCTACTTTCAAGTTAGCTTTTTCCCTTATTATCAATTCTATTCAGAAAGTTGCACCACATTAAGCCTTAAAAAAGGTCGGATATACATTTTTATATAATGATTTTTTGAATCGTTACTCACTTATTTTACTAATGCTTTATTTTATAATTCATTCATTACGAAATATGTGTTAAAACTATACTACACTATTTATATAAAGTACATAAAATTCAAAAATTCAAACATCAGTTATTAAGTATGATAAATAACCTCTCAGAAACGGAATCATTACTTTCAACTGTTGTTGATGCTGGTGAAAACCCGATTGATTCTTAGCAATACTGTTTTTAATACAAAGCATTATCGTAGTCGGAATGAAATGCGGAGTTAAGTTCGGCTTGGCTGTAATATGTATGATTCTGTTGGTATGATATTATGTCCTCTCCTGCAACAACAGAGCTTCCAAAACTGAACATGCCGCCCCAATGCTGGAACCAGCATGATATAGTCCACAACAATGGACATGCATTCTTTATTATCTGCAGCGTTGAAAATCTTCGTTAGGAACCTCTCCCTCAGCAAAAGTAGGAATAGGTAATCGACAGAGTTTTGAGATTGATCGCTTGCAAGTATCGAATTGAGTACGCAGGGTGACTACGCGAACGAAATCATCAGCTCCTGGATGTAGTTCTATTATTCTTCCGATTCGATCTTCCGATCGTCCTTTATTAATACCAGCTCGTTGATATTTAGATTGGCCTCTAGTTTCCGCTAGAGCCGTGCTTGGAGTTGCGATAGCCATTCAGATAACCATCTTTTCCAGGACTGCTGGATCATCCGCTGAAGTGCGAGGGAATGGACACCAATGCCTGGGGTATTACTATTAGACTCTGGAGGAGCAAGTAATGTATCGCCAATCAAAAAATGGCCAAGACTTAACACCAATTGGTCATCAGGATCTGGCGTTAACGGCAGAGAGGCCTTGAATTGAGACATGCTTCAATTCCTACCAGAACCGTAGAAAACATTTCGTAGGTGAGCCCTGTGCTGTGGACTGTTCGCTTCAAGTGGTATTTCATAGCCAAAACGTTACCCGCCCAGATTCCTCCAAAGCTGGGCGAATATGGTGGATTAAAGTGCTATTGAATATTGTGATTTATTAATTTAGGAACGATGTCACCTGCGATAGCTTCCGCAAAATTCCGTTGATTAAGTTGCAACGCTGTATATGCACCGACAAAGTTTGTACCGCAATCACTATAAATGTCATGGCAAATACCACAGCGGTCCATGAAACGCTGCAGTGCATATGAGAAACATTCAATTGACATACCGGTGACCGCTTCTAAATGTACAGCTTTCGTGGCCAAGCAAATAAAAATAGCAGTGTAGCCTTTATACACTGTGTTGCCACGAAGACGTGAAGTATTTAGCTCAATTGCATCCCTGAAGTCCACTCCAGTAGCGTGAAAAGGTCTAGTGGGTGGATTAACGCCATGCAAAGGCAAGTCTCCCATCAGTTGATTCGAAACCTTCAGTTCGTTCCGAAAACAATTGACTCATTCTCGAAGATAGTGACGTACAATTTGCCTAGAGTGAACTATCCAGAATCTTTGGCAAATGTATGATAACGTTAACTAAATACCGCCGTGGAGAGTAGTAACATGCTAGATTTACTCAACGAGTAAAATGATTAGAGCTCATCTGTAGTTAAGGATCCCGCTATGCGATTGCTGCGATAAATGGAACGAGCATTATGAATGAAGCGCATCAAGTATGCGCTAATCCGTAATAGATTGTTCAGTGATGAAAAATGGTAGTCTGCTTGCGTAGCTGTGTGTACATGAATGTGTGTATGCATGGTGCTCCCAAGGTTAATGCGTCTCTTCTGGTAACCTTGTGACAAGATGGTGTACTATCCAATGCTTGTTTTCATCTATTGAAAGTTTAAGTGGTTTGAATTCGTTAATACAGACATGGGCGGCATTAAGCATGGATTTTATGTAATCGGATCATTTTTCTGAAGCTGAGGAAGATTATATAAAGCGTTAATATGATGTGTGAACAATACACGCGGATTATCGTACCGTTTTACGAGTAACGCAACGCGGTCTCATATTTGAATTCGGTTAAAGACATTTGATGAAGATCTATGTCCTGGTCACTAGCAAGTGATTTTTTTAAGTAATGAAATCGTTGAATATTGTTCAACTCCGGCTTGGTGTGAATCAATCGGGGAAACGAATCATACAATGATGGCCAATCAATAAATTTGAAACAGATGAAACTCGATTTGATTGACCAAGAGTCACTGCCACCGTTTCACGAGGGGACTCTGGAGGATACAACTCTTCTCCACGCGTTCATGTTCGCTTATCACACAATACACAGCGATATATGTTTCGTCGAACTTTGAAGAAACTTCGTCAGAATGGTATGTATCATCATCACCAATGCCAATGCTAATAATTTTAGTGTGAGACTCCATAAATCATTGTATAGTTGATCAAGCCTTTTTAAGCATTCAGCGAAGTAGATCTTCGTTTTTCGAGAGGTAGACTCCTTTTTGAAGTTATTAAGCAACTTCTTTAATTCCTCTAATAGATTAGGTTGCACTCTTACGAGATTATCACAGGTTTTGGGTTAAGTAGCCATCATCTGGTCACTTCGAGTTTGACTCCGTACTCCACGAATTACATCCACTTACCCTCTTCTTCTGACTAATTGCAACTGTTATTTTGTCGCTTGTTGTTACTGTTTTAGTAATGATGACAATGCTGTGAAGTCGTTGTTTTGCCTTCTACTAACTAATGACTGCTACTGACACTGTATAATGCAGTGTGCAAGATAACGGAGATATTTATTGTAATGACGTGTATTGAATTAAATCTGGGCGGGGCCTCCAAAAGTATGTGTGTACAGAAAATAAAACCCAATGATGGATTGTAACAATTCTGAAGTTCAATTATTTATTTTACAGTTTAAAATAAAACAAGAAATATTTCGTTATCTTGCACACATAGACTGTTGATGCTGGTGAAAAGCCGATTGATTCTTAGCAATACCGCTTTTAATAGAAAGCGTTATCGTAGTCGGAATGAAATGCGGAGTTAAGGTCGGCTTGAGTGTGATATGTAAAGGGTTATCCATTTTGCGGTTTCAAAAGTAAATGTAAATAAAAAACATAGAAAATATTTTTTATCATGATATTTCTTTTTTATTATAAAGTTTGAACGTTGACATTATGTGTGAAATACTACATCATTTAAATGACCACCACGCGAATTGTTGCAAGCATCGATTCTTTTGAGGTAATTTTCAACCACTTTTTGACACATGTTGGGCGGTATCTCAGCCATAACGTGACGAATGTTGGTTTTTAGGTGCTCAAGAGTTAAAGGTTTATCTGCATCAACACGGTCTTTCGCGTAGCCCCACAAAAAAAATCAAGCGGTGTCAAATCGCATGATCTTGGTGGCCACTTGATATCGCCACGACGAGGAATTACGCGGCCAGAAAATTTCTCTTGCAATAAAGCCATATTCGCTCGAGTTGTGTGGCATGTGGCACCGTCTTGTTGAAACCACATATTCTCTAAGTCGTATTCTTCAATAGCAGGCAAAAAAAAGTCGGTTATCATATGACCATAACGCTCCGAATTGACGGTGACAGTCGTTCCATCATCGTTTTCGAAGAAGTAAGGTCCAATCACACCTCCGGACCAAAGAGCGCACCAAGCAGTGACTTTTTGTGGATGTAGTGGCCTCTCTTCAATTACTTGAGGATTCTCAGAACCCCAAATACGACAATTTTGTTTGTTAACATACCCACCGAGTGAGAAATGTGCTTCGTCGCTGAAGAAAATTTTGTTCGAAAAATCGCCGTCCACCGCCTGTTGTTCAAGCACCCATTCGACGTATCTACGACGTTGTGAATGGTCAGCTGGCTTCAGTTGTTGTGTGAGCTGGATTTTATATGGATGTAGTTGTAAATCCAAATGCAAAATACGCCATAATGTGCCGTAAGATAGTCCTAATTCCTGAGAACGACGAGGAATCGACACATTCGGGTCTTCGGCAACACTTTCAGTTACAGCAGCGATATTTTCGGTGGTACGAGCGAAACGATGATGCACAGGCCTTACAATATCTGTAACCGATCCAGTCTCTTCATATTTCTTCACAATTTTGTCAATTGCTTGCGTAGTTGGACGATTATGTAAACCATAATCTCCTCTTAAAGCACGATATGTGGCTGTGGCAGAATCACCATTTTTGTAGTAGCTTTTTACAATTTTAATGCGTTGTGCGATAGTTAAGCGATCCATTTTCGCAAATGTCAGACTTTGAACTGAAAAAGAAAGAAATTGTTTTAACAACTCAGTTTGACAGATGTCGAATTCTAGCCCTATACTTTTGAAACCGCGAAATGGATAACCATTTATGATGCGGTACAAAACTGTACAACTTCCTTTATGAGAACATTAAAATAATCCCCTGTATAATACTGCAAAAAAAGTGAGGTTATGTTCTTGATATCACCTCATCTTTATTACACCATGTATGAAACTGTCTGTCAAAATAAGAAAATAAGCGAAGAGAGAATAAGAGACATAAATCAATTAGAATCGCAATTGCCTCCTAATTTCTCTAAAATTGTTTAGGAGGATTTTAGCGAAAGATCATTGGAATGTTTGATCATTGGGATGTATGATTTGAATTCAATCCAATCAAGTAAATATGTAATACATAATAAATAAAAATAACTACACTACAGTACTTTGCCCTTCTGTCGAGTTTATTAATTCTATATAAATTTAAATATTGAAATGTTCATGAATACCATGTACTCGTATAAAAAATACTCCTAAAAAAACAGTTTACAAATATCATATTGAATAAAAAATAATGCTAATAATTTTAATTAAAATTAATAATAGTACTATTGTAGTCAAACAATTTATCAACGTTCTAGTAAATTTTATTGGTTAAGGGCAAGCTTACAGAGTTGATGGTACCCACAGAAGGTATCATTGTATCATTTCAAAATTTCGAGAAATCTATTTTCACAATTTCCCACCTTTTTTCACACACAAAAAAAACTGAAATATTTTTAAACTTTACGTGCATAGTAATATAATGATATGGGTATCAAACGAAAGGGAAATTTCGTAGCAGTTGTACTTAAAAATATTTCTGAAAAAAAAATGTCAGAAAATAAATAAAGAAATTTTTTTTAGATATAGCATATTACATATAATTTCCTATTGACTCCTCTCCTTGAAGCACGAAATCAAGGATGTAACGTACATTCGCACCTAAGCTCCTAAATATCCTTCGATACCATAACACTGGTTAGCTGAAATAAACATTATAGGTCTTCGCTTTATTCCTGGTACTTTTCACTTTCAGCTATAATTACATTACACCTTTATACTAATACACTTTTACACTAATACTGGAGGGCCTCGTAAGGATCGCAGTATTTTGCAATTGCTTACACGCTAACACTTCACAACTTACAACAAGACTGACTCATAACTGAAAAAGCTACTGCCTTCAGTAAGCTGGCAGCTTGTATACCATTTTTCTAATACTAACCATATATCGATCTACCCTCATACCAACATATAACATACAATAATATATTCACAACACATGTGTGTATGTATGTACACGATCGATGCACTCAACATGTGTATGTATGTACCTATTATGTGAAAAAGCAACTTTTTGATATTCACACACATGAGTAGTTCACGTGATTTTAGTTATCATGGAATATCTAAACATTGTTGGTATGCTTACGTAAGTGCAGAACTACGAATTGTTTGGGAAAGTGCTTTGTCAGCTTTTTCACACCCAACTGCAACTCAGTTGGCTCAATATTCTGGCATTTCACAATTATAAGTAATATTAATATGGATTGTGTATATTAGAACTTCGAGCAATGTTGGTATGTGTATGGATAAATATGTTTTTCACAATTTCGGGAAATATGTAGCAGGGCAAAATATGCATATGTGCATATCATATTTTGGCTAGCAACATCCCTCCCTTCTCTCAGGAATAAAAAATTATAATTATAATTATAAATAATAATAATTTTTTCAAAAGGTTGATGCTAGTGTCTAATGCGTCCAATGGTATGATTCGACAGAATTTTTTTTTATAGAATGGTATGAACAATAGCTTGTAAAGTGAGTTTTGTGTGTACCGCTCTGCTAAGCAATATTGTCGATGTGAAACTCTGTACTCCTGGTGTAAGTGCTTCATGATTGGAGCAATAATGCATATGTAATTTTAGTTCTGTTGTTTATCATTTTCTTCTGATGTGGATCAAAATCCATTGTCACTGATAAATACAGTAGCTGAAATATGTCATTCGGTTGTGGTTGCATAGCTATTATTGTTGATGTCTCTTTGCTACGTCGCGCTGGCTAGGTACATCAGAGTTATTGGTTGTAAATTCTATTGTTTTGTAAGTTTGTTATGGGTACTCGCTGGACCGGGCCTGATTTGCTTTCTGCTCTGGGTTTATTTGTCTTTACTGCCTAAAGAATAGTTTTGTGTCATCATTTTTTGGTTGTTACTGTAGTTAATGCTGTTAATATTGCTGCGTTGGCATCTCCCGAAATTTCACTGTATGAGTTGATATTGGATTCTCGTAGACATACTACGGTTTTCTTGTGTAGGAGAGTTACCAGATTTTTTTAATAATAGATCGCTTACATCTACTATATATATTATAACTACTATATCTACTATATCACTTATTTACTCAATTTTTCTTATTACGATTTACATATATTTTTATATACCATATAAAAATAATTATTACGCAATATTTATCTATAATCTATACTTAATTTTTTAAAAGGTATTAAACATGCATTGTTGTTTGGTACAAAATATAGTGGCAATATAGCATTTTCTCTTCATAGTTGCAATAACCAATTTTTCGGACTTGTAGGTGGTGCGATTTTTAATATTATCCGTTGAAAAAGGGAGCATATCGATGCCTTACTTTCTCAACCTCGTATCTTAAAAAATACAACTTTTCAGGAGAGAGAAAAAACGGTTAATTTTTTATTCTTCGGTGTTTGGGTACAAGTTCAAATGCAATTATTAAGGAATTGATAACATCTATGTATATTAGTAGTAATAATAAACTAATCTTGTTTAGTTTAAGCATGAAACGCATTTACTGAGATACGAGTTTGCTGCATTAATAGTAATTTTAATTCTTGATACTTGATGAATAAGTTACGAGTTTGTTGCACTCATAACTATAGAAATAAATAACGCCGTTATACAAAAATTATGCAAGGAAAATAATATTTAATATAGAATGAACGTTTTATTTGCAAGAAAGGAAAAAAAATAATTCATGGCAAATTATCATAAAATTATCATAAAATGAATGATAGTCGGCTGGAATCATACGTTTTAAGTCTTGCAAGTCGTCATATTTTCTTTTTGAAATAGGTAGTGGTTGATTGTAGAGACCCGGTAGTAAAATGTTATCATGCTGCACTTGTGGTCTCAAACGATGAGGTAATAGTTGCCACTCTTCATCAAAACATAATTTGTATTGAACTCCGTTATTAAAGGTATATTTGAGAGTTCGTAAATTTATATCGCATGGGTCGCCTTTGTTTGTACCTGGTCGAATCGATTTTAAATAATCGAGTGAAGAGAAATCTCGGAAAAATTTATGATTTAAATAATGTACTTGATACGGTTGCAACAATCTGGATTGTTTTATAACCGTATTAAAATCAGCTGGCACATATAGTTCTCTTCCTTTCTTCTTTCGCTCTATGGAGGCATGCACGGAATCCCACTCCATTTGAGTATGGCCAACTACCAAGTATTTTTGCTGAATTTCTGCTTGGTGGGTATTTGCATAATGTTGCAAGGCATTCGCAAGTGTCGTATTACGATTTTGGGCACAGCACCCGTCGCTGTAAATTATTATAGGCTTTGATTTGTCTTTCAAATTCTGTAAATAGTCCAGCAAGCAAGAGGCAAATACATTCGAGTCCATGCCGCCTTCGGCTTCATGCCATACGTCACAAGCAACTTTTTTGTCAAACTCGTTATAAATTGTGAATTGGTGCATACAAAGTTTTGTTTTAAAGTAGGTTGCTCCAGTTAAAAGTAGAGGAATTGTTTGCACTGCTTGCAAGTCCACCGTTAACATTTGAATATCACCTCTTGAACAACGTTTCTTGTCTTCGGCTTTTTCTTTCCTAGCTCCTTACTTGTTATGTGAAGTTGATATTCATCTTCTGTGATGTTTTTATTTTTATAAGCAAAGCAGATATCACATTGATCTTTCTTGGGTCTGTATATACTAATATTGACCTTGTGCACTGCGTCTAAGAAGCATTTGTACGTTGCCTTCTCAACCTTATCAATGTTACGATCCATCAAATATTTTTCAAAATCTGTGTACACTTCTGCCCAAGTCTTGTACTGAACGTCTATATATTCTTTAGTTGTACTCTGTCGGCAATAATGTGATGGCATCTTAGGCAAATTTTGTAGAAAACAGTTTATGTGATTTACTTTGGCGATGTTTGTTTTGCTTTGACGACTGACTGGTCCACTTTTCTTAACCATGCCAACGGTGTTTGCTTGTAGATTGCCAGTAACCCATTTGGACACGCTCCATTCACCTAGAGAGAGTGCACTCAAAAACATTTTTTTACAAACAACCTTGATCTCCCCAGAAATTTTCAAATGGTAGACTAATGTGTTTACTCGCCAAGAAGAAATACCAGTTGTTCTCAAATTGACTGGTTTATGAGACACCATTGCAACGACATACGCTTTTTTCTCTTCCCAGGACAGTGACCAAAATATTTTAAAAACATTCTTTCTGTCTTCTTCTGTAATTTCGTTGCACTGCTTACCGAATTTTTTTGAACATATTTCCGAACGACAACGAGCCTTCAAAGTTCTTTCTCTTCTAATTTCCATTACTCCATTCCATTCTTTGCTCCGCTTTATCGATGAATACTCCTGGCCACGCATTCGCTTGAATTTTTTACGATTTCTACTCCAGTTTTGCTTATTTCCCTGGCCTTTACGTGCTCTTTTAATTGTAAATACGCCAGAGGATTCATCCAACAATACAGAACAAGATACATTATCAGACAAATGTGAATCAGTGCTGGGTTGGTACTCGCTTTCACTTGCTGGAAAATCGGAATTGGAGGAACAGCTAGACTGATATGAATCAACTGAGACAAAATGTCCTGTTTCTTCATCCAAAATTTCCAGTTTGTTGTGTTTTAGGTTCTTGGCTAAGATTCTTGAAAACAAAACACCCTGTGTCAGCATCTAGTACAGCGATTGTATCACTCATTTTACAATAAACACTATTCATCAGAATTAGATCTTCACCAAGCAAAACAAATATCACAACAATTCTGTATATATGCGACAAGAACTTATACCAAAAGTACTGCAAAACAAGAAATAGCAAAATACTACAAAAAAAAAATATAAATAACGGTAATCCCATGCATACATCATTTACTTTCTAACCAATATACAGCTGGTTCCCGATTTAACGAACAACGTTATTGTGAAGAAGGATAGAATAAAGAGCAAGACGAAATTCTTAACTTTTTAATAATTGCACATATTAAGATAAGAGTTTGACGCAGTTATGAAAATAGGAGTGAATGAGATACGAAAATATATTTTGTTAATATTTACAGAATTGAAACATCGTATTGAAGTAATAAGTTGTTGCATTAATAGAACACAACAATAGCAATCGTTTGATATGAAAAAGTCAAAAACGAATTTTTTTAAGTTACGAGGTTGAGAAAGTAAGGCATCGATATTTTGTTACATATATTTCATTTTATGTTTACATATATATATATATATATATATATATATATATATATATATATATATATATATATATATATATATATATATATATATATATATATATATATATATATGTGTATATATATATATATATACACATATATATATATATATATATATATATATATATATGTATATATAAATATATATATATATATATATTATATATATATATATATATATATATATATATATATTATATAATTTTTTTTTGTATGAATAAACATACTTATATATATATATGTGTGTGTGTATATATGTATATTTATATATGTATATATGTATATATATGTATATGTATATATATGTATATATATACGTATATATATGTATATATGTATATATATATACATATGTATAAAGGGTGATCCAATAAGAGCTTCCGGTATTTTTTTTTTTAATAAAACACATTAAAATCAATTTAATAATCAAAAAGTGTATTTGAGACGTCAGTTCGGTTTATGACATTTAATGTTTGAAAATAATTTATTTAGGCTATAACATGACCATTCTATGGGTCCAATTTTCGAGCACTCTTTCGAGCATTTCGGCCGATATTCCGTTAATTACGCGTGTTGTGATCGCTTCTAATGTAGGAATCGATTGTGGTTTATAGACATAAACAACTAATTTCACATAGCTCCATAAAAAGTAATCCAACTGCGTCAGATCACAAGATCTGAACACCATAACCACAACATAACACCATATGAACACCATGAAATGGTCGAAGAGAATGAAGAACATTTCTCACTGAACACAGAATTTTCACAATTTGTAAACGTTGATCTGGCTTAAGTCTATTCATGGTGAAATGTCAATGAATAATGAACACAAGTGTCATATGAACATGACAGTTATAACACATGAGATGTCTGAGAATCCATATTGGAAAAAGTACCTCCTATTGGATCACTCTTTATATATATATATATATATATATAATGGTGATTCTGCCACAGCCACATATCGTGCTTTAAGAGGAGATTATGGTTTACATAATCGTCCAACTACGCAAGCAATTGGCAAAATTGTGAAGAAATATGAAGAGACTGGATCGGTTACAGATATTGTAAGGCCTGTGCATCATCGTTTCGCTCGTACCACCGAAAATATCGCTGCTGTAAGTGAAAGTGTTGCCGAAGACCCGAATGTGTCGATTCCTCGTCGTTCTCAGGAATTAGGACTGTCTTACGGCACATTATGGCGTATTTTGCATTTGGATTTACAACTACATCCATATAAAATCCAGCTCACACAACAACTGAAGCCAGCTGACCATTCACAACATCGTAGATACGTCGAATGGGTGCTTGAACAACAGGCGGTGGACGGCGATTTTTCGAACAAAATTTTCTTCAGCGACGAAGCACATTTCTCACACGGTGGGTATGTTAACAAACAAAATTGTCGTATTTGGGGTTCTGAGAATCCTCAAGTAATTGAAGAGAGGCCACTACATCCACAAAAAGTCACTGCTTGGTGCGCTCTTTGGTCCGGAGGTGTGATTGGACCTTACTTCTTCGAAAACGATGATGGAACGACTGTCACCGTCAATTCGGAGCGTTATGGTCATATGATAACCGACTTTTTTTTGCCTGCTATTGAAGAATACGACTTAGAGAATATGTGGTTTCAACAAGACGGTGCCACATGCCACACAACTCGAGCGAATATGGCTTTATTGCAAGAGAAATTTTCTGGCCGCGTAATTCCTCGTCGTGGCGATATCAAGTGGCCACCAAGATCATGCGATTTGACACCGCTTGATTTTTTTTGTGGGGCTACGCGAAAGACCGTGTATGCAGATAAACCTTTAACTCTTGAGCACCTAAAAACCAACATTCGTCACGTTATGGCTGAGATACCGCCGAACATGTGTCAAAAAGTGGTTGAAAATTACCTCAAAAGAATCGATGCTTGCAACAATTCGCGTGGTGGTCATTTAAATGATGTAGTATTTCACACATAATGTCAACGTTCAAACTTTATAATAAAAAAGAAATATCATGATAAAAAATATTTTCTATGTTTTTTATTTACATTTACTTTTGAAACCGCAAAATGGATAACCCTTTACATATCACACTCAAGCCGACCTTAACTCCGCATTTCATTCCGACTACAATAACGCTTTCTATTAAAAGCGGTATTGCTAAGAATCAATCGGCTTTTCACCAGCATCAACAGTCTATGTGTGCAAGATAACGAAATATTTCTTGTTTTATTTTAAACTGTAAAATAAATAATTGAACTTCAGAATTGTTACAATCCATCATTGGGTTTTATTTTCTGTACACACATACTTTTGGAGGCCCCGCCCAGATTTAATTCAATACACGTCATTACAATAAATATCTCCGTTATCTTGCACACTGCATTATACAGTGTCAGTAGCAGTCATTAGTTAGTAGAAGGCAAAACAACGACTTCACAGCATTGTCATCATTACTAAAACAGTAACAACAAGCGACAAAATAACAGTTGCAATTAGTCAGAAGAAGAGGGTAAGTGGATGTAATTCGTGGAGTACGGAGTCAAACTCGAAGTGACCAGATGATGGCTACTTAACCCAAAACCTGTGATAATCTCGTAAGAGTGCAACCTAATCTATTAGAGGAATTAAAGAAGTTGCTTAATAACTTCAAAAAGGAGTCTACCTCTCGAAAAACGAAGATCTACTTCGCTGAATGCTTAAAAAGGCTTGATCAACTATACAATGATTTATGGAGTCTCACACTAAAATTATTAGCATTGGCATTGGTGATGATGATACATACCATTCTGACGAAGTTTCTTCAAAGTTCGACGAAACATATATCGCTGTGTATTGTGTGATAAGCGAACATGAACGCGTGGAGAAGAGTTGTATCCTCCAGAGTCCCCTCGTGAAACGGTGGCAGTGACTCTTGGTCAATCAAATCGAGTTTCATCTGTTTCAAATTTATTGATTGGCCATCATTGTATGATTCGTTTCCCCGATTGATTCACACCAAGCCGGAGTTGAACAATATTCAACGATTTCATTACTTAAAAAAATCACTTTCTAGTGACCAGGACATAGATCTTCATCAAATGTCTTTAACCGAATTCAAATATGAGACCGCGTTGCAATTACTCGTAAAACGGTACGATAATCCGCGTGTATTGTTCACACATCATATTAACGCTTTATATAATCTTCCTCAGCTTCAGAAAAATGATCCGATTACATAAAATCCATGCTTAATGCCGCCCATGTCTGTATTAACGAATTCAAACCACTTAAACTTTCGCAGGTGACATCGTTCCTAAATTAATAAATCACAATATTCAATAGCACTTTAATCCACCATATTCGCCCAGCTTTGGAGGAATCTGGGCGGGTAACGTTTTGGCTATGAAATACCACTTGAAGCGAACAGTCCACAGCACAGGGCTCACCTACAAAATGCTTTCTACGGTTCTGGTAGGAATTGAAGCATGTCTCAATTCAAGGCCTCTCTGCCGTTAACGGCAGATCCTGATGACCAATTGGTGTTAAGTCTTGGCCATTTTTTGATTGGCGATACATTACTTGCTCCTCCAGAGTCTAATAGTAATACCCCAGGCATTGGTGTCCATTCCCTCGCACTTCAGCGGATGATCCAGCAGTCCTGGAAAAGATGGTTATCTGAATGGCTATCGCAACTCCAAGCACGGCTCTAGCGGAAACTAGAGGCCAATCTAAATATCAACGAGCTGGTATTAATAAAGGACGATCGGAAGATCGAATCGGAAGAATAATAGAACTACATCCAGGAGCTGATGATCTCGTTCGCGTAGTCACCCTGCGTACTCAATTCGATACTTGCAAGCGATCAATCTCAAAACTCTGTCGATTACCTATTCCTACTTTTGCTGAGGGAGAGGTTCCTAACGAAGATTTTCAACGCTGCAGATAATAAAGAATGCATGTCCATTGTTGTGGACTATATCATGCTGGTTCCAGCATTGGGGCGGCATGTTCAGTTTTGGAAGCTCTGTTGTTGCAGGAGAGGACATAATATCATACCAACAGAATCATACATATTACAGCCAAGCCGAACTTAACTCCGCATTTCATTCCGACTACGATAATGCTTTGTATTAAAAACAGTATTGCTAAGAATCAATCGGGTTTTCACCAGCATCAACAACAGTTGAAAGTAATGATTCCGTTTCTGAGAGGTTATTTATCATACTTAATAACTGATGTTTGAATTTTTGAATTTTATGTACTTTATATAAATAGTGTAGTATAGTTTTAACACATATTTCGTAATGAATGAATTATAAAATAAAGCATTAGTAAAATAAGTGAGTAACGATTCAAAAAATCATTATATAAAAATGTATATCCGACCTTTTTTAAGGCTTAATGTGGTGCAACTTTCTGAATAGAATTGATAATAAGGGAAAAAGCTAACTTGAAAGTAGCATTTTTTTTAAAGCTTTTAATTTAAAAAATGTTAAAACAATCATTAAAAATCATGCGATTTGACACCGCTTGACTTTTTTTGTGGGGCTACGCGAAAGACCGTGTCAAAAAGTGGTCGAAAATTACCTCAAAAGAATCGATGCTTGCAACAATTCGCGTGGTGGTCATTTAAATGATGTAGTATTTCACACATAATGTCAACGTTCAAACTTTATAATAAAAAAGAAATATCATGATAAAAAATATTTTATATGTGTTTTATTTACATTTACTTTTGAAACCGTAAAATGGATAACCCTTTATTTGTTTTTTTTTTTTCTCTTTTAACTTTTTTTGTATTCAACCTAGCTAATCTATTGCCTATTTATCATATTCCTTCAGATAAATCCTAACGTGTCCGTACTATACTGTATTTACTGTATATTTCTAACCCTCTAGTTGTAATTTTCCTTAAGATATTGTATTATTTTTGGAAGTTACATACTATAACCAATCACAGCCACTTCCACCACCAATGCCAGAACGCAGCAACAACAACAACCAACAATAATAACTACAATCAACAACAACAACAACAACAATCAACAACAATATAATAAACATTTATTAAATTCATTTACTTTAGTTAAATAAGCATTTTATTAAATTCATTTACTTTAGTTAAATAAGCATTTTATTAAATTCATTTTACTTTAGTTAATTAAGCATTTTCACTCTTACAAACTGTAAATTATGCATTTTGCTTATGTTTTCGCAACATAATCAATAATGCGTAATAAACATTTTTACTTGATAATTAAAATCAATAAGATATAAATGTATGTATTTTCAGTTCGAAGTGCAGTTGTAACTTGAAGTAGAGAAAATAAATGTAAATTTTAAGAAAATATATTTTTTTTATTAAGTTCTACGAATAGAACTTATAACTGGCGCAGTCGAATGGAACGTCTTACGGGAGTGCGGAAATAGTGAGAAAATAAGTCCTTAAAGAGAATTGTGTTAGTGTTTGTGCTATATTAAATAATAATACTCTGTTGTGTATTAAATTGTTATTGGAGAGCGATTTCTTATAACATATTCGACAGTAACGGCATATTACTTGTTGGAATAGTTGAGAGTATCTCCCAATAACAGAGGCTTTTTGAGGGAATATCAAATAAGCCTCATGGTGAGGGCATGTCACCAACACACACAGTAAGGTGACTTTACAATTAAACTCATCGGTGACGGCATATCACCGAGTAGATTTAAAACATAGGACACAACACCCAACACAAATTATAAATTGCATCGGTGACGGTATATCACCGAGAAGATAAAAACAAACAAAAAAGGCATATCACAAAAAAAAAACCAACTCCCGGTGAAATTTTCAAATTTCTATAAGACGTGAATACAGCTCAACAAACAACGGCAACAAACAACGGCAACGAGCAACGGCAATAATGAACATCTCAGCAGCGGCGATCGTAATCTGGTAAGCCCATTCATAATATATACATATAATATCAATCTTATTATAAATACAATAATATAACTATAATTAATAAGTGGACGTTGGGTTATTTCTTGCATTTCATAAGTATAAAATTATAAAATAATAATACTATTAATAGTAGAAAAAAATAATAATAAATAAAAAAAAAATTTAAAAAAATAATAAAAGAACATACGTATATATATATACACATATATATATATATATATATATATATATATATATATACACATATATATATATATATATATATATATATATATATACATATATATATATATATATATATATATATATAAAGAAAAGAGGGGAGAAAGAAGAAAAAAAAAACCATTCCTATGATAAGAATTATCAAAGAAAAACCAAAACATAAATATCACCTTAGAAATAACACACCACAGACAATCACAGAAAATAACATTATGACAGGAAACGGACAGCACACAAACAACACAGTAGATATTTTTAACTCATTAAAAATCCCTGATGCCATCAAAGACCTTCCAAAATTTGACGGAAACCCTCGCCTTTTGTACGAATTTATTAATAATGTTGTAGAAATCTAATCTCTCGTACAACAAGCCGACAACACTCCACAAGAAAGAATATTGTTAAGAGCAATCAGGAACAAAATTAATGGTGCAGCTAATGAAGTACTAAATATGTACGGCACCCAACTCAATTGGGATGAAATAAAAAATAATCTCATCTTGCACTATTCAGACAAAAGGACAGAGACATCTCTAATTAGGGACCTACACACACTAAGACAAGAAAGGAAAACCATAAAACATTTTTATAGTGAAGTTATAAAGCTACAGTCAGCTCTAATTAACAATATAAGAATACACCTACCTACTTATTTTAACCGGTTCCGAACGGCAGAACACTTGTGACATCACTTTTTCTGAGCTTTGTCACAGAGTTCTTTTAGAAGCTTTTTCATGGGAAGTTGTTACTGTCGGAAGAATTGCAAATTGTTTGCCGACAGGTGGGTACCATTCGAAAGAAAAATCTTATCGATATTAAATTTGTTATGCATCAGCCAGGGGTTGAACCACGACCTACAGATCAGAAGGCGAACACACTAACCACTGAGCTACGGCACCCAAAAGGTCACATTACAACATTTAATGAATTTAACCAAGAAGAATGTTTAGAGTTTCTACTATTCGAATTTCACAAATACTTCGACGGACTCCTAGGAATCAATGCTCTCACCCAAATAGGTTCTAACATAGATGTGGAAAACAAAATATTGCGAACAAAAACTTGTTTGATTAACCTCAAATATAAGCCCAATTTGACATCTGGTAAACATATTATTCCAGCAAACTCTAAACAAATTATAAAAATCCCTGTAGACATTGAAAACGGCGATATTTTTATAAATTCAGTTAATATTAACTCATTCTTTTTCATAGCAGAAGGAATTTACCATGCAAAAGATTAGTACAGTCTCGTGGAAATTACAAATGTGTCTGACACAGAACAAGTACTGTTCTTAGAACAACCAATTAAAGTACATATGTACATATAATCCCTCTAATTTCATTGAAGTAAACTTAAATAACATAACCACTTTCGATCCAAATCAATATCAACTTAAACTAAATAACCATAATGTCGCAAACGATAATGAAAATAACAAAATAAAGACAGACCTCTCTAAACTACTAAGAATAAGCCACCTAAATTCCGAAGAAAAAAAACTTTACTTAACTATGCAAAAGATTTAACAATGTTTTTTTATAAAGAAGATGAAAATCTAACCTTCACCAATGAAGTGAAACATAAAATTACCACAGTCGACGATATCCCTATTCACACAAAATCTTATAGATATCCATACATACACAAAGAAGAAGTGAAAAGCCAAATAACAAATATGCTGGAACAAGGTATCATAAGACATAGTTTTTCTCCATGGAGCTCAACAGTATGGATTGTACCAAAAAACTCGATGCTAGTGGCAAACAAAAGTGCAGATTAATAATAAATTGCAGGAAGCTGAATGAAAAGACCATTTCTGATCGATCCCTTTACAATGATATTCTTGATAAACTAGGAAAATGCATGCACTTTTCAACCCTCGACCTCGCTAGTGGATTTCATCAAATAGAAAATAATATTATTGACCGAGAAGAAGATATAATTACTTATATACAATATATAAACCTAATCATTTACAACATAGACTTATTAAGCAATCACCTGTCTAATATAGCAGATTCAATATTACTTGTAAAATTAAACACTATATCAAAATTTATACTGAGTCATGAAGAACTCGAAAATATTTCAAATAACTTCCAAAACCAATCAATTAATATAAAGTCATACGAAGAATTGTACGAACTCCTAAGATTACAAGCCTACTACAACGATACTAATATCATATTTAATATAAAAATATCAATTATATCTAAAGAAATAAGGGACAGGGAAATCCGACGTCGGGAGGTGATGAGCGGGGTGGACAATCTGGAAAGATTGTTAACCCAGCGGACTCACAGTCCTCGCATGCGGTACCTGGGCCGAGTGGTCTTGGCAGAGCGCCTAAACGTCGGGCTGAACAGGCAAAGGGCGAGCCCACCAGGGCGAGGAAGACTTACGCTCAAGTAGCGGAAGCTGACCTCGTTATGGGAGTCATGGACTTGTCACTAGAGGGGCTTCTGGAGGATACTCATCTGAGTACCTTCAAGGTATCTTTGTTGGATGCCATGGAGTCTCTTGAAGACGATGTCAATGACATTGGATTTGTCGGCAGGGCAAGGGTGGAGAGCGGATTGATTGTACTAAGGTGCAAAAATCAGCTATCCAAGCAATGGCTGTGCAAGACAGTGGAGCACCTAACCGGTTTGTGGGAGGGTGCGAAGCTCAAATGTGACAGCCTAACTGCCTTGTCGACAAAGAGGAAGATGGTGATTGTTGCTCATGGCAATGCTGTGGCCAGCGACATCATCCTCAGAAGGCTGCAGCGCCAGAACGTCTGTGTGAAGGACACTTCCAAATGGAGTGTTATCCGCACAGAAGGGTTTGGCGAGGCAGAAAGGGCAGGTGTTGCACTCACCGTGCTGTGTCCTAGGGAGGACGCGGAGGCCGTCAGGATCGCAGGGGGGAGACTCAACTGCGGTCTTGAACAGGCCGTCGTTAAATTCCAGAAGGATGCAGTATGAGGGGTGCGACGCAGCTCCTGGCGTGGGGCTAGTGGCAGATTCTGCAAGGAAGAAGCCATCAGGGCGGGAGGTGGGCCCGCGCCAGGAACCACTAAATGTGTGTCAACTCAATATTCACCACAGCAAAGCAGCATCAGCAATGATGGTGCGGAGCTTCGATGAGGATGAGCTTGACATTGCACTGGTTCAGGAGCCCTGGATTCTTCATGGAAGGATCAAAGGCCTATCTGCACAAAAGACCACTTTGTTTTATCCACAAACAGAGGGGAAGTTGAGGACATGCATTTTAGTTAGACATGGGATACGTGCGATTCTAATGTCTAACTTGTGTTCACCGGATCTCACAGTAGTGAGAATAGGTGAAGGTGCGGGATCATTTATGATCGCATCAGCATACCTTCCATACGATTCTCCAGACGAACCACCTTCGAGAGAGGTGGAAGCTCTAGTGAGATTCTGTGATGGTAAGGGGGTTGGTCTGATCTTAGGCTGCGATGCCAATGCGCACAGTTCTGTGTGGGGCAGCAGCAATGAAAACTATAGAGGAGAGTGTCTACTCGAATTTATAGAAAGATTTGGTCTACAAGTTGCCAATAGGGGAACAGAACCGACCTTTGTCGACGCACGTCGTTGCGAGGTTATTGATGTTACTCTGACGAATGTCAAAATGTTGGATAGGATTTTGGACTGGAGGGTTGTGGATAGACTAACCATGTCGGACCACAGGGCCATTCAGTTTGGGATTACGTCCGATAAAAGACATAGGAACGACTGTAGAATGGTAAGGATACCGAAACGAACGGATTGTACAAGGTACTGCGAAGTTCTTGAGGAATTATTGCCAAGGAGGTTTAAGAGACCTAGAACAACTGCAGATGTTGAGTATCAGGTGAGGGCTATCAGCTCAGCCATGATCAAAGCATTTGAAGCTTCATGTCCTCTGACGGTAGTGGACGAAGGAGATCCCACTCCATGGTGGAATGGGGAACTGGAATCCATGAAAAAGGAGACAAGGAAGGCTTTTAATCGTCACATGAGAGGGGACCCCAACGCATGGGACGACTACAAGTCAAAGAAAAGGGAGCTGAAGAAGACTCTACGCAACCGTAAAAGGAAAACGTGGAGGGAATTTTGCTCAAATATGCAAGATATGACCGATGTATGTAGATTACAGAGGATCATATCAAAGGACCCGGTGTCAAAGTTGGGATTAATTCGCAAAACGAATGGATCCTTTACAGAGACAATCGGAGAGTCACTGAAATACCTGATGGAGGTGCATTTTCCAGGAAGCTTTAGATCGGAAGATCCTTGGGAAGCCACCCGCAAGGGTGCAAACAGGAATGAAAGATTGGAAGCTGAAAGGATAGTCACCAGAGATGGAGTGATAAACGCCATTAAGCGTTTCTCTCCATTCAAAACAGCGGGTACAGATGGGATATTTCCAGCCCTACTTCAGTGGGGAGCAGAAGCTCTGGTAGACAGGCTTCTGGGAATATTTTTTACTTGCCTGGCTACAGGATATATCCCGACTCAATGGAGAGAGACTAAGGTTGTCTTTCTTCCAAAGCCGGGAAAAAGGGACTACTCAGAGGCTAAATCTTTCCGGCCGGTTAGCTTGACCTCCTTTCTGCTTAAATGTATGGAAGGAGTACTGGCGGACTACATGGAAGGGACAACGCTTCTGACAAAACCACTGAGCAGGTGTCAGCACGCGTACAGAGCTGGCAAATCCACTGAAACGGCCCTGCACGAACTCGTTCGCGTAGCGGAGAGGGAACTGTCTTGTGGAGGGATATCTATGTCTACTTTTATGGATATAGAAGGTGCCTTCGATAAGATTGGTTTCGATAAGCTAAGGATGGCTCTTGCTTCTCGTGAAGTCAGCCCAACCATTATAAGGTGGGTGGACAGCATGCTGAGGAAAAGGGCAATAAACTTTCAAAATGGGAGTTACAGACTCAGAGGTAGGGTAGTCAAAGGGTGTCCACAGGGGGGAGTATTATCGCCCATCCTTTGGAACATCACGGTCGATTCCCTACTTCAGCTTCTGGACTCAAAAGGCATACACACCGTCGGGTATGCAGATGACATAGCGGTAACGGTGAGCGGTAAGTTCCTGGACACTATTTATGATACCATGAGAGGTGCACTCAAAATGGTTGAAGGATGGTGCACGGAACAAGGTCTCTCTGTAAATGCTAGTAAGTCGGAAGCAGTACTCTTTACTAAAAGGAGGACTGGACTAACAATAGACCCTCTTAGGCTTTTTGGATCGAACATCAACGTATCCAAGGAAGTAAAGTATCTAGGTGTCATCCTGGATAACAAGCTGACTTGGAATAGTCACGTCGATGACAAGATTCGGAAGGGCAAGCGGGTATTGCATCAGTGTAAGAGAGTGTTCGGTCTCATGTGGGGAATCACTCCCAGAGCAGCGCACTGGATCTACACAACGATGGTCAGACCCTTAATAACATATGCTGCTGTGGTCTGGTGGCCTAAGGTCACCCAAAAGACCGCGAAAAGCAAGTTAGATAGGGTACAAAGAATGGCTTGTATTGGGATTACCGGAGCTATCCGGACGACCCCAGTAGAAGCATTGGAAGTCTTTTTCGGGCTGCTGCCGTTGGACTTGCATATTATGAAGTCAGCGGCATTAACAGCATTACGTCTGAAGACAACCAATAATTGGTATGGATTCGGCACAGAGAGGGGGCACAGGGGCATCCTGTCACTGCTATATAGCAGTGTAAAGGAGGCGCAGATGCCAATGGAGGGAATGGGTAGGCTGAAGATGACTGAAAAGTCACACAGAACACTCATTGAAGACGGCCTCACACATGATGTATGTGAGGAAAATGACATCAGTATTTTTACAGATGGTTCATTAATGGATGGCAGAGCGGGTGCTGGAATCTTCTCTAAAGAGTTGGGACTGGCATGCACTCTGAATCTGGGAAGATACGTATCGGTATACCAAGCAGAAATGCTAGGTCTAATGCATGCGTTAGACCATCTACTGGATGGAAAGGTGCAAGGTAAGAAAATCTTGCTAGCACTCGATAACCAGGCGGTGGTCAGGCGGCTGCAACAACCTACGGTATCTTCTAAGTTGGCGCTCG
Organism: Megamerina dolium; assembly: GCA_963854835.1. Taxonomy (NCBI): domain Eukaryota; kingdom Metazoa; phylum Arthropoda; class Insecta; order Diptera; family Megamerinidae; genus Megamerina; species Megamerina dolium. The sequence continues at coordinate 79,371,368 of OY978525.1, forward strand.
AATGTGTTCAGAAACTTAATGGGTGTGCTCGTAGTAATGCGATTACTCTTATGTGGGTGAAGGGACACATTGGTATAGAACAGAATGAAGCTGCAGACTCCTTGGCTAGACAAGGATCTGAAGCTGAATTTTATGGACCGGAACCAGTAGTTGCTCTCAGCAGCGGGACGGTGAAGGCAAAGGTCGAAGAGTGGATAAAGAAACTTCATCTCACGAGATGGGAGAACTTATCTACTTGTAGACAGGCAAAGGCTTCGTTGAGGCTATCAAAGGGCAGTGAATCGGGGAGGGCTCTCAGTCTAGGACGAATGACTCTAACTTGAAGTAGAGAAAATGAAATGTAAATTAAAAAAAAATATATTTTTTTTATTAAGTTCAAAAAATAGAACTTATAACTCGGATCCTCTATACAGTTAAACCTCCCACAACGCGGTTTCCTATAACGCGTTTTCGATACAACGCGGTTCCCAAAATGCGGACATTTTCTTACAACGCTACTCTTACAACGCGATTTTTACGAAAATTTTTTCAAATATTTACTATTTATTTTAATTTGAAAAAGGGTTTCTTGCCCAAATAAAATTCTTTGCATTTTGATCATACTTTGATACCTATCTTTTTTATAGCATTGCCACCCTACACTTGAACATGTGTTTACAAAGTGACAAACAAATACATACGTAATTGTGTAGTCAACGACAAAATTAAAAAAAGGGGTTTCCCCGCGGTTCTAACATCACACAACAATTTACGCTACTTTCATTTGATGTAATAATTTTTTTGTTATTTTGTTGTCGGCATTGCAAATAAAAGCATCAATCTGAAGCGTGTAAAAAATTGCGAAAAAATATTCAGTCTAATTCCAGTTAAATTATAAAAAATTTGTGAAACAGTTGTTGTTTTTTCGTAAAAGAGTTTTGATAAAATTATTTTAAGGTGAATAAGTAAGTTTCTTTTAAACCTATGTATGTAACTTTATTTAAATGCAAATAAATTTTTTAATTTAGCCACAAAAATGCCGAATGAAAAAAAACGCCGTTAAAACGAAAATTTGTATCCATTGAATTAAAAATACAAATTTTGGATCGACTTCAAAATCAAGAGAGGATATGTGATATTGCCAGACATTTTAACTTAAATGAGTCAACAATAAGAACTATCAAACAAAACGAAGAAAAAATTTGAAGTTCGGTAGCATCTGGATCCTCTGTAGTCGCGAAAGTAACTGCTCGTCCTAGACCGCAGATAATGGAGAAAATGGAGCAATCGCTTATGGTGTGGATAGAAAACATGACAAAAAAAACGATTGCCCTTAGATGGGAATGTAATTAAGCATAAAGCACTAAAAATATTTAATTATTTAAAGGAAACAGGACAATCGTCAATCAATGAAGACAATCATCAATTCGTAGCTAGTAATGGATGGTTTGGAAAATTCACAAAAAGACATGCACTTCACAATTTAAAAATACAGGGAGAAAGTGCATCCGCAGACGCAGATGCAGCAGAAAAATATCCAGCAGAGTTCGAAAAAATTATTAAAGAAAACGGTTATTTACCTGAACAAGTGTTCAACGCAGATGAGACAGGCTTGTGGTGGAAAAAAATGCCTTCAAGAACTTTTATTTCGAAAAACGAAAAAAGAGCTCCTGGCTTTAAAGTTTCGAAAGATCGAATAACATTATTGCTGTGCAGTAATGCGTCTGGTGATTTTTTGACCAAGCCAATGTTTATTAACCGATCATTAAATCCAAGATGTATGAAACAATGCAACAAAAACAACCTTCCAGTGTATTGGAGAGCCAACAAAAAATCATGGATGACTGCCAGTTTATTTAATGATTGGTTTTATCATTGCTTTGTTCCTGACGTAGAAAATTATCTAAAAAAAAAGAACTTAGCATTTAAAGTTTTACTACTTTTAGATAATGCGCCATCCCATTCGACTGATTTAAGTCATCCTAATGTTCAAATCGAATTTTTACCGCCCAACACCACATCGCTATTACAGCCTTTAGATCAGGGCATAATAGCAGCATTCAAAGCTTACTACATTCGGAAATCCTTTGAGGTAATATTAGATAAGATGGAGTCAGCAAATATTACGGTTAAAGAAGTCTGGAAACAATTTACAATTTTAAATTCCGTTGAAATTGTTGATGCGTCACTTAATGAAATTCGTCCTTCAACATTAAAAGCTTGCTGGAAAGCACTAATACCGGAAATAGACGTTCAGGGCACTGTTTCTACATCAATAGAAGATGAATATAGGAACATAGTGAGATTGGCGAATGCAGTAGAAGGTGATGGGTTTGATGAAATAACAATGGCTGATATTCAAGAATTAATTGCGGACGACGAAATAAACGAAGCAGATTTAGTGGCAATGACAAATGAAGAATCAGTTGGAGATAGCTCTGACGATCTTTCCGATGTTGAAAATAAAAACTTCACTAAAAATATCGAAAAAGTTTTAAATATGGCAAAGCAGTTGGAAGAATACATTTTGGAGAACAACCCTTTAAGTGACAGAGCAGAAATATTTAAACGAAATCTTCAAAACAATTTAGCTCCCTATCAAGAAATTTATAAAGATTTGCGAAATAAGAGCAAACAAACTTCAATGCACGATTTTTTCAAACCAATAATCGTGGAAAGGATGCCCGAATATGATAGTGGATCAAGCTCAGATTTTGAACTAGTACGAACAAAACGTTCGAAACAAATCATACTAAGTGATGAGGAGGAGTAGAAAGTTATCGTTCTGTTTTGGCTTTAATTTATTAAATCTTTCAACTTGAATATTTTACGTAGAATTGAAATTTTATTTTATTTTGTTTTGTTTTGTTTTTGTTTAAATAAATGGAGTGTTATTAAATTACATAATATGTATGTTCTTATGACTCAACAAATAAATGCACAAAATTATATTAAGTACATATTTTTACTATACAAATTTCAATATTTTATTGAAATTTTTTTTACTTTGGAACCAAACTCTGATTTTTGTATGGAGTTAGAGTCTCCTACAACGCGATTTCCTATAACGCGGAGTTTTTTAGGAACCTATTCACCGCGTTGTAAGAGCTGTACTTATATATTCTTTATTAAGATCTTAATGATATCCCGGCCAGTGCGCATGAGTATTGCAGTATTACACCGAATTACAATTCAACACGATGAATTGCAACATATGTTTTTATACGCGTTAACACTGCGCCTTTCTCTTTCTAATTTACAAAATATTCGAAATTTTTACATTAATCCCATTACTTCTTGTGATTCATATCTAAATATTTTAGTTCTTCTTTGCTATGACCCTTATTAACTCTTTCTATTTGTCTTAATCCTTTCGAAAGATTGTATATATTTTTGTTTGTTTGGTGTTCCAGCGTTGATGCTGCACTTTATCAGTCTAGTACTCTCCAATTTCGACTTCAGCTATTTCCTATATATTTGCCTATACCTATATTTTTTGAGGGACCCTATATTCTTGTAGGATATTAATGGGGAAATTTTAAGTATTTTTGTATATATCAATATTTTATTTTATTGTTGTCAAAAATAAAGGAATAAAGGGTAGGAAAGGAGAAAGAAAAAATAATAAATAATGTAATTCTCATACCATTTCCATAATTGTCAGTCGATTAAATTTATTTCCATACATCTATGGTCAGCATATTATAAAACGCCATTTGGTTCATGATGTATTTTTATTTTTATTTTAATTATCATGTTTAGGAATTTTATACTTTCATGCCCAAAACCAAAATTTTCATAGTTGTGCATTTGCTCGTGTTATGTGCATTTTCTCTGTAATTCGATTCTTGTATATCTACAAGTATATGCCTTATTATTTTGAGTGTCGTACTCACGTTATTGTACAGTAGCTGGATTGTTATGCATTTTGTTTTATATAAGCCGCATTCTTTTGCACGCGAGTTGCAAAAGAACACTGACTTATTTGCCGAACTGCATGCAAAGCAACAACAAAAATAAGCGATATCGTCTATTTTAACCGAGTTCAATTTAACTGGCTTATATTTTAATCGACCTGAGTTATAGTGTTGGAAAGTAAAAAACAGCACTATTGTGAATAGACTACTGGAATGTGCTTGGGAAATTTCAACAACACGTCAAATTATTGTAATTATAAACAAAAATAAACAAAATAAAGCAAGTGCAAATAAAAATTTATTTTAAATAAACGAATATATTTATCACAGATTCCGCAGAATTGTTTCTTTTTTGTTTTTATTTCGTTTATAAATTTCACGAACAACCATATATACCACCAGCGTTGCTAAGTAATTAAAGGGAAATTATATTCAAGTAAAGGGCAAATTAAATGCGAGTTGGTGTTCTTTTGCAACACGGTTACAAAAGATTGCAGCTATAGTCAAATAAATTTTGTTTTTATTTTATTATTTTTTTGTACGGAATTTTGTTTTTTTTTTTGCATCTTTGTAGTATTATCTATTTTGTTTAGTGTCAAAAATTCTCGTGAATCTTTGTTTTGTACATTTCGTTCTCATGCTTTTATTCATACTCGGTATTATGTTATTGTAGTATGTTTTTTGTTTAGGTTTGGATCATCAAATTTAATATTAATCTAATTTTGGTGGAAAGGTTTTATTAAATTATTGTGGTACTTTTTCCATTTTCGTCCGATTTGTATAGTCGATACTGGACTGTTTATGTTGACTATTTCGTAGGTCCTGTCCAAATGGGACTAAATTTGTTTTTCCTCGTTTGATTTTTTAATAACACCTTTTCGCCTACTCTAAAACTTATCGAGTGTATGTTCTTGTCGTACTGTCTCTTGGCGTTTTCCTTTACCTTTTTCTGATTTTCCTTAATTAGTAGGACCGTAGGACCTCTGTATTTGATATTTTAATAACACATTTTGGTCTTTTGCGTTGTACAATGGTGTTCTTTTGGTTTTTAGATTTGTTGGCATGTCGCTGTTAAAGACGTATTGTGTGCTGAAAGGTGTTCGTTTGGTGGTAGTATGTACTGTATTATTGTGAACATGCATTGCTGAAGCCAACCACTGATCCCAATTTGAACCATCTTCTTTAACGAAACTCCTAAGATATTCCGATAAGGGTCTATGACTTCTTTCTAAAGAACTGTTTGCTTGTGGGTGATATGGAGTTATATGTAATTTTTTAACAGCTAGCATCTTGCATGTATCTGAGAACAATTTTGATGTAAACTCTATACCATTATCTGTGCCTAAGATTTTTGGTATGTTTTAGTGTGTAATAACCTCCTTGTAAAAAACTTTTGCTACTGTGCTAGATTCTGCATCAGGAATAGGTACACAAATGAAAAAACATCTCGAAAAGTAAAAATGTACTTATTTCCTGATGTGATTTCCCCCCATGTTGATGTAAATCTTTTCAAATGTTCTTGAAGGCGTGTCGGTCAATATCATTGGAATTTTGGTAAGCCTTGAACTTTTGTTGATTTGGCATTTTTTACAATTTTTACCATCTATATTGTCTTCTAATTCTGAAATAAGTTTTCAGTGCACCCTGACGTCCTCCTAATGGTGAATCATGGAAATTGCGTAGTACCGTCATTATGTCCTTTTCATTGGCTCCTCCTCAGGTCCTTTATGACCTAGGTAAATTATCTCTTTTCGTAGAAACTGGCACTTTTCTTTTAGCTTTAAGTTATGTTTACGTAAAAGTTCAAATACTCATCGTAAATGCGATTCCTGTTGTGCCAAATTTTGACCATAGATGACGATGTCATCCAAATAGACAAAACAATCTATACCTTGAAGTCCTGTTAGTACATGGTTCATTAGTCTTTGGAAGGCGGCAGGTGCTCCTGTCAAACGGAAAGGCATTCTTTTAAATTCGTAGTGCCCAACACCTGTACTAAGAGTTGTTTTTTCTCTGTCTGATTCTTTTAATAACACTTAATGGTGCCCACTGGCCAAATCAACTGTAGTGAAATATCTACAATGACCTAACTGATGTAATATTTCATCGATGTGGGGAATGGAAAAAATTTCTTTGATGGTGGCGTCATTTAATTTCCTGAAATCTACTACTAGCCTCCATTTTCTTTTGCCATCTTCTCCCGCTTTCTTTGGCACCAAAATTATGGGGAAATTCCAAGGTGATAAGCTGGGAATAATTATCTCGTCTTCCAAGATTTTGTTTACTTTCTTATTGATTTCTTCCTTATGCGCTGCTAGAAGCCTGTACTGTCTTTGGTTGAATGGCGCATGGTCTGTTTTTATTGGTTTTGTGTGTTTTATGCCTGTGGTGTGAGACCTAAGAATGCCGTCTATGGATCTCTTTTCCTCAATGTTTAAGTTTTCGTCGAGCTTAATTGTTTCTAATATTTTAGTAACCTTTTTGTGGTTATCAGTTTCCTTAATGTTATTTAGTCTATGAGCTATGTCGTATTTTACGTGTTCTAAATGATTAAATTTAATTTCATTAATTTTAAGCTTATTATTTACAATATATGAATCTATATTCGTGTTGAGAATTGGGACATACACTGTGTTGTCCGTCACTCACCGAAGAAAATCAGCTTCTTTTTCATGGTATTGATAAACGATTGGTTCTATAAATTGTCTCTACCTAGTATACCATCAGCAGGTATCCCTATCTTTTCAGAGATTAAGTGTAATTGGATTGCTATTGACCCTAATGTGGTGAACGCTTCTTGCTAACAGATTCATCAATTACTGATGACTTTATTAAACTGGTATCTACAGAAAAACCATGCTTACAGGATCAACGCGAGCTGTTAAGGAGCGGTACAGAGAAAAAAGGAGTGCAGAGAGACGTCTTTTCAGGCGCTAGAAGAGGGAGCTGGAAAGACGCGAGTGTGAGGAGATAGAGATGTGTACCGACAAGAATGAGACTCGAAAATTCTACGAAAATATCAAGCGCCTGAGTGGGGGTTTAAATCCCGAAGCCTCTTCTTGTCGTGATGGAAATAGGAATCTGGTTACAGATATCCAGAGTGTACTGAGCCTATGGAGGGAACACTTCTCCACGTTACTGAATGGCGATGCTACGAACAATTCCGCCAATGGAGGAGTGTGCCCAATAACCCCAATTACAGACGATGATGTTGATGTTCCACCACCCGACTATGACTAGGTTGAAACGGCCATTTTAAGGCTGAAGAACAACAAAGCTGCAGGTGCTGATGGCCTGCCTGCCGAGTTGTTTAAAACCGGAGGCGATGAGCTGCTCGCCTGCATGAAGCAGCTCATAAACAGAATGTGGTCGGATGAAAGCATGCCTGATGACTGGAGGCTCAGCGTTCTCTTTCTCGGACATAAAAAGGAGACCCCACAATCTGCCCCAACTACCGTGGAATAAGTCTTCTGAGCATCGCATACAAGGTCCTCTCGAGCGTATTTTTTGAAATATTGAAGCCCATGCTCAACAACCTGATTGGACCTTATCAGTGTAGCTTCAGACCTGGTAAATCCACCATCGACCAGATTTTTACACTGCTCCACAACAGCGCGTCACTGTTGACAATTACGCTTTGGAAGTAGTAAGGGACTTTGTCTATCTTGAAACCAGCATTAACAGCAATAATGACGTCAGCCTGGTGATATTGCGAATGCTTACTCTTACAAACAGGTGCTACTTTGGACTAAGTAAGACAATTTCCACCTCGGATGAGCAAATGCTTGGAGTTTTCGAGAGAAAAGTCCTACGCAAGATCTTTGGACCTATTTGCATTGGTGGCGAGTACCGAATAAGGTACAACTATGAGCTGTACGAGTTGTATGCCGATATTGACATAGTAAAGCGCATCAAAATTCAGCAGCTGCGCTGGCTAGGTCATGTCGAGCGAATGGAAGAACACGCTCCAACTGAGAAGGTGTTATATTCGGAACCCGCTGGAGGACGACGCAGGAGTGGAAGACTTAACCTCCGGTGGAAAAACCAACTCTGGAGAACCTAACGGCGCTTGGAATTTCTAACTGGCGCCAGCCAGTACAGAGATGGCTGGCGAAGCATGTTATACACGGCCTAAATTGATATTTGGTTATTATGGCCACATAAGTAAGTAAATAATCTGCCCCAGAGTCTACAAGTAAAATTTGTTTCCATTTTTTGCTTCCTCACGCGGAAACTCAATGAACACATCATTTACATCAGAGACTTCCAAACAGTAGCCATGTTTGTTATTATTGGATGGTAAAGATGGTTCAACAATCACCCTAAACGCTTGACTACCAACTTCCACCATCTTGCTATCTAACGTGGAGGATGTGTCAACAATCTCTAAGGACGCATTTTTAACTATTTTAACTATTTTTGGTGCTTTTTTGATCACAATACAATAAATTAATATAACATGCACACAATAAAGTATAGCTTTATTGCCAACATTTATTTCATGGGTAAAACGGTAACGGTAACGGCATTATTTCAGATACCATCCGATTAGAGATTATTTAGTATGTTATACCCACCGGAAATTTTTAAAAATTGTCACTTATATTCGGCAAATAAAATTTTTTATATAAGTTTAAAGTAGTTCTACTGGAATAATCGCAATACTTCCTTTGCACAGGTTTAATGATTTTTGGAAAGCTGTAATTTACTGGCCGTAGCTCAGTGGTTAGTGTGTTGGCCTTCTGATCTGTAGGTTATTGGTTAAAACCCCGGCTGGAGCATAACGAATTTAATAATTTGATATTAAAAGATTTTTCTTTCGAACGGTACCCATCTGTAGGCAAGCAATTGGCAATTCTTCCGGCAGTAACAATTTGCCATGAAAAAGCTTCTAAAAGAACTCTGTGACAAACCTCAGAAAAAGTGATTTCGCAAAAAGTTCCTGCCGTTCGGAACCGGCTAAAATAAGTAGATACCTTCCAATACTGCCCAAAATTTAACACGCACAACAGTAATGGAAGAGAAGTTCGGCCAAAGAGCCTATTGGGGCTTTAAGTGCCACAAATTTTTTTTTTGGTAATTTTCTGGCGTTAGGGTGTTACATCAGGGTAGTAGGAACTGAGATTTGGTGGGCAATATTAGAACGGGGTACTCGATGAAACAATCTTTGGCTTTGAAACAAAAATATGTGTCTTTGACTGCAAACGCCGAAGTTACCACGAAAAATGTAAAAAAGCGGCAAAAAGACTTTTTTTTCGGAATTGCCTTGCAAAACTCCTTCATATTAGGGGGCGGACGGCGCTCCTTTTTTCTTTCCTTGTAAGGTGGTACGGCAAAATTTCATTTGGAAATTCAAACATTGGAAATACAAATAAAAATTCATATATTGGAAATTCTAGTGAATAGTCAAACGTCAAATATAGGAAATTTCATTAGAAAGTACAAAAGCTAAAAATTCTTTTGGATCACCCACGTCAAATATTAGAAATTCAAATAAAAATTCATACCCTTATGAAGAGAATCACAATTTCTTTTAATAAGATATTCCCTGTTTTTTTTTTAAATGACACAACACAAAAGTATGAATATTTCTCCTAAGGCATCTTTGCATTCAAGAAACAAAGCGGGACATTCATGTGCGATGTGAATTCGTTGCTGTCTCGCAAACGACTACATGAAAGAGCATAAGAATACGTGTTACTTGAATTTGCATAATTGTCTGCGAAATGCCTATCACCTTGGGGTGCTAATGGGGTAGTGACGCGATTATATAGCCTCTCCTATTCAATTGTCAACCTCACCTACACGTCGGTGCACCCTGTCGATAACAGAAGAGGCTCTGACGAGAGCTGAATGGCTGGTAGTGATTAAAGAACCAAGTCGTTAACCGTCCCCTCCGATGCCCAGGCAAGGTCGGTTGTATTAAGTGCCTTACCCTGGTATACTGGCTCTGCTGGGGTGGACTCTTCTTTCCAGTATACTCGTGGGAATCAAAACGGAGAACATACACAATAAAAACAAAAACCAGGAAGTAAGGGGGAGCGCTCTGGGAGCGCTTTCGGAGGATGATCTCTTGGCCAGTAGCCAGGAGAGCATCAAAAACAAGGATGGCAAGGGTGCCAGACATAACACCCCTATCACAGACAATAATATTCCATCTACATCTAACAAAGGGGTGCCGTAGCTCAGTGGTTAGTGTGTTCGCCTTCTGATCTGTAGGTCGTGGTTCAATCCCCGGCTGATGCATAACAAATTTAATATCGATAAGATTTTTCTTTCGAACGGTACCCACCTGTCGGCAAGCAATTCGCAATTCTTCCGACAGTAACAACTTTCCATGAAAAAGCTTCTTAAAGAACTCTGTGACAAAGCTCAGAAAAAGCGATGTCACAAGTGTTCTGTCGTTCGGAACCTGCTAAAATAAGTAGGTCCCTTCTAATATTGTCCAAAATTTAAGACGCACAACAGTAATGGAAGTGAAGCTCGGCCAATGAGCCCTTTGGGGCTTTATGTTCCACATATTTATTTATTTATTTTATCTAACAAAGGGAGCACGCCAGGCACAGCGGCCCCCAAGAAGTCTAAGAAGTCGTCCGGTACCCTGCTGAAAGCGAGGTATCAAGGGGCGCTTTTCATACTGGACAAGATCACCAAAAATAAGAAAGATGGCCAAGTGCACGAGCGGGATGCCGAGGATAATTTCAATGAAACTGGATGAGTCGAAGCTCATCCAGTGTTTGAAGCTGCAGAACCCAGGTGTCCCAATGGATGACTGGTCGGTCATTAAGATCGAAGAGCAGCAGCGTAACAGCCAGTCAGTCCTTCTGCTTATCTGCAATGAGTCCCTGGGGGCACTTGAGCAGAGAGAAAATAAGCTTCGGTTTGGCATCAGGGAGGCCAAAATGAAGGTGTTTCCGGCCTCGGTGGCTCCGGATGATAACCTGGAAGAGGTTTATGACGCCAACAAGCTCCTAGAGGGGCTCAAGCTGGCCGAGCTGGTCTCGTCATCAGCCGAGCAAACTGGAAGTGCGCCACAAACCAGCAAACAAGGAGATGCTGAGAGTGGCGCAGATTAACTTGCAGCATGCCAAAGCAGCCTCGGACAACCTCATAATCCTTCTCAGAGAGAGGGACATCGACATCTGTCTTATACAAGAACCCTGGATATGGCGCTCAAAGATTATGGGTCTGCACACCAGGGACTACAACCTTTTTTATACGCATGGTGAAGGTAAGCCAAGGGCGTGCATCCTTGTAAGGAACACAATTAACGCTTTCTTTCTACCTAATTTTAGTTCTTACGATGTCGTAGTGGTCAAGATCGAGTCGCAGAGCGGTCGTAGTCTCACGATCGCTTCGGCGTACTTGTCGCATGACCGTCCAGCGCCTCCCGAGGAGGACCAACGGCTCATCAGCAACAGCAAAGAGGATGCTCTATTGGGCTGCGACGCCAATGCCAGACATGCGATTTGGGGAAGCAGCGAAACAAATGAACGAGGTGAGTCTTTTTGATTTTATAATATCCTACGATCTCAATATTTGTAACAGGGGCGATTCACCTACCTTCACTTTCCCTGTTTCGGAAACCTGTAGGGCGTGGGAAGAAGTCCTTGATATTACACTCACAACTAACTCTCCCGATCTTGTAATTCGTAACTGGACAGTTTCGAAACGAATCTCCCTGTCGGATCATCGAATGATTCTCTTTGACCTAGGCTCGGAGAGGGAGATTAGACAACCACATAGAAACCCTAAACAAACATCTTGGAATCTTTTTGACAAGGTAGTTAGCGATAGACTCCATAGAAATAGAACAGCCATAGAGTCCCGGAATAATATGGAAGACCGGGCCAAGTCTCTACAAAAAAGTTTTCAGGTGGCCTACAAAGTTGCTTGTCCTATATCTAGGAGTAAGAAGATCTTCCCGCCGTGGTGGGATAAGGATCTGAGTGACCTGAGGTCCAAGCTCAGAAGAATCTTTAACGATTGCTATGCAACAGGTGGCTTTCAGGAGTATAGATATTCCCTGATGGAATATAAAAAAGCTATACGGACTGCAAAGACAAAATCTTGGCGGGAACATTGCGAGTCGATAGAGACCACGAAGGACACAGCAAGACTCGGTAAAATCCTGGCTAAAGATCACTCAAATAAAACCTTTATAAAGCGCGCCGATGGCACTTGGGCGGAATCGGTGGCCGAAACTCTAGATATCCTCATAGATACACACTTTCCAGACAGTCCTGATGAGGCAACGTAAGGAAGCGAACCGGTACAGCAGGAAGTATCGGCGGCGCTGCTGGATAAAATCATGACTGAGGAGAAAATAGGGTGGGCAATTAATAGTTTCTCACCTTTTAAATCCCCGGGGGTAGACGGTATTCTCCCTATAATGATGCAGAACACTCAGAAATCTTTCATCTCATTTCTACTTGGAAATACGGCATCAAGGCCGTATTTCCAAGTAGAAATGAGTGGGAGAAAGGTGGGATCCTGACTGGTAGGGATACACACATTTTCACTGATGGTTCCAAAATGGACTCTGGAGTTGGAGCAGGAATCTATTCGGAGTCCTTAGAAATATCAACGTCCGTAAAACTCCCTTCTTATTGCAGTGTGTTCCAGGCGGAGGTATACGCAATTCTACAAGCATGCGAATTGCTCCAACAAAGGAACATAACTGGAAAGGCAACAATTCTCTCCGATAGCCAGGCAGCTATAAAGGCGCTAGCCACGCCAACTGTTAGCTCAAAGCTGGTCGGAGAGTGTAAACAAATAATAACCGCAATATCTGCCTACCTCGAAGTATCAGTTATCTGGGTTCCAGGACACAAGGGAATCGCAGGCAACGAGAATGCTGATGAGCTAGCTCGCAGGGGCTCATCTGCAGACAATGAACGAACACCCTATGCCGATGTAGGTGTTCCCCTAGCTGAAGCCAAGGGGATTATTCAAAAACACTACTTAAACAAAGCGCAGCGGAAATGGACTAGCACCACGACCTACACAATTTCAAAAGCCACCTGGCCAGACTACAACGAGAAGAGGACAAGGAGCCTTCTGAGTAGATCTAGGGCCGTCACACACAAACTAATAGCAGTATGCACAGGCCATTGGGCCATTGGTACACATGCGGAGAAAATGGGTATCCCGCACAACGACCATTGCAGAAGCTGCAACAACATAACCGCTAAGGAGACGGTAGAGCATTTCTTGTGCAAATGCCCGACCTTATCCAGAAACCGATTAACATCCTTAGGTAGCCTATTCTTTGATAACCTAGAACAGGTATCTAAAATAGAGATCTCCCATATCCTTCAGTTCATAAACAACTCCGGCTGGTTGTAAAAAATCCTTCAACACTCAGTAGGCCTTAGCGAGATTTATGGCTCAAATCGGCATTTTATTTGCTACTTGAGCCACCAGGGTCGCAGCCATTCTGCCTACCTACCTACCTGCCTATCACTGGTCTATATGTATGTATATACAAAACAAAGTGATAAAATGCGTATGTTTCCATAAGCTGCTAGTAATTTTCAGCTAATTTTGTAATTTTTTTTTTACGTAAATAATTACGGTGGTGCGAACACCAAAACAACCAAAGAAGCTTATGTTTACGGTGCACAGTGGCACTTTTGAGCTATTTAGGAGCTAAAAACTCATAACTCTGTTATTAGTAGACATATTTTAATGAAATTTTATACATAGGTTAATGTGGTCAGAAGTTATGTTGGTGTGAAATATGGGTCCGATCGGTTCAAAAACCATGCCCATTTTTGGGAAAAGAGTTCCTTTTAAAGCGCTTAGTATGTATACTAATTAAACAAGCCTAACGGCCACGCCTACTTCTAAGGCACATATCTGAATATAGTGGTGCTGGGTATTACAAAGTCGGGCATACCTTACTATACACTATTATAAGTTTCTTATTGGTGTTGTATCAAATGAAAGTATCTTTGAATAAGAATGTTTTCGTTATTTCTTCTCATAACAGTTTTAACAAAAATCGAGATTTATTTAACAGTTCTTTTGGTTATTAAAAAAGTTCCTAATGAGGAAAGCTTAGAAAATGGTACATAAACTAAATATAATAATAATTAAATTAAGTTTGTTCAACTTTTAGTAGAGACATTATTTCTTCACTAAAAAAATGAAAATTGTTATATAGAGTTCTGTTGTTTCTAGATAATGTAGTAATTAAATGGTCTGAAGAAAACAATAGGGTGTGGAAAAGATCGCACATTGTATCTACACGACTTGTTTTTCGGGTGTTATGTTCGCGGAATCTCCTCATGTCTTTATTTCTAGCTTCCAAAGCTTCCTCCGACATCATACCAATGGGCAATAGACAAGATTTTACAATACTTGGTCCATGAATTAAGATTCTGTGCACACTTGGAGGCATGGGATACCAGGGATAATGTTCAAATGTATTCTACAATGTGTAGAATACATTCCAAAAATCTGGCATAGGCATGCAAAGTAGAGCGCCCGCAATCGTACAACGTTTCATCACACTTTCGTTCATACATAATCTGCAAACTATTCATCTCTTTCGGAGTAGCTTTGCAAATACCACATATTTGCACAGATGTATCACTCAGTGCGCTAAAAGTTTTGCCATCTATCATCGTTAATTTTGCCACACTTCTAACAAAAATATATTTTTCTTTAACTTTAATTATTGAGAACTGCAATTCCGATAGTTGCATTTAAATATTTGCAGTTTCATTTTTAATTAAATCCTTAGTTTCCTTTTCAAAACAAATTTTAATAGGTCGACAAAATCTTGTAGAGGAGGGTGACGTATTTTCTCATATTATTAACTTTCCATCAATTTTTTTTAACCATGCAGATCGAAAAAATATGGCTGTCATTAAAGTCACTTTCGCTGTTTTCAATTTTTTGGTTGTACTGAGAATGACTGGAACTCCCATCGCAACCCCATTTCACATCCATTATCAAGCCTTGAGCAACCACCTTCAGATTATCTTCTAAAACTTTACGAACATCTTCGATTTGTGCTATTCTTTTAACGGTGTGATTAAGAAGCCCCTGAAGTTTTACTTCTGCTGATTTCAAAGTTACAGATATCTGTTCGGGATAGCATTTCTTTTTATCTTCCAATAAAACATTGCAGGGGGTTATATATTGGCATTTTTACTCTTCGCCCCTGCTGTATAAGCGTATAAGAATATTTTCGAAGATGGCAGTCGACATAAAGTGATAAAGCTTCTTCGGGACCATATTCACTGCATACACACTCGAGGGAGAAAACCTTTTTTTTTTGTCTCTTCAGGAGAAATGGTTGCTGCTTTTACTACTTGTGCTGCATTCCGAAGACCAACGCGGTTTAAGCTTACACGAGCAGCATACGCGAGTTCTGGATGGCTATAGTTTTGAACCAAAAATTGAACTCTTTAAAATCTTTTATCTTTAAAATCGCCCTTCCAAGATGACATGATGATGAAGATGGCTCATCAGTTCCTAAAACTAGGCAGTTTTCAAGCCATGGCGAATAGTCTTCCTACAATTTGTCTGTAGATCGTCCTACTTTTCGCCACTTAGCTTTAAGATTTGTTAAAAAAATTGACACTTCCTTCTTATAGCCTCCATAACAGTCACTGTCCAAGTCTTCGATTCCGAGTTTACTGCATACATGATTGTAAACAGGAGCAGTTTTCTTGCTACCGTCTCGTTGAGCAACCTAAACCTCCAACAACTTCTTTCGAGAAATCGACTGCATATCCAATTTGGAGCAGTTAGGCGCAGATGAACTTTTTGTAATTCGACTAGGGATTAACCAAAGATTCAAAATTAGTAGGAATTACCTTAATGTTGCATAATGCACAATTACGACAATTGCAAAAGCCTCAATTTTTCAAATCCTATTAGTAAATTGAATAAACTTAGAAAAAATATATCGAATTAGGGCTGATAAATTCACGAAATACTGAAATTGACTTCTTGAATTTAGCCTAAAAACAACGAACTTTCACCAAAAATAATAGCACATGGCAAATAGCATCTTTGGTAGGTAACGGTGCAACGAGTGTGGCAATAAAAACAAAATAACAAAAATATTACCCAGCGAACATCTGGTAACGAAATACTACCAAAAAAAGTCACCAATTCTATAACCAAATTTTCGACTTCTTCGCTCTTAAATAGTTCAAAAGTGCCACTGTGCGGTGGCTTTATACATTGCATAATATATTGCATAATAAACTATATTAAAAAGGCTATTATCTTCACAAGGTGATGACAAATTATCATATATCGATGAGTTTTGTAAGACCCGACTATCGTAGCCTAATCCAGGATTCCCAATACATAAGCTAATTCGTTTTTTTGACCGGCAACCACAGAAATACATGTATACTCATGCATTTATCAGACCAAAGCTACAAAGACAAAAAAATTTTTTACACAATTCCGAGGTCCGAGGTCGTTATGTTTTTGGAAATTAATAGAATATTCCAAATTAAAAGCATAATTGTATTAAATTGATCTTTTCATATAATTTATTTAAATTCACTTTTAGTTTTTTAGCGAAATTAACACCTGGTGAAGCGTCAGACTACTCTTTGTGGAAATCAGCAAAAAAATCAAATCGGCCAATTCTCACTGATTCCCCCATCCGTTTGAGTGACGGTAATTGGGCTAGAAGCAACTGTGAGAAGGGTTTGGCTTTTGCAAACCACCTAAAAAGTGTGTTTACACCCAATCCACCCTCTTCACAGTCCTCATTACCAATATTAACTTCTCAACCTTGCTCAATAACGCTCAAAATTAAAAAAAAGGACATATTCAAAGCAATTTATAAAGATTTAAACCCAAAAAAATCACCTGGTCCAGATAAAATTACCGGTAAAATGATAAAAGAGCTACCTCCGGCTTCAGTAATTCATCTGATGCACATTTTCAATGCTATCCTTCGTATTAAACACTATCCCAAATGCTGGAAAACTTCAAAAATTATTATGATAGCAAAACCAGGAAAAGACCCTACAAAAGTTGCATCGTACAGACCTATCAGCCTCCTGCCTCTACTTTCTAAAGTATTCGAAAAGCTACTTGTCATGAATATAACTCCATTTATTAATCTCAACCAACTGATTCCACAACATCAGTTTGGATTTAGAAAACAGCACGGCACAATAGAACAAGTCCACCGCATTGTAACTCTGATAAGGAACACTTTTGAAGAAAAAAAGTATTGCTCAGCTGTCTTTCTTGATATCACTCAAGCTTTCGATAAAGTATGGCACGATGGCCTTATTTACAAACTCAAACTATTACTGCCTGCAAATGTCTCCTCATTGCTTAGTAGCTACCTCACGAAAAGACAATTTCTCGTACATCACAAGGATTACACAACAAATCCATTGGATATTCACGCTCAAGGAAGCGTTTTGGGTCCCTTACTGTATCTCTTATACACTTCAGATATGCCCAACAATAACTATACATTCATATCGACCTTTGCTGATGATACGGCAATATTGTGCTCTCGCTCTAACCCCATAGAAGCTACTAAACTCCTGCAGACTCATGTCAATTCTCTCGAAATCTGGCTAGCAAAATGGCGTATAAAAGTCAATGAATCAAAGAGCGTACATGTAACCTTCACGCTAAGGCTAGATACATGTCCCCCACTTAAAATTAATGGCCAATCAGTTCCACAATGTTCCTCAACAAAGTACTTGGGTATTCACCTCGACAGAAGGCTGACATGGAAAAATCACATAGAGGCAAAGAAAACTCAGATCAAGCGTAAAATGAATCAGTTATGGTGGCTGTTACACAAAAGATCAAAGTTGAATCTTGAATACAAAGTGCTATTATATAAAGCAATCCTGAAACCAATCTGGACTTATGGTATTCAGTTTTGGGGCACCGCATCTCCCTCTAATATCGAAAAATTGCAGCGAATACAATCCAAGTGTCTGCGAATTATTGTAAATGCGCCTTGGTATATGAGGAACGTTAACATCCATCGAGATTTAAATGTATCCACAATTTCTGAGGAAGTTGCAATGTCCTGCAGAAGCTACATTCAAAAATTACACAATCATCCGAATCCCCTTGCTAGGCAATTGTTGCTGAGCAAGGGGCATCGTCGATTAAAAAGAAAAGACACACTGAATATGCTGTAAAATTGCTACATCTCGCGACTCACCAAATTGTGATGGAACGTAGGGGATATCACATAGTTTTATTTAGTTTGTAAGATTTTAATACTTATTGTTAGTTTCTTGTATAAGAAAGATTCAATAAAAAAAAATAAGCTAAAAAAAAAAAAAAAAAAAAAACTTTTAGTTTAAAATCGACAAAATTAAATCTTTCACAAACTCTCACATATATTTTCACTTCTGTTTCCGTGAACTCATTTCCAATAAGAAATAGTAAAAATTTTAATGATTTCAAAAAGCTATTACGGGCGCGAACGATCCTAATATCAAACAGATTTACCCGCCAGCAATCAGCTGCAAAAATTTAACGAAGAGGAAATAAATATAAATTAAAGTAAATATGAACATATGTTTTTGTTTTGATTTATATTGTCATAATTACACAGTAAGGAAAAACATCATTGCTAAATGGCCGAATGCATAAACATTTTTTTTTTTTTACTCTATATTACGTAATCGTTTTCAGACAAAGAGGAACATGAAAATAAAATACACATTTTATTTTTCAACAATTAAAACGACAAAAAAAAAGCTCACCAAAACAAACAACAATAAATATTAGTAAATTGTGTTGTTTAATTTGAAGCGTTGTTGATCAAGGTTAAGAAGTTAATTCTGATAGTGAGGAGGGTGTAAACAAGTGTTCTACGAAAGCCAAACTCTTCTCACAATTGCTTATGGCTTAACTGTCGTCATTAAAATGAATAGGGATTAAGAGTCTTTTTGCCGATTTTAGTTTTTTGTTACTCGCCACAAAGAACAGTCTGACGGTTCACCAGTCATTATGTTGGCTTCCAACTCTTACGTGTTGCAATCTCTAAATGATAGCAACACGTAAGAGTTGGAAGCCAACATAATGACTGGTGAACCGTCAGACTGTTTTTTGTGGCGAGTAGCAAAAAACTAAAAGTAAAGATGGGATTTTATAGGTATTGCCATGGGTGAGAGGTCAGACGAGAGATCATAATTTCACTCTGTGGAGATATTTTCGATCAGCAAACCTTTAACGGCTCCAAAGTCTATGAGATCGTGTATCTTCCTTCTATTTGTCGGTCATTATGTTGAGCGAATGGAAGAACATGCTCGAGCTAAGAGGCTGTTGTATTCGAAACCCTCTGGTGTACGTCGCAGAAGATGCAGACCTAACCTCCGGTGGAAAGACCAAGTACTGAAGAATTTGACAGCGCTTGGCATTTTTAATTGGCGCCAACTAGCGAAAAAAAGACGGCTGCCGAAGAAAAATACATTCAGCCTAATTCGATATTTCGTTGTAATGGCCACATAAGTACGGTAAGTAAATTAAATTTATTTTCTGTAAAAAAGTATATGTTATTTTGATATGTAGCTCCTGAAGTGGCAAAAATTTGTCAGAAGCTGTAAAAAAAAATCCAAAATTCTGCAGAAACTAATTCATAGATGGGTATGAGTTTGCCGCTACTCATGGCGCACCGGATAGCTGCCCCTACTATACACAATAAATCAACCTTTTAATGCAGCACTGGTAACTCAACACTAGGTAAAACTTAAAGAGGAAGCAAAATATTCAAATTGATATTAAGCCTTTATCACTGATGTTTTAATGCAGTTACTTGCACAACGTACTATACATATTAGGAATGTGAATACCGGGATCGCGCGATCCCGATTTTTTTAAGTCCCGTGGTAGTTGTAATAGAAATCAGGTGAGCCTTTATTTTGTCATCGACAAGTTAATATGCAATAAAATCATATCAAGATTGTAACACAACACTTTAAATAGTTTAGTGTTTTGTTCAGATTATTTTTCAACAGTAATACAGAGAAGTTAAAAAAATAAAACCACTTTTGTAGATGCAGCGTCGCAGTATGCCGGTATAAATTCTTAGCGATACTTGTTCCAAATATAGTGCGGTTAATGGGGTTTGGGAGTAATACAGAGAAGTTAAAAAAATAAAACCACTTTTGTAGATGCAGCGTCGCTAAGTATGCCGGTATAAATTCTTACGTAATACGTAAAAAAAATATGTGGCACTTATAAGCCATGAAGGGTTCTTTGGTCGAACTTTTCTTCCAGTACGATTGACCGTGTTAAATTTTTGACAGTATTACGAACGGCAGTATTACGAACGGCAGAACCCTTGTGCCATCACTTTTTCTAAGCTTTGTCACAGAGTTCTTTTAGAAGCTTTTCTAAGGCAAATTGCTACTGCCGGAAGAATTCCCAGTTACTTTCCGACAGGTGGTCAATGTTCGAAAGAAACGTTTTTTTTCGATATTAAAGTTGTGCTTAAGCATATATTATTATATATATTATTATTGTAATTTCATCTCAGAAGTGTGTATAAAATAATACGAGCTGCTGATCTACGACATAATGGCACTATCTTCAACAAAAGTGTCATGCTGTTAGCGTATGCCGACGATATTGACATAATCGGCATGAACACGCGAGCAGTCAGTGCAGCATTCTCATAGTTGGAAAGAGAGTCGCGTCGGATGGGTATCACGGTGAACGAGGGCAAGACGAAGTATCTAGTGTCAACAAACAAAGAGTCCCGGCGTCTTGGACAGCACGTCACTGTTGACAACTACGCTTGTGAAGTAGTAAAGGACTTTGTCTATCTTGGAACCAGCATTAACAGCAGTAATGACGTCAGCTTGGAGATCATGCGTAGGATAACTCTTGCTAACAGGTGTTACTTTGGGCTGAGTAAGCAATTGAGAAGCCGAGCCCTCTTTCGAAGAACGAAAACTACACTCTACAAGTCTCTCATCATGGATGTCCTAACATATGGCGCTGAATCCTGGACAGTTTCCACCTCCGATGAGCGAATGCTTGGAGTTTTCGAGAGAAAAGTCCTACGCAAGATCTTTGGACCTATTTGCGTTGGTGACGAGTACCGAATAAGGTACAACCATGAGCTGTACGAGCTGTATGCCGATATTGACATAGTAAAGCTCATCAAAATCCAGCGGCTGCGCTGGCTAGGTCATGTCGAGCGAATGGAAGAACACGCTCCAGCTAAGAAGGTGTTATATTCGGAACCCGCTGGAGGACGACGCAGAAGAGGAACACCAAACCTCCGGTGGAAAGACCAAGTACTGGAGAACCTGACGGCGCTTGGAATTTCTAACTGGCGCCAGCTAGCGAAGAACAGAGATGGCTGGCGAAGCATGTTATTTTCGGCCTAAATAGATATTCGGTTGTTATGGCCACATAAGAAGAAGAATATTAAATATTTGTGATTTATTTATGAATTACATTTTAATATCTTTTTGTTAATTGTGTTTCTGTTTCAGCGGGGAGCGAGCGGGAATGCCGGTGGGCTTGCTGCGATGTGGTGCACTTGCCCACAAGTCCTGTTGGCGGCAGAGGTGTTGATGACGGTGACTGTGGCCGTTGTGGTAGGCAATAACAAAACACTTCTTTTTCACCTTTGGTATTACACTTTATTAAAATTAAATATATAAAATTATATGCGGAGGGGAAAAGGGTCGCGCACTGCTCAGGGAATTAGTTTTCGTTTTGTTTATTTTCAATTTTTTATAATTTAATGTTTTGTTTAAAAAGATCGCGCACTGCTTTCATACGGAGTTGATCAAGAACAATAAAAATTTATAAAAATAGAAAGTGTAGAGTAAGAGTAAAAGAAAAGAGAGTATGGGAGTGAGAGATAGAGAGAATTAGAAATTGCGGAACGAATAAAATTATATTAAGGTTGCTAAGCCTTGGAAACTTTATACGGGCAGTGCGCGACACACGTCTTCTGGCGTAGACAGTTACTAAAAGTAACTTATGCTTTTTAAGCAAGAAACTACAAATTATATTAGTTGGATATACATATGTAATCTTTTACTTTTTATCAAATATATGTAGATTTGTTTGTACGTTTTTGTTTTTGCCCGACGTTTAGCTTAATTTTTAAGCATTCTCAGGGGCGTCTAAGTTATTTAAATAAAAACAAGAACAAAAAACATTCGTCTTAGTTTTTATACGAAATACATACAAATTCTGTACAAACATACAAATGAACAATTAAACGTTTTAACATTGCACTTACATTTTTAATATTTGTTGTGAGAAACAACTTTTAAATAATAAATAAATATATAAAAATAATTGAATCTTAAAAACTACATCACAGCTTGTGGTTTCTAACACCGTCAAATTTTAATGTTGTTTCCGTCGTCAATTTAGACATGTAGCATATGTACCACTTATTTCGTCTGTGACCTCTTTTTTATTCATTGCCTTGCTATCTAGTGTGTATCTAGTTCCTCCTTTATTTTCTTTGTCTAATATTTTTACGTTACTGAAGTTTGCCATATGTCCGTTTGGTACCATATTATTACGTTTTAATTCTATTTGAACCAACCAGGTTCGATCACTGGACTCTGTTAATAATAATTGCAACACTTATTTTGTACAACGATATACAGCAATAATTTATTTAATCCTCTCTATTTACAATAACACTTTAATGTACTTGGAACTTTTGCCTCTGATACTGTACCAATGTTTACGCAATCACTTTCGGGATTCAATTGATTGATTTTTTCAACAACTGGCACTATTTATACTCTGTGCCAACATTCCAGAATCTTTTTATATTTTTTTTGCTGACGTTCGTTTCGAATAGTGTCATTCACAATAGTGAGGAGTAACTAACCATCGATAGTCGTTACAATATGTGTTCAGCCGTTCGTACTTTTAAAGTTCGTATTGTTGTTCCTATATATATTAGATTGCAAGACTCTCTCGTTTGATTGATTTATATTTCATATTCAACGTTGTTTTGTTGTTGTTTGTCTATCGGTGTTTTATATCATTTTCGTCTAACCAAATGTTTTTTAGCTTTTCTTTACGTTGAAAGGAGTTTTTAATATTGTAGTTCTTTGATGTTGTTTTTTATTAAATTCTCTCAAGCAAGATTCTCTCTCGTTGCTATTGCATTGTATTTCATATTCAAAGTTGTTTTGTTGTTGTTTGTCTTTCGGTGCAAAATATCATCTTCGTCTAAACAAATGTTTTTTAGCTATTCTTTACGTTGAAATGACTTCTTAATATTCTAGTTCTTTTATGTTGTTTTTTTTTTTAATTTTGCAATATTATTTGACAGTCTGTACCAAGGTACTGTTATTAATGATGAGATTGGACGTAAAGGCAGTTCACGTTTATGGATTTTCGGTAGTCCATATAACCTCGGTGCTGATGCTGCTGCTCATATCAAATAATATTTTTCTTGTGTGCTAATGATATTAGCCGCATTCTTTTGTAACCGAGTTGCAAAAGAACACCAACTCGAATTTAATTTCCCTTTTACTTGAATATAATTTCCCTTTAGATACTTAGCAACGCTGGTGGTATATATGGTTGTTCGTGAAATTTATAAACGAAATAAAAAGAAAAAAGAAACAATTCTGCGGAATCTGTGGTAAATATATTCGTTTATTTAAAATAAATTTTTATTTGCACTTGCTTTATTTGTTTATATTTACAATAATTTGACGTGTTGTTGAAATTTCCCAAGCACATACCAGTAGTCTATTCACAATAGTGCTGTTTTTTACTTTCCAACACTATAACTCAGGTCTATTAAAATATATGCAACTTCAATTGAACTCGGTTAAAATAGACGATATCGCTTATTTTTGTTGTTGCTTTGCATGCAGTTCGGCAAATAAGTCAGTGTTCTTTTGAAACTCGCGTGCAAAAGAATGCGGCTATTGAAATTATGTAGATCTGATACAATGTGTGGTTTTTCTTCTGTAGTTTGCTTTTTGGGTCTGTTCTTATTCTTTGTAGTCTTTTTGGTAAATGACCAGTATTTTGTTGCCTTTATCTGAATCCGTGATGATTATTTAATTCTTGTAACGATTTAGAAACGTTTTCGTTTTGTCGACTGTTTCCAAAATATATTTTTCTGTATTTGTATGTGTTATTCTCCTCTTATACTGTATTATTGTTTTTCTTATAGTTTTCTTAATTTTCTGGTTATCTATTGTTTGTATAAATTGTTCCATGTTGCTATTATGTGTACTGGTGTGAAACAAACTTCTTCTTTATTTGCAATTCGTTACCGAATAAAACCGATCTTGCACAATAAATATATACATATATATATATATATATATATATATATATATATATATATATATATATATATATATATATATATTAATATATATATATATATATATATATATATATATATACATATATATATATATATATATATATATATATATATATATATATATATATATTCTAAATGTTTAACAATAACAATTAAAACAAAAGAATCTTATAAATTTTTAACAATATTTGAAAAAAATATCTCGGTTTCTAGCCAACTCTAAAATGGGGTCCACATTTTACTCTCCAATCCACTGCCCTATATTTCTCAGCCATGACATGCCTCTTTTTCCTTCGATCTTTCCCTGAAGTATACGTTGTAAAATATGATAATTACGGAGAATATAACCAGGTATGCTGTTTTCCTTCGCTTGACGCATTTTAGAAGCTCTCTGTCGCCGTTAATTCCATGAAATTTTTAACATTCTTCTAAATGTCCACATCTCGAATGCTTCTATGCGGTTCATGTCAGAAATTTTCATCGACCATTCCATACAACAGGACTGACAGCGCGACACATTTACAAAACGTATCTTTAACTGTAAGTTAAAATCGAGATTGCTTGAACTTTCTTGTATTTGTGGAAAAATCTGCTCTAACCATTTCTATTCGGCATTTAATTTCCATTGAATCGTCACAGGTATTTGTTTTGTTGATATTGATTTTTAAGCCATATCTGACTTTGTTTCGTACCTAGATGAAGGAAAAGGGACACGAAGGTGTAGACGCCCCTCTGCCTCTAGCCGCCCATCCTGCAAAATGACCTGGTGGATTTCTTTCATTTAGCTCACTTTTTGCCTTAACATCGTGTGCTACTGATCAAAATGCAAAATTACATAATTTCTACGTTCTTAAGGCGAGTATCTTAAGTTCTACATATCTGTATTACAAGTAGTATAGTTAAATATATATATGTATAAATGTAAGTTTCTTATATTCTACATACCGGTATTACAAGTCGTATAGTTAAATATATATATAGGTATAAAGGCAGAGAAATTTTAGGTAATTCGGATCTAATATGAGTAAGCTAGGTAAGCCCATATAAAAGTATAGATACAGATTTACCTGCGACGTCCGTCGGCAATATTTGCTCACGTCTCGTTATTTTCGAGTTGGTTCGTTTCTTATGTTTCTTTTCTTCTCAATTAAAATTCTTTCTTTACGTTATTTGTGACTCATGTCTAGTCTTTCACTATTCTAGTTTTCTATTCTCGATTTTAGTACTATGATTTTTCTCTTTTTGATTATAATTTTTTCCTATCATTGATTTTAGCACATTTAGTTTTTCGGTCACTGCTGGTTTCTTTCTTTTTAGATATCGTTTCTTCGATTCTAATTTTTTCCTATCATTGATTTTAACACATTTAGATTTTCTGTCACTTTTGGTTTTTTTTTCTTTTCAGGTATCGTTTCTTTCAATTCTAGTTTTTCATTATTTTACGCCTTTTAGTGCAAAAAAAAAACACCCACGTGTCTTGGGCGCTAACGCTTCGACCGGTATTTTCACGGCTTTTAGATTGACCTATGCTTGGTGTTGTCGGTTACGCTTCGACTGGATTGCGTGAGTCGGATTTACCCTTTTATGGGTTGCGTCATGGGTGGTATCTCGGCCGATGTCTCAACGTATGGTAGCTCATATGCGCATGTGATTAAGGGTACCTCTGCTGGAGCGACCATACAAATACCTCATTTAGACATCGATGTCGTTGCTACCCGTGACGGTCAGGTTTAAACTTGTTGCCCAGAATTCTACGTGTCTTCCCATACGCGCGTTTACGCAATCACGCAACCACGCCGGGTTTTGTGGCCCTGATGGACTGTGTCTGATACCAGATTCCCAATGTAAAACGACGCTATAGCAAAGAATGTGATTAGAGGATATCACACGTACATATAGCTCTTTATCGCTGTTCACACCACGTCCAGTATCTCCGCCAACACCACCACCACCCTTGCGTGTAATCACTCTTTTCTTGTTCAGACTTATCCTTATTATTCGGTAGGTCTTTGAACTCCAGACTTAAGCATACGTCTACCCGCTTCGACATGTTGCACCAAATAGGAAAGACCTCTCTATATCGGATCTATGCCATTGAATATTATTGGAGTGAAATTTGTCTCCGTATTAGAAGTCTATTTGAGTGAATGGAATTTTTATTCAATGAAACGGTAGCATTTTTAACAGCAGGGAAACAGTCAATAACTTTATGCCAACAAAAAAAAATGCACTGTACTCTTATAAAAAAAAGAAAACCTGGACGATGCATTTTGTATGATTTATCCGCGTGCACAATTGGTGTTAATCTATGTACTGTTGATGTTCGTTATCATCCAGTGCTGCAATAAGTGACACTCAGACACGTATTTGAAGTATGGAACAACCTTGCGATACAATTCCTAGTAATGCTTTGCAATATAACCGAGGCCCGCACACGAGATTAATTAGTGTTTTTAACTTGTTTTTGTTACATTGAGTTTTTCTAGATCTGGTTTAGTTTTATTGATTCTTTTTTTCGGTATTGCAGTGAGCTTTAAGCGCAACTGAGCTAACAAAAAGTTGTAAAGAAACTTTGCAAAGAAACTTTGCTTATGGACGACGCAAAGCGCTTTTTTATCAGTAGACAGTCAATTTGATTACGGACAATATTCTAATTGTTACCTAGTGGAGATCGCCATGTATAAAGCCTTCTAGGAGGAATACAGAAGCATGCTTTTGTAATTTTCATTTGATGTTTTTGACGGAACTGAACAAGTCTATCACCTCTTTCGTTTCTTTCACTCAGTCCGAAATTTCCAATAACACCATCTACTCTTCCTAGTCCAACTTTCGCATTAAAATGTTCTTGTATGATAGTTACTTCATGCGGCCTAGTATATTTTTTTTTTAATTTTTATATTTCTTTGTAAAATTCTTCTATTTCTTCGAGGTATTTCTCTGCTGTAGAAGCATAGACCTGAATAATGTTGATATTTAGAGGTTTAGCGTTGATTTTCCATTACAGCGTTCTATCAGAATCTGCCTATATTAATGTTATATTAATATATATTAATGCTATATTAATGTTGACGATTTGCCAACTCCATTCCTGTGATTTTTGTTTTCAGGAATAACAGACGGTTGTGTTATTACTTTTGAATTCACCATGTTTCGAATATTCCCAACATCTATATTGTTACGTTTTTATTCTGTGAACGTTTAATTCTATTTGAATTACCTTGTTCGATCACTGGATTCTGTTAATAATAACTGCAACACTTATTTTATACAACTATATACAGCAACAATTTATTTAATAAACTCTATTTACAATCAACTCTGTTTATAATCAACTATTTACAATAACACTTTAATGTACTAGCAACTTTTGCCTCTGTATAGATGTTTGCGCAGTCACTTTCGGAATTCGATTGATTCTCACTTCTCAACACTGGCTTTATTTATACTCTGTTGGCAACACCCCAGAATCTTCCTTTATCGAGATTCTTCTCTTTCTTTCTCGTTGGCTTGTTCTGGTTATTACTTATTTCTTTTTGTTGACATTCGTTTCGATGCTGCCAATAGTGTCAGTCCAATAGTGATGAGTAACCAACTATCGATACTCGTTACACTGCCCTCCTCTTAACCTTGTTCGTCCCGAACAAGTTTTTATTCTTCGCCTCGATATGGCGCAAGTCGCTCCAAGTGCACTACTTTACTTTACTCTTTTATTCCAGGCACGTTGAATACGATACACTACGTCATTTATCCTTGCTATAATCCCATATGGTCCTTCCCAATGAGTCTGTAGTTTAGGGGACAGGCCTTTCTTTCGTTGTGGATTATGAAGTATTAAAAGCTCTCCTTCATAGAACCCTTTTGAATTTGCTTTCAAGTCATACCTGCGACCGCTCTCTGATAAACTGATGTACTTCATCCAACTGTTCCCGCTTTTCGCTAGTATAGTTACCTTCGGTTGATCTCGTTGGTGTTACGACTCCAAATTTTAAATCAGCTGGCAGTCTTAACTCATTTCCAAA
Source organism: Megamerina dolium (assembly GCA_963854835.1). Classification (NCBI taxonomy): domain Eukaryota; kingdom Metazoa; phylum Arthropoda; class Insecta; order Diptera; family Megamerinidae; genus Megamerina; species Megamerina dolium. The sequence goes on from OY978525.1 coordinate 79,399,594, forward strand.
AATTGCCATTGCCGGTGTAGTAGCCGTCGTATCATGTTGTGCGCATCTATATGCCATGAGGAACATTGGTATATGTACATCCCAGTCTCTTTGGTATTTATCTACGACTTTTCTCAAATATTCCTCCAAGGTACGGTTAAATCGTTCTACCATGCCATCAGATTGTGGATGCAAAGGTGTTGTACGAGTTTTGTATATACCCAGCATACGGCATATCTCTTGGAATACAACTGATTCGAAATTTCGACCTTTGTCTGAGTGTAACTCCATGGGTACACCAAAACGAGTAATCCATTGGTTGACGAATACATCCGCAACTGTACTAGCTTCTTGATTCGGAATGGGGTATACGTCAGTCCATTTACTGAAGTAATCTAAACCTACCAGAACAAACTTGTTTCCTGCGTTGCTCATTGGAAATGGTCCAGCTATGTTCATAGCAATTCGCTCAAATGGAGCACCCACGGTGTATTGGTGCATCTTACCACGACTTTTCTTAGTGGGACCTTTGGCCATTGCACATTGCTTACTCTTCCGAATCCAATCAGCGACATGGTCATGACATCCAACCAAATAAAATCGTTTCTTTATTTTCTCGACGGTTTTGGTGATTCCCAAATGCCCTCCACTGGAGGCATTGTGATACTCAGCTATCACTTCATTTATTCTTGCCTTGGGCACCACTAGAAGATCATTAGTGATTTTTCCATCCTCACTTTCCCATGCTCGGAATAAACATCCGTCTCGTAAGTGCAGGCTTTGCCACTGCGCCCAGTATGCCTTTGCTATTGGACTCTCATTAGCCATTTCTTACCAATCTGGACGTATGCCCTGCTCCTTGTATTCCATAATCTTTACGAGATCTGGGTCGTTCCGCTGATCTTCTTGCACTCGTTCGGTGGTCCATGACTCCTCCTCCGGCAATATATTCGTAAGTCGTATGTTGACAATGTGCTCCTTGTTTTCCACTCGAGAACAATGTTTACATTCCATTTTGCAAGGACTACGAGATAGAGCATCCGAGTTGCCGTGATGTCCTCCTTTACGATGTTCGATGGTAAAATCATAACTCTGCAGCCTTTCAATCCAGCGCGCCAATTGTCCTTCTGGGTTTTTAAATTGCAATAACCACCTTAGCGCTGAGTGGTCAGTTCGTAGATGAAATGACTGACCGTACAAGTATTTATGGAAATACTTTACACATTCCAGTATTGCGAGCAACTCTCTTCGAGTAACACAGTAGTTTCTTTCTGGCTTCGACAGGATTTTACTGTAGTATACTATTACTTTTTCTTGCCCATCTATGATCTGAGAGAGCACACCACCTATTCCATAGCCACTCGCATCTGTGTCCAACACAAACTTTTGACCAGGTACTGGATACGCTAATACTGGTGCTGAACAGAGTTTTTCTTTCAGCTGTTCGAATGCTTTCTGTTGGTCCTCGCCCCACACAAATGGTTTGTTCTTTCTTGTCAACTCATGCAGACTGCTGGCGATGTTTGCAAATCCATGAACAAATCGTCTATAGTAGGTGCATAAGCCTAGGAAGCTTCTTAGCTCGTGAAGATTCGACGGAATAGGCCATTCTTGAACTGCTGCTACTTTCTCCTCGTCGGTCTGTACCCCTTCTGTTGTTACTTTATGACCAAAATATTAAACTTGTTGCCTGAAGAGTGAACACTTTTTCATATTCAGTTTAAGCCCTGCTGATTGTATACGCTCAAATACTTCTTTCAACTTTTCCAGGTGGTCGTTAAAATCTTTTCCCATCACAATAATGTCATCGAGGTACACCAACCACGTTTTCCAGTGTAGTCCTCTGAGTACACGCTCCATCAAACGTTCGAAAGTAGCTGGCGCATTGCATAAACCAAATGGCATGACTGTAAATTGCCATAGGCCATCGCCAATACTGAAAGCTGTTTTCTCTTTGTCTTCTTTACCAAGTTCCACTTGCCAGTAGCCACTTTGAAAGTAAAGAGTTGAGAACCACTTCGCACCAGATAGTGTGTCCAGAGTGTCATCGATTCTTAACAGTGGATAGCTGTCTTTTTTCGTAATATCATTTAGCTTTCTGTAATCCACACAGAATCGAGTACTTCCATCCTTCTTCTTTACCAGCACAACTGGTGAACTCCATGGACTCGCTGATGGTTCAATAACACCTTGTATCTGCATATCGGAAATCAGCTTAATGGCTTCGTCTCTTTTGGCCAATGGAACTCGTCGTGGTGTTTGACGAATTGGTCTAAAATCACCGGTGTCAATGTGATGCTTCACGATGGTTGTTCGTCCTCCAGTTTTTCCATTTGAAGAAAAGATTGAACTGTACTTCTCTAATAGTTGTAAAGCCTTTTCTTTTTGCTGTTTGGTAAGCACACCTGCCCATTCTTCCATCTGTGCTTTTATTTCCGCTCTGACAGTTCCTGATCTTCCACTTTTTATCGACGAACACTTTTCGCAGTCTACTACGGCAGTAACTTCCTGACAATGACCAATCACCATTTCTTTCTTTACAACTGTAGATGTATTAGTTGGATTTAATATTCGCACCCGTACTATTCCATTTTCTTTAGGTTCTACTAACGTCCTACCAAGTATGATGTTTTTATTTTGTATTTCTTTATCTGCTTCCACTAACCACAACTTGCCTGTCCCATCATCCACATTCATCTGTGCCCATATCACCGCTTCTGATTTTGCTGGAACCTCTTGGCGTTGACATGCCAGTACGCGTTTGATGTTCCCACTACGCTTGTAACCGATGTTCAATGGTAGTTCCGTTGATTTAAATCTAACGTAAATCCGTTGTCAATCATAAAATCAACACCAATTATTACGTCATCGATGATGTCAGCCACAATGAATTCATGTTCCCACGTGTAATTTCCAATAGATACTCGTTTCTTTATCTTACCCAGAATTTGTGCATCCTCACCCGTTGATGTACGGAATTTTATTCCCATTAAAGGCTCAAACCTCTTTACCAAATCGCTCTTGATTATAGAATGTGATGCACCAGTGTCCAGGGTTAACATGAATTCCATATTGTCCAATTTTCCATCAATAGTCAAGCTGCTTGGCACACGCTGTAGTTATGAAATGTGAATGATGGGGCAACCCACTGTTGGAGTCAATTCACGCCCCGCTGAACTGATTTAGTTTAACGATGGATTTGTGCTAGTGGAGTCGTATACGGCAGTCACGCGCCATGTGTCCTGGTTTGTCGCAAATAAAGCACTTACCAGTAAATTTGATTTCGCGTCGACCTGTTGTTCTTCCTTGTAGTTGGCGTACACGTGGCACTGGTCGACACATTAAACTGGCGGCTTCAAACTTCAAGGCACTACTGACTGTTTCGGCATATGTAGTCCTGGGTGACATGACTAGGGCACGCTTTGTCTCTCCGTCACGTATGCCATCTATGAATGCCTCTATTTTTATTTTTTCGACGAACTCTTCCGAAGTACCGGAGAACGCTAGATGACATAAGCGCTCAATATCGGAAGCGAATACCTAAAGTCTCTCATTAGTCCGTTGCACTCGCGATCTCAATTCCACTCGATGTAATTGACTCTTGTATTCATTTCCATATTTTCGCTGGAGTGTGTCCATCAGCGACTGATAGCTACCACGATCTTTCTCTGGAATCATCTGTAACATTTCGGAAGCATTACCTTTTAATGCGACTATTAAAGCAGCAGTCTTGTCACTATCATCCCATTGATTCTTCGAAGCGGTTGTCTCGAATTGAAGCTTGAAGATGTTGAATGGCGTGCTTCCGTCAAATGTTGGTGGCTTTAGTTTGATTGTACTTGAATCTCTAATCACTGATGTGGCTGGTCCATTTATTTTTAGTTGATTGAGTTCGTGCTGTAATTTCTCGAACTTATCTACCCAGTCGTCGACATGTTCCTTCAGCTTATCATCCAACTCATCCACGTGTTCTTTCAGCTCTGTGACTTTGTCATTAATAGCTCCGAAAATCTCCTGAAATCTAAGTTCAATTCCTTTCTGTAGATTTTCGATGACGTGTTCTTGGCGAGCCGAATGTTCTTGAGTCAATGCGAGACGCATTTCCTTGAATTTCCGTACGCAATTCAGCCGAATGTTCTTGTAACTTCGCATTAATTCCTTGCACTTGCTGCTGCTGCTGTTGCATCATGGATTTCATAAATTCCATGAGTTGACCACTCGAATCTACCTTGCTCTCTTCCTCGGAGTGCACGACTGCATGTATCTCGGCTTCCTCAAAGAACTCATGTTCTTCTACATTAATACCCTTAGCCTCCATGGCTTGCCTTAGCCTCACCAGCAGTTCTGCTTTTGTACCTGATGACGATAGATTCCTCTCTGACAACTGTTTTTTTAGTTGGTCCACTTTTAGTTGGTTAATTTTCACCATCTTTACAGAATCCCACTTCTGACACCAATTGTTACGTTTTTATTCTATGAGCGTTTATTTCTATTTGAATTACCTTGTTCGATCACTGGATTCTGTTAATAATAACTGCAACACTTATTTTATACAACTATATACAGCAACAATTTATTTAATAAACTCTATTTACAATCAACTCTGTTTATAATAAACTATTTACAATAACACTTTAATGTACTAGCAACTTTTGCCTCTGTATAGATGTTTGCGCAGTCACTTTCGGAATTCGATTGATTCTCACTTCTCAACACTGGCTCTATTTATACTCTGTTGGCAACACCCCAGAATCTTCCTTTATCGAGATTCTTCTCTTTCTTTCTCGTTGGCTTGTTTTGGTTATTACTTATTTCTTTTTGTTGACATTCGTTTCGATGCTGCCAATAGTGTCAGTCCAATAGTGATGGGTAACCAACTATCGATACTCGTTACAATATTTTAAGCCTTTTCATTTCATTATTGGTGTTTGCTTTCCAGCTTCATATAAGCTTCGTACATTCCATGTTCCTACTTTTAATTTATTGTTGTCTTTCGTTTTACACCGGGGATTCTCAGCACCCTCGTTTTACCGGAGACTGAGGGCCAAACATTATTAGAACTGTCGTAGATGATTTTTCAGGAAACATACTTCAGTGGTTTTCCGTTGCCTTCTAAAGAGTTTAAAGTTTTCCTTCTTATATTCAACCGCTCCACCTGGAATACTGACGTTGTTTACAGCCGCCCAATATGGGTACAGACGCTGTTGTTGTTGTCACCCATATCTGGAAGATATTCCCCTATCCGCCACTTGGGGACGCGCCCTCTAGAGGTTACAGTCTCCCTCGAGGTTTGAAACAAACATTAACATCAAAACAACTAAAGACTGTGTATTATGCAGAACTATGAATGAAAAATACAACAAGAACTTGAAACTTACATATCTAAATAAAACTAGCTACAATCAAACTATCGAAAGGACACACCAATGTAACATACAAAACCTAAAATAGCATTTATTAAGAAAACTTGTAGTAAAAAAAATCTACACCTATCTTATTTCTAAAGGTAACTTTTGTAGCCATATGGTAAGTTATATGGTAAGATATCCTTCATTCTTTTGAATAATTGGTTAATTAATTGGTTAATACCATGTTGATTCTTTCCTCATTAGATTTTTGATAAGTGTCGAGAAGAATTTGTTTGATAGCCGCGTATATTCCATGTTAAGGAGGGTTTCGTATTATATACGAAAGCTGAGGTATAATTTTTTCATCTAAAAAATAAACAACTTCATTAAATTTTATTTCATCAAAAGATATTTTGTGGATCTCAAATTTCCTTTCTAAAATTGCAAACCATAATTTAGGATCATCCTTCCAAAAGTTTGATGCTGTTAATAATTTCGCTGATTAATGTACTGAAGGTTATGTCTTAGAATTTCGATTTTCAGAAGACTCAATGGGCGAGACGTTCATTTAAATTTAGCATTTCTTCTTCCATTCTTTTAAGAATATCGCGTAACTACTGAATTTCGTTGTTTTGAACTGCTCCAGTAGTTGATGTAGAATTTGATTGTAGCTAGTTTTATTTAGATATGTAAGTTTCAAGTTATTGTTGTATTTTTCATTCATAGTTCTGCATAATACACAGTCTTTAGTTGTTTTGATGTTAATGTTTGTTTCAATCCTCGAGGAAGACTGTAACCTCTAGAGGGTGCGTCCCCAAGTGACGGATAGGGGAATGCCTTCCAGATATGGGTGACAACAACAACAGCGTCTGTACCCATATTTGGCGGCTGTAAACAACGACTGTATTCCAGGTGGAGCGGTTGAAAACCAACGGAAAACCACTGAAGTATGTTTAAGAAAGGCGTTTTTGTTACTTCATCAACAAAACGTTGCATGGATTGAGCAGCATTACATAAACCAAATGCCATTCGAGTGTATTCATAAAGATCAAATGGAGTTATAACAACAGTTTTTTCAATGTCTTCTTTTTTCGTGCGAATTTGATGGAATGCTTTTACTAAATCGAGTTTCGAGAATATTTGCATTAAAATCTCTGATGTTTGGTATGGGAATCATATGCAAAGGGCTTGCCCAACTACTTTTTGACCTTCTTATTATTCCCTGTTGAAGCAAGGAATCGAACTCTTGTTTTGCAGCAGACATATTATTATATGCAGAATTTCGTTCAGCACTGTTATTTCAGAAAATTTTTTAATAACTGATGGTATAGTAAGTTATTTGAAAAACTTATCCATCCAATTGATATTTTATCATTATAAGGCATTTATTTTTAATATCTACTATAATGCCGAAAAAGTGAAGGAGATCTGCTCCTATAATAGCTTTGTTTACCTCTGCAATTATAAATTTCCATTCAAGAATTGTGTTTTTGGTTAATTAACAAATAACCATATTTGGTGACCTTGCCATAGGGTGTTCATGCTCTTAACTCAGACGAGTTAACATTCTTGCTAGAGAAGTTTGACCAGTCCATATCTAGCACAAAAGCGGGTAAGCTGATTCGACTCGAAGCAGCATTGAAAGAACAGTCCGCGCATAGAATATCAATAATTTAAATTTCTTCCAAATTCTACATCAACTACTGGAGCAGTTCAAAACAACGAAATTCAGTAGTTACGCGATATTCTTAAAAGAATGGAAGAAGAAATACTAAATTTAAATGAACGTCTCGTCCATTGAGTCTTCTGAAAATCGAAATTCTAAGACATATCCTTCAGTACATAAATTAGCGAAATTATTAACAGCAACAAACTTTTGGAAGGATGATCCTAAATTATGGTTTGCAATTTTAGAAAGGAAATTTGAGATCCACAAAATATCTTTTGATGAAATAAAATTTAATGAAGTTGTTTTTTTTTAGATGAAAAAATTATACCTCAGCTTTCATATATAATACGAAACCCTCCTTAACATGGAATATACGCGGCTATCAAACAAATTCTTCTCGACAATTATCAAAAATCTAATGAGGAAAGAATCAACATGGTATTAACCACTTAATTAACCAATTATTCAAAAGAATGAAGTATATCTTACCATATAACTTACCATATGGCTACAAAAGTTACCTTAAGAAATAAGATAGATGTAAATTTTTTTTACTCCAAGTTTTCTTAATAAATGCTATTTTAGGTTTTGTATGTTACATTGGTGTGTCCTTTCGATAGTTTGATTGTAGCTAGTTTTATTTAGATATGTAAGTTTCAAGTTCTTGTTGTATTTTTCATTCATAGTTCTGCATAATACACAGTCTTTAGTTGTTTTGATGTTAATGTTTGTTTCAAACCTCGAGGGAGACTGTAACCTCTAGAGGGCGCGTCCCCAAGTGGCGGATAGGGGAATATCTTCCAGATATGGGTGACAACAACAACACCGTCTGTACCCATATTGGGCGGCTGTAAACAACTTTAAACTTCTATGAATACACTCGAATGCCATTTGGTTTATGTAATGCTGCTCAATCCATGCTACGATTTATTGATGAAGTAACAAAAACGCCTTTCTTTTGTTTTTGCTTATATTAATGATTTCTTGATCTTTCTATGAATGAAGAACACAAAAAACGTTTGACATTTATTTTTGAACGTTTAAAAAATTGTGGAGTTACGATTAATCCTGAAAAATGTGAATTTGGTAAGAAAGGATTAGAGTTTCCTGGATTCACAGTAAGTTCTAAAGGAGTACGATCATCCAAAAAAAAATTGTATGTTACAAGAAGCCAAATGATTTACATCATCTTAAAAGATTTCTAAGGATGATAAACTTTTATCTCGCATATGTTCCAAATATTGCAATATTACAAGAACCTTTAAATGAATTTCCACGTTATTCACCCAGCAAACACAAGAAACTCTCATGGTCTAAAAATCAATCTAAAGCTTTTAGACGAATATGCAAAATCTCAGCAACGAAATAACGAAATTCAAAATTACTTAATAAGGAATTTTTATCTTCTGGTAATAATTATGATGTGGTATGTCATCTAGAAAGACTTGTATGTTTGTTTCGAAAATATTGCGTGCCAAAGTATTTCAAAATTGTCATCAACTATCAAGCTTCACTTAAAGTAATCAGAAGTAAATTTTTTTGGCCAAACATCAATAAAGACGTTCCTAATTTGGTGAGATCCTGCATCCGCTGTCAAAAGTCGAAAATTACTCGACATTGCGTTAAACCAAATCTAAATATCCACTGCCAGAGAAGAGATTTAATCACATAAATATTGATATAATTGTTCCTTTCCCTCCTTCTAATAGATATCGTTTCTGTTTAACATGCATAGACAGATGCTACAGATGGCCGGAAATGATTTTTCTGGACAGACACAGTTCCAAGTATTTTACTTGGACTAAGAAGCCGATTAAAAGAAGACATGGGATTGGCTTCGTGTGACATTGTGTTTGGATCATCTTTACGCTTACCGGGAGAATATTTCGAAAGCACACCTGATGACAACGAGAGTGTTGCCGGAGTTTGCTTGATACTAAGGTTTACCTGCTGATGTTGAAGTCGCTGTTGTTATTAATTGGCGCTGTTACCGCCCCAATTGCACATACTTCCGGTCTGTTCTTTATTTAATTTCACTTTCAGTTCTGATTGGATTTTAGGTTTATATTATTTTCAATTTTTTTTTATTCACAATTTATGTTTTTATTAAAAGGAATTGAAAAATCACCTTACAGTCGGTTGGGGCCGACCAAATTATACCCTACATATGTAGATATATATATAAAAAGTTTACTCGAATTCCATCTTTTTCTTTTATTTCCACTTTTCGAGAAACAATTTTTTCATATACTACTAATTTACACGCGAAATATGGTTAACTTTGACGAAGTACTTTGTATTTTATGAGGGTTGTAAAAGGGTTAATTTAAAGGAGGGTTTTAAGATAATTCCGAGGCTTAGTATGGGAGCTATATAAAAAGTGGGAGTGGCTTACCTCCTTTATGTAAATCCAATTAATTTTTCAATATTAATCCACACCTTAAAATTGGTGTCCTACGTTGAATAGTTTGTAAGTTATGGCGGTTAACATTTTTGTTTAATTTCCTCAACTTTGTACGAGAGCCCCAATAAGAAGTGGGTGTGGCACGCTGATTTTTTGTCATATTATTTCCAACTACCATATTAACCTAAGTGTTACTTATGATTGTTCTAGACAGAAGGATGTAGAAGTTACAACTATTTCAATTTAAAAGAAATTCGGTCATTTTGTATGGGGCTTACTATAAACAATGGGCGTGGCTGGTCCATTTTTTGTGAGTATATTTGCTTTTGCAATACTAATCCACACCTTAAATCTCGTTTTTCTACGCTAAATGGTTTATAAGTTATAGCGCTTAAAAATTTTTTTAAATTCCCTCGACTTTGTATGGGGGCCCCAATAAGAAGTGGGCGTGGCACACTGATTTTTTGCCAGATTATTTCCGACTACCATATTAGCCTAAGCGTCAATCCATATCTGGTTGTTATACGTCGAATAGTTTGCAAGTTATGCTGGTTAACATTTTTTTAAATTTTCGCAACATTCTTTTTTTGCCAGATTATTTTCGACTAACATGGTAATCTAAGTGTTAATTATGGATATTGTAGACATAAGATTGCAGAAGTTACAGCTGTTTCAATTTAAATAAAGTACATAGGCTTTGTATGAGAGCTTCTATAAAAAGTAGGCGTAGCTCTTCCATTTCTGGCAACATTATGTAGTAGTATAATGTGACCCTATGTGCCAAATATTGTTGTCCCAGGTGGTATATTAAGTGAGTTATAGCAAGTTAAAGATTTTGAAAATTCCGAGGTTAGTCGCTTTGAATGCTTGGTGTGGGCGTGGCTATTGATCGATCATGCCCAATATCAATCCCCTCCGTACCCTTAGATCAAAGGTTACTTATGCCGAATTTCGTCAAAATAGCTCAATATTTGCTCAGGTTATCGTGCGAACCAGCCAGGTGACAGACAGACAGACAGACGGACGGACGGACGGACATCGTTAAATCGAAAATTTAAGCGACGCTGATCACGAATATATATCTATATCTATATCTCCGGAGATTCCTTCAAGTGGTCACAAACATCTGACCGAAATGAATATACCTTGCATATTGCATTACGCAGAGTACAAAAATTTAATTAACGCTTAAAAAATATCGGGATCTAGCTCTTAACAATTTTACGTGCGACACTTTCTTCGATACGTACTGTAAGTAGGGAAGCTATAGTCATGTTCAACAAAAGTGAAGAAAGGCATTTCTGAGAAGAGAATAAATGTTGACTGATGAATTGTTACTTGATTTTTGAGAGACTGTTGAATGTGAATATTGATAGTTGAACGATGACTCATGATAGGTGCAGAAGTGCGTGCGAAAGACCATGCAGATTTTGCTAAGTTGCCTTTCCTTTTGTCTTACGTAATAAAATTCTGTAATTGCACCTAGCACCATCAAGAGGAGCTCATGAGTGAGCATTTCTTGCAACGTGCGAATGGAATACAGGAATTGGGTTGTACTCCAAAGTGGTGTAACCGTGTCAAAGAAGGCCAATCTTAAAATTATTCTGATCACCTCTTTCTTTCTTTTAAGTTATATGCGTAATGTGGAGGTTTGTCACTTGATCTTGATTCCATCGTTAATAGAAAGATCAATCGAGAATTTATGAAACTTTATGGTCGTAGACCAGATGTGAGGGAAATGTAAATGAACGTAGTTGAAAAACCTGGAGTTAAGAGCCTCGGGTTGAGGTACGCCTTGCTGTTAATGCCGCCGACTTCATAATATGCAAGTCCAACGGAAACAGCCCCAGAAAGACTTCCAATGCTTCTACTAGGGTTGTTCCGATAACTCCTGTAATCCCAACAAAATCTATTTTTGCACTCTATCTAACTTGCTTTTCGCTATCTTTTGGGTGATCTTAGGCCACCAGACCACAGCAGCATACGCTATTAAGGGCCTGACCATCGTTGTGTAGATCCAGTATGCTGCTCAGTGAGTAATTCCCCACATGAGACCGAATACTCTCTTACACTGATGCAATACCCATTTGCCTTTCTGGATCTTGTCATCGACGTAACTGTTCAAGTCAGCTTGTAATCCAGGGTGACACCTAGATACTTTACTTCCTTGGAGATGTTCGATCCAAAAAGCCTAAGGAGGTCTCTTGTTAGACCAGTCCTTCTTTTAGTAAAGAGTACTGTTTCCGACTTACTAGCATTTATAGAGATACCTTGTTTGTGCTCCTTTCTTCAACCATTTTGAGTGCACCTCTCATGGTATCATAAATAGTGTCCAGGAACTTACCACTCACCGTTACCCTATATCATCTGCATACCCGATGGTGTATATGCCTTTTGAGTCCAGCAACTTGAGTAGGGAGTCGACCGTTCCAAAGGATGGGCGATAGTACGCACCCTTGTGGACACCCTTTTCCCATTTTGAAAGTTTATTGACTTTTCCTCAGCATGCTGCCCACCTTATAATGGTTGGGCTGACTTCACGAGTGGCAAGGGCCATCCTTTTTTTTTTTTTATGTGGCAAATAAAGCCCCAAAGGGCTCATTGGCCGAGCTTCTCTTCCATTACTATTGTGCGTTTAAAATTTGGACAGTATTAGAAGGGGCTTACTTATTTTAGCCGGTTCCGAACGGCAGAACACTTGTGACATCACTTTTTCTGAGCTTTGCCACAGAGTTCTTTTTAGAAGCTTTTTCGTGGCAAGTTGTTACTGTCGGAAGAATTGCCAATTGCTTGCCGACAGGTGGGTACCATTTGAAAGAGAAATCTTATCGATATTAAATTTGTTATGCATCAGCCGGGGATTGAACCACGATCAGAAGGCGAACACACTAACCACTGAGCTACGACACCCAAGGGCCATCCTTAGCTTATCGAAATCAATCTTATCAATCTTATTAATCCCAACTTTAAAACCGGGTCCTTTGATATAATCCTCTGTAATCTACATACATCGGACATATCTTGCATGTTTGAACAGAATTCTCTCCACGTTTTCCTTTTACGGTTGCGTAGAGTCTTCTTTAGCTCCTTGTTCTTTTATTTGCAGTCGTCCAACGCGTTGGGGTCCCCTCTCATGTGACGATTAAAAGCCTTCCTTGTCTCCCTTTTCATCGACTCCAATTCCCCATTCCACCATGGAGTGGGATCTCCTTCGTCCACTACCGTAAGAGGACATGAAGCTTCAAATGTTTTGATCATGGCTGAGCTGATAGCCCTGATACTCAACAGTAGACATTCTCCTCTAAAGTTTTCATTGCTGCTGCCCCACACAGAAGTGTGCGCATACGCTTCGCAGCCTAAAATCAGACCAACCCCCTTTCCATCACAGAATCTCACTAGAGCTTCCACCTCTCTTGAAGGTGGTCGCTCTGGAAAATCGTATGGAAGGTATACTCTTCCGATCGTAAATGAACTCGAACCGTCACCTATTCTCACTTTAGTAAGATCCGGTAAGCACAAGTGAGACATTATAATCGCACGTATCCCATCTCTAAATAAAATGCATGTCCTCAACTTCCCTTCTGTTTGTGGATAAAACAAGGTGGTCTTTTGTGCAGATGGGTCTTCAATCTTACCATGAAGGATCCTGGGCTCCTGAACCAGTGCAATGTCAAGCTCATCCTCATCGAAGCTCAGCACCATCATTGCTGATGCTGCTTTGCTGTGGTGAATATTGAGTTGACACACATTTAGTGGTTACTGGCGCGCTAATGGCTTCTTCCTTGCAGAATCTGCTATTAGCCCCACGCCAGGAGCCGCGTCGCACGCCTCATACTGCATCTTTCTGGAATCGAACGATGGCCGGTTCAAGACCGCAGTTGAGTCTCCCCCTCGATCTTGATGGGACACAGTACGGTGAGTATGACACCTGCCCTTTCCGTCTCGCCAAACTTTTCTGTGCGGATAACACTCCATTTGGAAGTGTTCCTTCACACAGGCGTTTTGGCGATGCAGCCTTCTGAGAATGATGTCGCTGCCATGAGCCACAATAACCATCTTCCTCTTTGCCGGCAAAGCAGTTAGGCTGTCATATTTGAGCTTTGCACCCTCCCACAAACTTTCCACCTTCTTGCACAACCATAGCTTAGATATGCTGATTTTTGCACCTTAGTACAAACAATCCGCTCTCCACCCTTGCCCTACCGACAAATCCAATGTCATTGACATCGTCTTCAAGGGACTCCATGGCATTCAACAAAAATACCTTGAAGGTACTCAAATGAGTATATTCCAGGCGCCCCTCTAGCGACAAGTCCATGGCTCCCATAACGATGTCGGTTTCCGCTACTTGAGCGTAAGTCTTCCTCGCCCTGGTGGGTCCGGTAGCATCACCCTTTACTGGCACAGTCCGACGTTTAGGCGCTCTGCCAAGACCGCTCGGCCCAGGTGCCGCATGCGAGGCCTATGGGTTAACAATCTTATCAGATTGCCCACCCCGCTCATCACTTTCCGATGACGGATTTCCCTGCCCCGTCGTTCCCAAAGCTACTCTACCCGTGTTAGGCTTGGGCTTCAGGCCTCGTTTGGTGCGACTGACGGTCTTTATAATTGGCCGTCCATCTCCCCGAGCACTTGCCCCTTTCGGTGTCTGAGTGAATGGATTATCAATCTCCTCAAGAGACGGTTGTCCATGCTTCCCAGCATCCACCTAAATTGGCCCCTCCGTCATCCTCGGATGAGGCCCCTTAGGCGTTGAACTTTTCAAAGTGGTTCCAGAGCTATCACCCCTGAACCTCTTTCCCGAATTCTCCACCTCCAAGGTCGAATCATCTTGCAGAAGTCCACTGAGTTGGCCCGAGAGCTTCTCAATGGTCTTCTCCGACGACTTCATACGCTGCCTCTTTCGCTTCTGCTTCTCCCGTTACTTGAACTGGATTCGCCCAGTTCTGGAGGCTCCGTCCACTTCACTTATACCTGATAAAGCAAACGATCCCACTCCGCCAGGTGTGTCTTCGTCCGCACCATCAGATGTTCGGCTCGATATTTTCCGTTGCCTCCAAACCGGCTTCCCTGCCGACCTGGTGACACCGTCTCCTTTGCTCGACACCGTCGCAGCCGCCGGTTTAGTCCTTTCAAGAACCATTCCGTCCGCTATGACAGAAGCTTCCACTGGTTTTGGGCTTACTAAAAGCTCGGCTTTTTTAGAAGCCTCATTTTCCGCTACCCCATCCACTACTTTTCCCGCCGTGGCTATCAGCACTACTTCGCATGAGGCAGTGCTGTCCGCCATTGCAGGAATTTAGCGTTGAGTTCCATCCGCTAACACCCCTGCAACCCCCGTATTTTCGGATCTAGATGCGGTTTTTTTTTTGTAACAATCAATTTTGTTCCCAAGAGTTGAGAAGAAGTACAGGTCCTCCTGCGCAGAGGTTCACAGTACGCAGGTAGGGCTACTTATTACGGAGAGCGCCAGATATCCGTAAGCTCACGTTTGCGACTGGGCTATTTGAAAAAGGGGTCCCCAGATAGGCTGATTTTCAGCACCGATCGCATAACACCTTAATCCAGCCCCTTACTTCCGACCATAATAATAGTACGTTGCCGAATGCTGTACTATTAAAGAGTAACAAACATCCACCAACTTACCTTTATCTTAGCTAGATACCGCCTGACATCGTACAGGCTAAACTGTTGTATCTATTTCCAGTCGGCATCCTAGAGGCTGGTTCAGTGGAAGATTTAGCCGACCTATATTCAACCAAACTAACCTATTTGTCATATTCCTTCTAATAAATTTTAAGGTGTTCTTACTATACTGTATTTACTGTATATTTGTAATTTCCTTAAGATATTGTATTATTTTTGGATGCATCCTGTATACTTATTTATTCTTTATTAAGGTTTTAGTAATATACCGCCCAGTGTGCATGGGTATCCACATACCGAATTACAATTCAACGCGATGAATTGAACAGATGTCTTCATGTTCAATTCGTAGTGTTCATGCCTATAGGCCTGTCTATTTCTAATTTACAAAATATTCTAAATTTTTACATTAATCCCATTACTTCTTGTGATTCATATCTAAATATTTTAGTTCTTCTTTTCTGTGACCCTTTCTATTTGTTTTTGATCCCTTCGAAAAACTGCATTTTTTATTTGGTGTTCCAGTGTTGATGCTGCACTTTATCCACAGTCTAGTACTTACCAATTTCGACTTCAGCTATTTCTTTAGGGTACCTATATTTCTTAAGGGGTCCTATATTCTTGCAGGATATTAATGGAGAAGTTATTAGCATTATAATGTATTTTTTGTATATATCAATATTTTATTTTATTGTTGTCAAAAATGAAGTAATAAAAGGAAGGAAAGGAGAAAGAAAAAAATAATGAATAATGTAATTCTGTAATACCATTCCCATAATTGTCAGACAATTAAATTTATTTCCATACATCTATGGTCAGCATATTATAAAACGCCATTTGATTCATGATGTATTATTATTTTATCTTGCATCTTAAAATTGTTTATTTTAATAAATATTCTTAAATGTTGAAATTATTTTAATTATCATGTTTAGGAATTTTATACTTTCATGCCCAAAACCAAAATTTTCATAGTTGTGCATTTGCTTGTGTTATGTGCACTTTGTGTGTAATTTGATTCTTGTATATCTACGAGTATATGCCTTATTATTTTGAGTGTCGTTCTCACGTTATTGCACGCGAGTTGCAAAAGAACACTGACTTATTTGCCGAACTGCATGCAAAGCAACAACAAAAATAAGCGATATCGTCTATTTTAACCGTGTTCAATTCAACTGGCTTATATTTTAATCGACCGGAGTTATAGTGTAGGAAAGACTACTGGAATGTGCTTGGGAAATTTCAACAACACGTCAAATTATTGTAATTATAAACAAAAATCAACAAAATAAAGCAAGTACAAATAAAAATTTATTTTAAATAAACGAATATATTTACCACAGATTCCGCAGAATTGTTTCTTTTTTGTTTTTATTTCGTTTATAAATTTCACGAACAACCATATATACCACCAGCGTTGCTAAGTAACTAAAGGGAAATTATATTCAAGTAAATTTGGTGTTCTTTTGCAACTCGGTTACAAAAGAATGCTGCTAGTCAAATATTTTTTTTTTTTTAATAATTTTTTTGTACGGAATTTTTTTTTTTGCATTTTTGTAGTATTATCTATTTTGTTTAGTGTCAAAAATTCTCGTGAATCTTTGTTTTGTACATTTCGTTCTCAGAGGTTTGGATCATCAAATATAATATTAATATAATTTTGGTGGAAAGGTTTTATTAAATTATTGTGGTACTTTTTCCATTTTCGTTCGATTTGTATAGTCGTTACTGGACTGTTTATGTTTACTATTTCGTAGGGTCCAGTCCAAATGGGACAAAATTTGTTTTTCCTCGTTTGATTTTTTAATAACACCTTTTCTCCTACTCTAAAACTTATCGAGTGTATGTTCTTGTCGTACTGTCTCTTGGCGTTTTCCTTTGCCTTTTTCTGATTTTCCTTAATTAGTAGGACCGTAGGACCTCTGTATTTGATATTTTAATAACACATTTTGGTATTTTGCGTTGTACAATGGTGTTCTTTTGGTTTTTAGATTTGTTGGCATGTCGCTGTTAAAGACGTATTGTGTGCTGAAAGGTGTTCGTTTGGTGGTAGTATGTACTGTATTATTGTGAACATGCATTGCTGAAGCCAACCACTGATCCCAATTTGAACCATCTTCTTTAACGAAACTCCTAAGATATTCCGATAAGGGTCTATGACTTCTTTCTAAAGAACCGTTTGCTTGTGGGTGATATGGAGTTATATGTAATTTTTTAACAGCTAGCATCTTGCATGTATCTGAGAACAATTTTGATGTAAACTCTATACCATTATCTGTGCCTAAGATTTTTGGTATGTTTTAGTGTGTAATAACCTCCTTGTAAAAAACTTTTGCTACTGTGCTAAATTCTGCATCAGGAATAGGTACACAAATGAAAAAACATCTCGAAAAATAAAAATGTACTTATTTCCTGATGTGATTTCTCCCCATGTTCATGTAAATCTTTTCAAATGTTCTTGAAGGCGTGTCGGTCAATATCATTGGAATTTTGGTAAGCCTTGAACTTTTGTTGATTTGGCATTTTTTACAATTTTTACCATCTATATTATCTTCTAATTCTGAAATAAGTTTTCAGTGCACCCTGACGTCCTCCTAATGGTGAATCATGGAAATTGCGTAGTACCGTCATTATGTCCTTTTCATTGGCTCCTCCTCAGTGCCTTTATGGCCTAGGTAAATTATCTCTTTTCGTAGAAACTGGCACTTTTCTTTTAGCTTTAAGTTATGTTTACGTAAAAGTTCAAATACTCATCGTAAATGCGATTCCTGTTGTGCCAAATTTTGACCATAGATGACGATGTCATCCAAATAGACAAAACAATCTATACCTTGAAGTCCTGTTAGTACATGGTTCATTAGTCTTTGGAAGGCGGCAGGTGCTCCTGTCAAACGGAAAGGCATTCTTTTAAATTCGTAGTGCCCAACACCTGTACTAAGAGTTGTTTTTTCTCTGTCTGATTCTTTTAATAACACTTAATGGTGATGTAATATTTCATCGATGTGGGGAATGGAAAAAATTTCTTTGATGGTGGCGTCATTTAATTTCCTGAAATCTACTACTAGCCTCCATTTTCTTTTGCCATCTTCTCCCGCTTTCTTTGGCACCAAAATTATGGGGAAATTCCAAGGTGATAAGCTGGGAATAATTATCTCGTCTTCCAAGATTTTGTTTACTTTCTTATTGATTTCTTCCTTATGCGCTGCTAGAAACCTGTACTGTCTTTGGTTGATTGGCGCATGATCTGGTTTTTATTGGTTTTGTGTGTTTTATGCCTGTGGTGTGAGACCTAAGAATGCCGTCTATGGATCTCTTTTCCTCAATGTTTAAGTTTTCGTCGAGCTTAATTGTTTCTAATATTTTAGTAACCTTTTTGTTTTTATCAGTTTCCTTAATGTTATTTAGTCTATGAGCTATGTCGTATTTTACGTGTTCTAAATGATTAAATTTAATTTCATTAATTCTAAGCTTATTATTTACAATATATGAATCTATATTCGTGTTGAGAATTGGGACATACACTGTGTTGTCCGTCACTCACCGAAGAAAATCAGCTTCTTTTTCATGGTATTGATAAACGATTGGTTCTATAAATTGTCTCTACCTAGTATACCATCAGCAGGTATCCCTATCTTTTCAGAGATTAAGTGTAATTGGATTGCTATTGACCCTAATGTGGTGAAAAATCCTCCTAATGCACCATTAAGATTTTTCCTTAAATGTCGCTTCTTGCTAACAGATTCATCAATTACTGATGACTTTATTAAACTGGTATCTGCCCCAGACTACTGCTGCCGAGGAGGTAATCGGTTACTACGGGCCTCTGAGGAATGAGTGGTATGATTAGAAGTGTCGCGACGCTACCGCAGAGTAATACACCGCCTACAGAAAAACCCTGCGTACAGGAGCAACGCAAGCTGTTAAGGAGCGGTACAGAGAAAAAAGGAGTGCAGAGAGACGTCTTTTCAGGCGCTAGAAGAGGGAGCTGGAAAGACACGAGTGTGAGGAGATAGAGATGTGTACCGACAAGAATGAGACTCGAAAATTCTACGAAAATATCAAGCGCCTAAGTGGGGGTTTAAATCCCGGAGCCTCTTCTTGTCGTGATGGAAATGGGAATCTGGTTACAGATATCCAGAGTGTACTGAGCCTATGGAGGGAACACTTCTCCACGCTACTGAATGGCGATGCTACGAACAATTCCGCCAATGGAGGAGTGTGCCCAATAACCCCAATTACAGATGATGATGTTGATGTTCCACCACCCGACTATGACTAGGTTGAAACGGCCATTTTAAGGCTGAAGAACAACAAAGCTGCAGGTGCTGATGGCCTGCCTGCCGAGTTGTTTAAAACCGGAGGCGATGAGCTGCTCGCCTGCATGCAGCAGCTCATAAACAGAATGTGGTCGGATGAAAGCATGCCTGATGACTGGAGGCTCAGCGTTCTCTTTCTCGGACATAAAAAAGGAGACCCCACAATCTGCCCCAACTACCGTGGAATAAGTCTTCTCAGCATCGCATACAAGGTCCTCTCGTATTTTTTTAAATATTGAAGCCCATGCTCAACAACCTGAATGGACCTTATCAGTGTAGCTTCAGACCTGGTAAATCCACCATCGACCAGATTTTCACACTGCTCCAAATCCTGGAGAAGACCCAAGTAAAACAGATCAACACACACTATCTATTTGTTGATTATAAAGCGGCTTTCTACAGTCCGGTAAGGGATTACCTCTACACAATAATGCCTGAGTTCGGTATTCCTGCGAAGCTCATTCGGCTTTGCAAAATGGCATTGTGTAACTCCCGTTGTGCAGTGAAAATTGTTAAAGACCTATCCCCGCCGTTTAATACCGAACGGGGTTTCAGACAAGGTGATTCGTTATCGTGCGACTTCTTCAATCTTATTATGGAGAAAATAATATGAGCTACTGATCCACGACATAATGGCACTATCTTCAACAAAAGTGTCATGCTGTTGGCGTATGTCGATGATATTTACATAATCGGCATGAACACGCGAGCAGTCAGTGCATCATTCTCAGAGTTGGAAAGAGAGTCGCGTCGAATGGGTTTCACGGTGAACGAGGGCAAGACGAAGTACCAAGTATCAAGAAACAAAGAGTCCCAGACAGCGCGTCACTGTTGACAATTACGCTTTGGAAGTAGTAAGGGACTTTATCAATTTCCACCTCGGATGAGCGAATGCTTGGAGTTTTCGAGAGAAAAGTCCTACGCAAGATCTTTGGACCTATTTGCGTTGGTGGCGAGTACCGAATAAGGTACAACTATGAGCTGTACGAGTTGTATGCCGATATTGACATAGTAAAGCGCATCAAAATCCAGCGGCTGCGCTGGCTAGGTCATGTCGAGCGATTGGAAGAACACGCTTCAGCTAAGAAGGTGTTATATTCGGAACCCGCTGGAGGACGACACAGAAGAGGAAGACTTAACCTCCGGTGGAAAAGCCAATTCTGGAGAACCTAACGGCGCTTGGAATTTCTAACTGGCGCCAGCTAGCAAAGAACAGAGATGGCTGGCGAAGTATGTTATATTCGGCCTAAATCGATATTCGGTTGTTATGGCCACATAAGTAAGTAAGTACAAATAAATACCTTTTTAATTCATTAATATAGCAATAAAGACATGATGACGATAAGCTGGGAGACAGGCAAGAGAAGATATTTTCTCCTTTTACCTAGCCTACTATAATCTAGGACCGTTACCACCGCAACTGCTAAAAGAGCTCGCAATGGACAACAAGAGATCAAAACAAGGGCTTATTATGGGAGGTGAATCAAATGCACACCATAGCACTTAGGGCAGCACGGACACCAACGAAAGGGGTGAGTTGCTTTTTAATTTTATAATCAATAATAGGCTATTACTTTGTAAGCGAGGGGAAGAACCCACATTTATAACACATAATCGCCAGGAGATTCTTGACATAATCTTAGTCTCCGACTTTCTCTTTGATAGGATGGTTCAGTGGAAAGTGCTTGAAAAGCACTCTTTCTCTGATCATCGATATATAGAAATTACTTTTGAAGTTGGTGGCACCGTACAAAGTATCCAGTAGAAACATTACAATGGATAACTACTTTACTACTCTGACATTGGCAAAATTTTTACTACTCTGGGATCTAAAAATTGTTGGCACTTTGAAGAAAAATAAGCCATACATTCCACCGGCCATGACTGCATTGAAAACACGAGAAGAATTATCCACTGTGTTTGGCTTTCATGAAAAAATAACCATGTGCAGTTATGTGCCAAAGAAAAAAAAGGCAGTGATTAATGCATCAGGAAGCAAAGATTGGTGAGAGTGCAAAGAAAAAATCTGAAATTATCGAATTGGTTAAAAGCTGGAGTGGACACGATGGATAAAATGCTTGGTAGATATAAAGGGTTATCCATTTCGCGGTTTCAAAAGTATAGGGCTAAAATTCGACATCTGTCAAACTGAGTTGTTAAAACAATTTCTTTTTTTTTCAGTTCAAAGTCTGACATTTGCGAAAATGGATCGCTTAACTATCGCACAATGCATTAAAATTGTAAAAACCTACTACAAAAATGGTGATTCTGCCACAGCCACATATCGTGCTTTAAGAGGAGATTATGGTTTACATAATCGTCCAACTACGCAAGCAATTGGCAAAATTGTGAAGAAATATGAAGAGACTGGATCTGTTAAAGATATTTTAAGGCCTGTGCATCATCGTTTCGCTCGTACCACCGAAAATATCGCTGCTGTAAGTGAAAGTGTTGCCGAAGACCCGAATGTGTCGATTCCTCGTCGTTCTCAGGAATTAGGACTGTCTTACGGCACATTATGGCGTATTTTGCATTTGGATTTACAACTACATCCATATAAAATCCAGCTCACACAACAACTGAAGCCAGCTGACCATTCACAACGTCGTAGATACGTCGAATGGGTGCTTGAACAACAGGCGGTGGACGGCGATTTTTCGAACAAAATTTTCTTCAGCGACGAAGCACATTTCTCACTCGGTGGGTATGTTAACAAACAAAATTGTCGTATTTGGGGTTCTGAGAATCCTCAAGTAATTGAAGAGAGGCCACTACATCCACAAAAAGTCACTGCTTGGTGCGCTCTTTGGTCCGGAGGTGTGATTGGACCTTACTTCTTCGAAAACGATGATGGAACGACTGTCACCGTCAATTCGGAGCGTTATGGTCATATGATAACCGACTTTTTTTTGCCTGCTATTGAAGAATACGACTTAGAGAATATGTGGTTTCAACAAGACTGTGCCACATGCCACACAACTCGAGCGAATATGGCTTTATTGCAAGAGAAATTTTCTGGCCGCGTAATTCCTCGTCGTGGCGATATCAAGTGGCCACCAAGATTATGCGATTTGACACCGCTTGATTTTTTTTGTGGGGCTACGCGAAAGACCGTGTTGATGCAGATAAACCTTTAACTCTTGAGCACCTAAAAACCAATATTCGTCACGTTATGGCTGAGATACCGCCCAACATGTGTCAAAAAGTGGTTGAAAATTACCTCAAAAGAATCGATGCTTGCAACAATTCACGTGGTGGTCATTTAATGATGTAGTATTTCACAAATAATGTCAACGTTCAAACTTTATAATAAAAAATAAATATCATGATAAAAAATATTTTATATGTGTTTTATTTACATTTACTTTTGAAACCGCAAAATGGGTAACCCTTTACTACAAAAAGGTCAACTCGGATTTGGTCTCTAGCATTTTTTTACAATATTCTCGATGTTGCCTGCCTTGTAGCATATATTCTTTATTATGAGAATAACAAAATGCTTCCAAACAAATCTCATGAACGACGATTATTTTATCGGCAACTGGGCAGAGAGCTGTGTACTCCATTCGTCGAGAATCATTCTCATAATCCACAATTTATGAGGCATTTCGCAAGGAAAGTTGCGTTTGAAAGTTTTTTTGGTCGAGCTATAAATCCATATGCGCAACCAACAGTACCTGGATCTTCGAAACCCCAGACACAACTCGATTCAACTGGAAGGAAAAAGATTACTATTATATGCTATGTTTGTCTCCAGAGCGTATTTAAAAAACGTCGCAAAACTCGGAAATCTTGTTCAGTATGTAAGTTCCTTATTTGTGATGAACATTGTATTTCAACCACGACATGTGAGGGGTGTACGAAATAATTAAATTTACTTGTTTTTTCAAATGGCACTGTATTATTATAAATAAAAAAAAGAATAACTGAAATGAAAAAAAAACGGAATGATGTTTTTTTTACCCACTATTTTTACATTATTTTACATAGTGAGTACGGTCATTGAACGGAGGAGTTATAAAGTTTGATAGTTAATAACTTTTATCGAATGATCGCTTTCAAAAAATTTTGACGATAAATTGGTGTCAAAATACTTTAATTTTGAGGATCCGGGCGGTCATGAAATTTTTTTAAGGGGGAGTTAATAAATTTTGCCTTGGAAACTGAAATGGATACCCGGGTACCTGGTTACTGACCGGACGGTTAAGATATAGCCAACATATGTACTTTTCTTAGTTAGTACAAAGTTTCGGACCTATCGATGTTTTCAATGAGAAAAATTCATAAATTGTCAAAATTATGTTGACCCTACATAAAGTTGTTCAATTTTACTGATATATTGGCGTGGCTCAAAACTGGGAACAACAATTTTTTTTTTTCAATGAATCCATTAAGTGTCTTTGAAAAAAAGTATACCAAAATATTAAATTTCCGTTTGAAACGACAATTATCGAAAAATATTTTGCACACGCAATTTTATGTCGATTGACGCAAACATGGCTCATAACTGGGAACCTTTCCTTACTAGCTTTTACTGATAAAGTACTCAAACTCAAAAAAATTTTGCAAGGAGAGAGCAAAAACGAGAGTTAAAAAAATAAGTGGGAAAAATGTAACTTCAATTTTCCGCTAGTAAAATTTCTACTAGTAATAATTTGCAACATATGATAAAAAAACAAATAATTTTCAAACGTCAAAAAAGTAAAAAGAGTGTGATTACAAAAATTATATTACCATTTTTTGGTGCTTTTATGAAAAAAACGAGTAGAAACAGAAATTTCGAGTAAGTATTTGTGAATATAGATAGTCCATATTAAAATATTTCCACAAATTTTTAAATCTCTACATACAGCAACAAGAGCAAAGAATAGGTGTCTCCGTCAGAAGACGTGTGCCCTGTTATATTTCGTCCCGCTATTTTTCGATCTCATTCTCTCTATCTCACGCTCCCGTACTTTATTTTCCTTTACTCTTTCTCATCACTTTTTGTTTATATTACTTTCTTATTATTGCTGATCTAAAACGGTCTACGTAAAGTACAAAGTGAGCGTTTTCATAAATAAACTAAAATAATTAAAATATAGAATAAAACATTCTGAATTTTATGGACAAATAAGATTTAAATGTAAACGATAATTTAAATTAAGTTCCTAAACATTAAATAAATATATCATATAAATATATAAAAGCGGAAAAGAAGTGTCTGTTTTGTTATTACCAACAACGACGGCCACAGTCACTGTGATCAACACCTCTGCCGCCAACTCAACCTGCAGGCAAGTGCACCATATTGAGCGAACCCACCAGCATTCACTTGCTCCCCGTTGAAACAAATAGGCAAATGGGTCAGGTAAATGACTGGGAATTTAGTGAAAACCATATGGAAGTCATTGAAGGTATTTTCCATTTCTATTGCAGAGCTACTGTTATTAGTTCAATTCATGCAAATCTTTTGGAATATTTTAAAATATTTAGAATCATCAAGTGAATCATAAAGTGATTCCAATGATGAAACTATTGAGTATATATTGAAGGTACACAATACCGCCAAACAAAATATTTGTTGGATACAGGGAAGTTAGATGCTATTGTATATGAAAGAGAAAGTCGGAATTGTATAAAAAATTACTATAAACAGACCATACCCATACACGGAACTTGAGTTTCGACAATACTTCAGAATTTCAAGGAGTTTATACCAGTGGATCAGCGAGACCTTCGCAAAAGGTCTGATGTATAGCAGATTGTATGTTGCGGTATTTTTATGGTTTGCTAGACATAAATCATGGAGCTATAAAGACTTAGCAGATATATTTTATATATCTCTTGGAACATATAAGTTCATTGAGCCAGCAGTGTATTAAATGGCCAAACGAGGAGAAGCAGCTGGAGTCCAGCATAGATAGGGTAATTTAAAAATTATCTGCTGCTTTTTGGTACATTTTTGAACAAAAATGTTCTTTATTGAAAATCAATTTTAATAAAGTAAGAAATTTTTAGGGTAACTTCCATAGGAGTAGATCTACCGTGGTTATGTGTGTGGCCTGGCATTGTCACGATGGAACAACAACTCCGTTTCTGTTGGCCAATTCTGGTCTCTTTTCCTTTTAATGCTTCGTTCAGGTCAAGTTGTGAGCAATAGAGATCAGTGTTAACCGTTTCACCAGGTTTTAGCAGCTCATAATAGACAATTCCTTTCCAATCCCACCAAACACCCAAGATAACCTTATTTGCTGTCAATTCAGGCTTTGAAGTTATTTGTGAAGGGTCACGGTTATATATTGACAGCTCGCGTGTCCATACGCTTCAAAATTTCGTATACTTTTTCAGTGACTCTACTCTCTCTCTCTCAAATCGCACAAATTTTTAGTCTTATTTTCGCAGCGGTTCTTCCTTTTTTATAGTAAAAACGTATCACATAGCCTATTTCATCAGATATTTCACTCATTTTCTAATCAATATAGCCTTTTACAAGAACAACGAATTAATTACTTGCTTACTTACTTATGCGGCCGTTACAACCGATAATCGATTTAGGCCTAATCTAGCATTCTTCGCCAGCCAACTCTTTCCTTCGCTAGGTAGCGCCAGTTAGAATTTCTAAGCGCTGACAAGTTCTGAAGTACTTGGCCTTACCACTGGAGTCGGCCTATTCTACTCCGCCCACCAGCTGGTTCCGAATATAACTCCTTAGCCGGAGCGTGTTTTTCCATTAACTCGACATGACCTCGCCAGCCCAGCCGCTGAATTTTAATGCACTTTACTATCTCGGTGTCTGTATATAGCTCATACAGATCATAGTTGTACTGATACGCAGAAATACCGAATTCAGACATGATATGTAATTCCTAACCGGACTTTATAATCAACAACTAGATGGTGCGTGTCGATTTGTTTTTCTTGGGTATTTCCGGGATGAGTACTAGGGGAGTGTAAATATCTGGTCGACGATAGACTTACCAGGTCTGAAGCCATACTGATAAGGTCCAATCAGATTGTTAAGCATAGGCTTCAATCTTTCGCACAGTATGTTCAATAGAACCTTATATGCGATGCTCAGGAGACTTATTCCACGGTAGTTGGCGCAAATTGTGGGGTCTCCTTTCTTATACATAGGACGAGTACACTGAGGTTCTAATCATCGGGCACGCTTTCATCCAACCATATTCTGCTTATGAGCTAGTGCATGCTGGTGAGCAGCTCATCCCCTCCTGCCTTAAACAACGACAGGCAGGCCATCAGCACCTTCAGATTTGTTGTTTTTCAGCCTAGAAATTGCCTCTCTGGTCTCGTCTCGTTCAGGAAACCTCCTCCACTGATGGCATTGTTCGAAGTTTTGCCATTCAGAAACGTGGAGAAGTGTTCCCTCCATAAGCTCAGTACACTCTGGACATCTGTTACCAGATTCTCGTTTTTGTCACTACAGGAAGAGGCTCCGAGAATAATATCGACACTTGATCTTCTCGAAGAATTCTCGAGCCTCAATCCTGTCTCTACTTCACTCTATCTCCTTACACTCATGACCTTCTGGTTTTCTATTCTTGCACTTGAAGATACGTCTCTTCGTACTACTCATCTCTCTGTACCGCTCTTTAACAGCTTGTGTAGCACTTGCATGCAAGGTTTTTCTGCAAGTGGCGCATAGTGGGAGATCGTGGCCAAAAATAAAAGTTCAATGTTAAAGTTAATGTATGTTTAAATGCTGATCGAGAGATCGTACCGACTACAGTGAGCTCGAAATTAAGTAAAAATGCTGCCATTTTATTTGTAAAATTTATTCCTTGCTATGAAGAGCTTTCACTAATTTCTTTATTAACCAATATTTTTATATGATATATCAATGTATATATATTAGATTCGTCTTTTAAAATAATTTATTATTTTATAAATATATTATACAACTGATTTTACACAATTTTCCAAATATTGTTCACAAAATGACAAAAAAATATATCCTCCGCAATTTTTTTATATAATTTGAATCAATATGTGGTTTATCAGAAACTGCTATAAGTTATTGAATCCAACTGCCTAAATCGCTGCAATCTTTTTTTTCTTTGCCAAGTGACTAAAAGAGCATTTTTGTAAACAGACAAAATGGTGCGAATTTTAGCTCCATAAAAAAATTGTGTATATAAAAAATGAATCCCTGAAAAAACTAACCTGTCATAGAAAATTGTATGCTTCATCAGATCCTGAAGCTAGTTTGCGACCTTGCCTATAATTTTTTTTTAATAAATATTTTTATACTGAAGTGCAAATCTAAATTAGGGAAAAATTTGAAAATTTCAACGTCAGATTAAAAAAGTTTTTAAAAATATGACCTCCGTAATTTTTTGACACTTAGTGCTCCGAAGTTTGCTTAATTGAAAACCATAGTCAGTTTCAATATCCGGAGAGAAACTAGTTTCAACAAAGTTTGAAAGTATACAATGAAAACAGCAGAAATGTTTATTCAGAAATATGTCTGGTACAATATGCCTCCATTTGTGCACAAACTGTTGATGCATGGAAGAAAGATGCTCAGGAAGCATCGAATATTTTTTTTTTAATGACCGGCTCCATAAGAGTAGGTGCTGCTCTAGGCTGGCTAATAATGAGGTTGTATTGCATCATCTGCTGATCTCTTTAGACCTTCTTATTATGTTAGCAGTATGCGTATCAAACGAGAATAAAAGTATATGGAATTGGCACTAGAAATGCTCCTGCTTGATGTCAAAGAAAGCAATAATTAATTTAATGTCAAGTATACAAAAGCTTTGACCTTTATTTAGCTTTATTTCAAGTGCTTTAGGTTTAATGAAATACCAAATATGGGTATAAAAAAAAGTATTTTTAAAAAAGTAAATATTTGTTTATTTAATTTAAATATAAATCAAATAGAAATGTACTCGTTCATTGAACATATTTGAGGAGTTCCATAGCAAAAATATAAATTTCAAACATTATTCTTAATACTACAGGGTGTAATATACCTTGCAGTATTGCAAGTATAAAAAAAAATTCATAAAAAATATTGAATGTAAATGGGTGTACTTCATAATACTTTTAACTAGTAGAATTTATAAATTAATTTTTGTTTAAATAAATATTATACATTGGGAGATCACCCAGCCGAAAACTGTATTTTTTTGTGCAATGGGTTGTCCATTCGTGATTGGGAACAAACACAAGTGCAAAATTTTTGAATATTCATAGGCGCCCAGAACCACATCGGTTTTCTTCGATTTGTTGAAATCCGGGTAATCGAGTTTTATATTGAGGAACGGTGTTCTAATACGGTCGTTCAATGAACATGAGAGGGTTACGAATTCATAATCATTGGTAACTGTTGCAATCAATTGGAGATTTGCGTAGTCCTCGTACCTATTCCTGATCGGGAAAACACAAGTCTTTGCAATACCGTCGGTTGTTGTAGGTAGTCACAAGTGTCGGACCACCGAACGGTATACGAGAGATGTTGCGGAGCATGGGTCTAAATGTGCTCGTACGATATAGAATTATCCGTCATTAAATAGTTTTACCACGGCCGTGGGTACAATTGCTACAACTGGTACGATTTCCATGCGTTGGGTTAATTCTAAGTTGCTGTACAACTTCAAAATGGAGTTATTAGAGTAAGACGGGCGAGGTCCACTCCACCGTAAGCACGTATAGCCGTGATCATGCTGCATAGCTGAGCACTTAGGGAGAGACGAGCTAGGTTATCTCTGCATGTCATCACGTGATCGAATGCGTGCCGATTGAGACGAGCGAGCAGCCGACAAAACTGGTAGGACGAGCATGGTATACGTGAGTGAGCGTGAAGCACCGATGGCAGCGGTATTTTGCGGCAATCTCGCAGTTGGTGAGAGGCGGCTAAACAATTCGTGTAGTACCTATAGATCAGCACCACACGAAGGTGCTTCTCAACAATTTTCTCCATAAATTAGTGGCATTTGCTAAGTGGGTGGGACCCCTTGTATAGAACGCAGAAATCACGGATTTCACTGGATGACGCAGCTCGTACCGAACGCGATGTGATAGAGGTAATTATTTTGGATCAAGTGCAGAATAGCCCACTTAAAGCGAATAAGAATATCTAATATAGAATGACACTGAGAGGGATGGGGTGCCAGGTGGACTCGTTCCAACGATGGTTGCTTCCTCCATGTGATAGTGGTGTGTGTGATCGGATATTTGGTGTGCAATTCTGTTGTTGTTGTTGAGTATTATGTTATAGATGATGATGTGTTTTGTGTTTCTGCTGCTACAAACGTTGGTGTTGCTTATTTATTATAAAATATGAATTATAACACACGCACATTTTTCTAGTTTATGTTAACAATATTTGTTTGATTTTCAGACTGACCAACATGAACAATTCGCTTGAGCCCGGGTGAAAGCGAGTTCCACTGTCTAATGGTGCTGACAAAGTAGAAACGTCTAGAATTCAAATGAGTAAACCTAGGGATAATGAGTTGTGTGGATTATGTATATTGCAAAAATCGCAATTTCTCATATAGAATCCCCGGTGTTTTGCAGTTGATCCAATTGAATGCAATTTACCATAATTGTTTTACCAAGTTAACTCTAAGTGAAATCGGAGTGTATTCAGCTAAAAACCGAAGGGAACGTAAAGTATAATATATTTTAGAGACAACTCCATTAACGAGCTCTCATCACGTTAGGTTCGAGTTTATCGAAAAACCTAAGCTCACGACATTATCGACCAGTTCAAGATTCGAACTCCCAATTTAGATTGGTTGAATAACTAGAGAGCGTATATTCTTGCTCGATATAGGCAATACCTTGGATTGCCTATATCGGATTTCAGGGTATTAATACACAATATGTTTTTGTCTGCCCACAAGTTAATGGACTGAAGGTGAGCATTATATATATAAATTTTAGGGATTAGCTGAATCAGACCACTTATATGGGTCCCTTTTCGTCCCTCAAATCGTGTGTTAATTATTTGTTCGGTTGCAGAATTCTTCTACTTCCTTCCTCATAATAACATCACGCGTTATTTCAAGCATCTCCTTGTGGGGTATGTTCCACATTTCGAGTTCATCAATAAATTGGCGACCCAGTGTGGACATCCTCCTGCTTGCCAATGCAGGACACTGGCACACTATGTGCGCCGCTGTCTCTGCCTCTTCCATGCATAATCTGCAAATATCAGCATCCTCCCCATCAACAAGACCCATCTTGCTGAGGTGGTACCTGAAATTGCCATGCCCAGTTATTAATGCAGTCAACCAGCTTAGAGTCATTCGTCCTAGACTGAGAGCCCTCCCCGATTCACTGCCCTTTGATAGCCTCAACGAAGCCTTTGCCTGTCTACAAGTAGATAAGTTCTCCCATCTCGTGAGATGAAGTTTCTTTATCCACTCTTCGACCTTTGCCTTCACCGTTCCGCTGCTGAGAGCAACTACTGGTTCCGGTCCATAAAATTCAGCTTCAGATCCTTGTCTAGCCAAGGAGTCTGCAGCTTCATTCTGTTCTATACCAATGTGTCCCTTCACCCACATAAGAGTAATCGCATTACTACGAGCACACCCATTAAGTTTCTGAACACATTCGAGCGCCAAC
The DNA here is from genome assembly GCA_963854835.1 of Megamerina dolium. Lineage (NCBI taxonomy): Eukaryota > Metazoa > Arthropoda > Insecta > Diptera > Megamerinidae > Megamerina > Megamerina dolium. The sequence continues at coordinate 79,430,533 of OY978525.1, forward strand.
TTAGAAGATACCGTAGGTTGTTGCAGCCGCCTGACCACCGCCTGGTTATCGAGTGCTAGCAAGATTTTCTTACCTTGCACCTTTCCATCCAGTAGATGGTCCAGCGCATGCATTAGACCTAGCATTTCTGCTTGGTATACCGATACGTATCTTCCCAGATTCAGAGTGCATGCCAGTCCCAACTCTTTAGAGAAGATTCCAGCACCCGCTCTGCCATCCATTAATGAACCATCTGTAAAAATACTGATGTCATTTTCCTCACATACATCATGTGTGAGGCCGTCTTCAATGAGTGTTCTGTGTGACTTTTCAGTCATCTTCAGCCTACCCATTCCCTCCATTGGCTTCTGCGCCTCCTTTACACTGCTATATAGCAGTGACAGGATGCCCCTGTGCCCCCTCTCTGTGCCGAATCCATACCAATTATTGGTTGTCTTCAGACGTAATGCTGTTAATGCCGCTGACTTCATAATATGCAAGTCCAACGGCAGCAGCCCGAGAAAGACTTCCAATGCTTCTACCGGGGTCGTCCGGATAGCTCCGGTAATCCCAATACAAGCCATTCTTTGTACCCTATCTAACTTGCTTTTCGCGGTCTTTTGGGTGACCTTAGGCCACCAGACCACAGCAGCATATGTTATTAAGGGTCTGACCATCGTTGTGTAGATCTAGTGCGCTGCTCTGGGAGTGATTCCCCACATGAGACCGAACACTCTCTTACACTGATGCAATACCCGCTTGCCCTTCTGAATCTTGTCATCGACGTGACTATTCCAAGTCAGCTTGTTATCCAGGATGACACCTAGATACTTTACTTCCTTGGATACGTTGATGTTCGATCCAAAAAGCCTAAGAGGGTCTATTGTTAGTCCAGTCCTCCTTTTAGTAAAGAGTACTGTTTCCGACTTACTAGCATTTACAGAGAGACCTTGTTCCGTGCACCATCCTTCAACCATTTTGAGTGCACCTCTCATGGTATCATAAATAGTGTCCAGGAACTTACCGCTCACCGTTACCGCTATGTCATCTGCATACCCGACGGTGTGTATGCCTTTTGAGTCCAGAAGCTGAAGTAGGGAATCGACCGTGATGTTCCAAAGGATGGGCGATAATACTCCCCCCTGTGGACACCCTTTGACTACCCTACCTCTGAGTCTGTAACTCCCATTTTGAAAGTTTATTGCCCTTTTCCTCAGCATGCTGTCCACCCACCTTATAATGGTTGGGCTGACTTCACGAGAAGCAAGGGCCATCCTTAGCTTATCGAAACCAATCTTATCGAAGGCACCTTCTATATCCATAAAAGTAGACATAGATATCCCTCCACAAGACAGTTCCCTCTCCGCTACGCGAACGAGTTCGTGCAGGGCCGTTTCAGTGGATTTGCCAGCTCTGTACGCGTGCTGACACCTGCTCAGTGGTTTTGTCAGAAGCGTTGTCCCTTCCATGTAGTCCGCCAGTACTCCTTCCATACATTTAAGCAGAAAGAAGGTCAAGCTAACCGGCCGGAAAGATTTAGCCTCTGAGTAGTCCCTTTTTCCCGGCTATGGAAGAAAGACAACCTTGGTCTCTCTCCATTGAGTCGGGATATATCCTGTAGCCAGGCAAGTAATAAATATTCCCAGAAGCCTGTCTACCAGAGCTTCTGCTCCCCACTGAAGTAGGGCTGGAAATATCCCATCTGTACCCGCTGTTTTGAATGGAGAGAAACGCTTAATGGCGTTTATCACTCCATCTCTGGTGACTATCCTTTCAGCTTCCAATCTTTCATTCCTGTTTGCACCCTTGAGGGTGGCTTCCCAAGGATCTTCCGATCTAAAGCTTCCTGGAAAATGCACCTCCATCAGGTATTTCAGTGACTCTCCGATTGTCTCTGTAAAGGATCCATTCGTTTTGCGAATTAATCCCAACTTTGACACCGGGTCCTTTGATATGATCCTCTGTAATCTACATACATCGGTCATATCTTGCATATTTGAGCAAAATTCCCTCCACGTTTTCCTTTTACGGTTGCGTAGAGTCTTCTTCAGCTCCCTTTTCTTTGACTTGTAGTCGTCCCATGCGTTGGGGTCCCCTCTCATGTGACGATTAAAAGCCTTCCTTGTCTCCTTTTTCATGGATTCCAGTTCCCCATTCCACCATGGAGTGGGATCTCCTTCGTCCACTACCGTCAGAGGACATGAAGCTTCAAATGCTTTGATCATGGCTGAGCTGATAGCTCTCACCTGATACTCAACATCTGCAGTTGTTCTAGGTCTCTTAAACCTCCTTGGCAATAATTCCTCAAGAACTTCGCAGTACCTTGTACAATCCGTTCGTTTCGGTATCCTTACCATTCTACAGTCGTTCCTATGTCTTTTATCGGACGTAATCCCAAACTGAATGGCCCTGTGGTCCGACATGGTTAGTCTATCCACAACCCTCCAGTCCAAAATCCTATCCAACATTTTGACATTCGTCAGAGTAACATCAATAACCTCGCAACGACTTGCGTCGACAAAGGTCGGTTCTGTTCCCCTGTTGGCAACTTGTAGACCAAATCTTTCTATAAATTAGAGTAGACACTCTCCTCTATAGTTTTCATTGCTGCTGCCCCACACAGAACTGTGCGCATTGGCATCGCAGCCTAAGATCAGACCAACCCCCTTACCATCAAAGAATCTCACTAGAGCTTCCACCTCTCTCGAAGGTGGTTCGTCTGGAGAATCGTATGGAAGGTATGCTGATGCGATCATAAATGATCCCGCACCGTCACCTATTCTCACTACTGTGAGATCCGGTGAACACAAGTTAGACATTAGAATCGCACGTATCCCATGTCTAACTAAAATGCATGTCCTCAACTTCCCCTCTGTTTGTGGATAAAACAAAGTGGTCTTTTGTGCAGATAGGCCTTTGATCCTTCCATGAAGAATCCAGGGCTCCTGAACTAGTGCAATGTCAAGCTCATCCTCATCGAAGCTCCGCACCATCATTGCTGATGCTGCTTTGCTGTGGTGAATATTGAGTTGACACACATTTAGTGGTTCCTGGCGTGGGCCCACCTCCCGCCCTAATGGCTTCTTCCTTGCAGAATCTGCCACTAGCCCCACGCCTGGAGCTGCGTCGCACCCCTCATACTGCATCCTTCTGGAATTTAACGACGGCCTGTTCAAGACCGCAGTTGAGTCTCCCCCCTGCGATCCTGACGGCCTCCGCGTCCTCCTTAGGACACAGCACGGTGAGTACAACACCTGCCCTTTCCGCCTCGCCAAACCCTTCCGTGCGGATAACACTCCATTTGGAAGTGTCCTTCACACAGACGTTCTGGCGCTGCAGCCTTCTGAGGATGATGTCGCTGGCCACAGCATTGCCATGAGCAACAATCACCATCTTCCTCTTTGTCGACAAGGCAGTTAGGCTGTCACATTTGAGCTTCGCACCTTCCCACAAACCGGTTAGGTGCTCCACTGTCTTGCACAGCCATTGCTTGGATAGCTGATTTTTGCACCTTAGTACAATCAATCCGCTCTCCACCCTTGCCCTGCCGACAAATCCAATGTCATTGACATCGTCTTCAAGAGACTCCATGGCATCCAACAAAGATACCTTGAAGGTACTCAGATGAGTATCCTCCAGAAGCCCCTCTAGTGACAAGTCCATGACTCCCATAACGAGGTCAGCTTCCGCTACTTGAGCGTAAGTCTTCCTCGCCCTGGTGGGCTCGCCCTTTGCCTGTTCAGCCCGACGTTTAGGCGCTCTGCCAAGACCGCTCGGCCCAGGTACCGCATGCGAGGACTGTGAGTTCGCTGCGTTAACAATCTTTCCAGATTGTCCACCCCGCTCATCACCTCCCGACGTCGGATTTCCCTGTCCCGTCGTTCCCAGAGCTACTCTACCCGTGTTAGGCTTGGGCCTCGAGCCCCTTTCGGAGCGACTGACGGCCTTTATAATTGGCCGTCCATCTCTCCGAGCATTTGCCCCTTTTGGTGTCTGCGTGGAAGAATTATCAACCTTCTCAAGAGACGGTTGTCCATCCTTCCCAGCATCCACCTCAATTGGCCCCTCCGTCGTCTTCGGATGAGGCTCCTCAGGCGTTGAACTTTTTAAAGTGGTTCCGGAGCTATCGCCCCTGAACCTCTTCCCCGAGTTCTCCACCTCCAAGGTCGACTCATCTTGCAGAAGTCCACTGAGTTGGCTCGAGAGCTGCTCAATGGTCTTCTCCGACGACTTCATGGCCTTTTTACGTTGTCTCTTTCGCTTCTGCCTCTCCCGTTTCTTCAACAGGATTCGCTCTGCTTTTGAGACTCCGTCCTTTTCGCTTACACCTGATAAAGCTAACGATTCCGCTCCACTAGGATCGTCTTCGTCCACACCATCAGATGTTCGGCCAGATGTTTTACGCTGCCTCCAGACCGACTTCCCTGCCGACCTGGTGACACCGTCCTCTTTGTTCAACACCGTCGCAGCCGCCGGCTTAGGTCTTCCGAGACCCGTTCCGTCCGCCGCAACAGATGCTGCCATTGATTTTGGGCTGGCTAAAAGCTCGGCTTCTATGGAAGCCTCATTTTCCGCCATCCCCTCCACTACTTTTCCCGCCGTGGCTACCAGCACTACTTCGTATGAGGCAGTGCTGTCCGCCATTGCAGGAATTTCGTTCCGAGTTCCAGAGGTGGGAACGAGTGGTGCAGCTAACAGCTCGGCCTCTGGTGAAGCCTTATTGTCCGCCGTTCCTCCCGTTAACACCCCCGGAACCCCAGATCCAGTTTTTGGATTTTTACAATCAATATTGTTCCCACGAGTTGCGAAGAAATAAATGTCCGCCTGCGCAGAGATTCGCAGTACGCAGGTAAGGCTAATTATTACGGAGGGCGCCAGGTATCCGTAAGCTCACGTTAACGACTGGGCTATTTGAAAAAGGGGCCCCCAGCCAGGCTGATTTTCGGCACGGATCGCTTAACACCTTAATCCAGCCCCTCACCTCCGACCATGATAAGAGTACGTTGCCGAATGCTGTACTATTGAAGAGTAACAAACACTCACCAACTTACCCTTATCTTAGCTAGATACCGCCTGACATCGTACAGGCTAAACTGTGGTATCTATTTCCAGTCGGCACCCTCGAGGCGGGTTCAGTGGAGGATTTTGCCGACCAAGGTGAGCATTAAGTTTTATGATCATATCATTAACCTCAGTAGGGATTGTGGAAATATATAGCTGAATATCGTCAGCGTAGGCATAGATCATAGAATGCTTAAAAACATTTTGAATAGAATCAGCAAATAAGGAAAAAAGCAATGATCCTAAAATTGACCCCTGAGGTACACCAGCAAGAAACAAAGGGAAGGATGAAAAGTCATCCTCTACTCTTACTTGTTGTTGCCTGTTACTGAGGTAATTAGCAATTAGATCAACAGCGTTTTTACTGGAGTTAAATGAAGTTAAGTGAAGTTTGGAACCAAAAAATAGTGTTTTAGATTGTCTAATTACCAAATTAGCATTATTGCGAGCAATTTTATAAGAATTCCAGTTAAAATCCGTCTGATTTCTTTTCTATTTGGGATATAGTTTGTTGCTTTGATGCATGATTATGAAACGAAGGGCAGGATGCATGATTATGAAACCAAGGGCAGGATTTATTAGAAACTTTAAAAATTTTGAGAGGAACAAACCTCTGAAAGAAACTGGAAATAAGGTCCCAAAAGAAAATAAGCTTTTTATCAACTGTATCACGCATCCAACAATCATTCCAACTCCTTACGATGAGCTCATCAAATAGAAAAGCATATTTAATGGATTTGTAATTACGATAAGATATATATTGTTACGTTTTTATTCTGTGAGAGTTTAATTCTATTTGAATTACCTTGTTCGATCACTGGATTCTGTTAAAATAACTTATTTTATACAACTATATACAGCAACAATTTATTTAATAATCTCTTTTTACACTCAACTCTGCTTACAATCAACTATTTACAATAACACTTAATTGTACTTACAACTTTTGCCTCTGTATCGATGTTTCCGCAATCACGTTCGGGATCAAATTGATTGTCACTTCTCAACACTGGCTCTATTTATACTCTGTTGGCAACACCCCAAAATCTTCCTTTATCGAGATTCTTCTCTTTCTTTCTCGTTGGCTTGTTCTGGTTATTGCTTATTTCTTTTTGTTGACATTCGTTTCAATGCTGCCAATAGTGTCAGTCACAATAGTGATGAGTAACCAACCATCGATACTCGTTTCACTGCCCTCCTCTTAACCTTGTTCGTCCCGAAAAAGTTTTTATACTTCCCCTCGATATGGCGCAAGTCGCTCCAAGTGCACTACTTTAAACTTTGCTCTTTTATTCCAGGCACTTTGAATACGATACACTACGTCATTTATCTTTGCTATAATCTCATATGGTCCTTCCCAATGAGTCTGTAGTTTAGGGGACAGGACTTTCTTTCATTGTGGATTATGAAGAATTATAAGCTCTCCGTCATAGAACCCTTTTGAATTTGCTTTCAAGTCATACCTGGCCTTCATCTTATCACTTATCATCTGCGACCGCTCTCTGATGAACTGATGTACTTCATCCAACTGTTCCCGCTTTTCGCTAGTATAATTACTTTCGGTTGATCTCGTTGGTGTTACGACTCCAAATTTTAAATCAGCTGGCAGTCTTAACTCGTTTCCACAAATTGCCATTTCTGGTGTAGTAGCCGTCGTATCATGTTGTGCGCATCGATATGCCATGAGGAACATTGGTATATGTACATCCCAGTCTCTTTGGTATTTATCTACGACTTTTCTCAAATATTCCTCCAAGGTACGGTTAAATCGTTCTACCATGCCATCAGATTGTGGATGCAAAGGTGTTGTACGAGTTTTGTATATACCCAGCATACGGCATATCTCTTGGAATACAACTGATTCGAAATTTCAACCTTGGTCTGAGTGTAACTCCATCGGTACACCAAAACGAGTAATCCATTGGTTGACGAATACATCCACAACTGTACTAGCTTCTTGATTTGGAATGGGGTATACGGCAGTCCATGTACTGCAGTAATCTAAACCTACCAGAACACACTTGTTTCCTGCGTTGCTCATTAGAAATGGTCCAGCTATGTCCATAGCGATTCGCTCAAATGGAGCACCCACGGTGTATTGGTGCATTTTACCTCGACTTTTCTTATTGGGACCTTTGGCCATTGCACATTGCTTACACTTCTGAATCCAATCAGCGACATGGTCATGACATCCAACCCAATAAAATCGTTTCTTTATTTTCTCGACGGTTTTGGTGATTCCCAAATGCCCTCCGCTGGAGGCATTGTGATACTCAGCTATCACTTCATTTATTCTTGCCTTGGGTACCACTAGAAGATCATTAGTGATTTTTCCATCTTCACTTTCCCATGCTCTGTAGAAACATCCTTCTCGTAAGTGAAGGCTTTGCCACTGCGCCCAGTATGCCTTTGCTATTGAACTCTGGGTCGTTCCGCTGAAATTCTTGCATTCGTTCGGTGGTCCATGACTCCTCCGGCAATATATTCGTAAGTCGTATGTCGACAATGTGCTCCTTGCTTTCCACTCGAGAACAATGTTTACATTCCATTTTGCAAGGACGACAAAATACAGCATCCGCGTTGCCGTGATGTCCTCCTTTACGATGTTCGATGGTAAAATCATAACTCTGCAGCCTTTCAATCCAGCGCGCCAATTGTCCTTCTGGGTTTTTAAATTGTAATAACCACCTTAGCGCTGCGTAGTCTGTTCTTAGATGAAATGACTGACCGTACAAGTATTTATGGAAATACTTTACACATTCCAGTATTGCGAGCAACTCTCTTCGAGTGACACAGTAGTTTCTTTCTGGCTTCGACAGGATTTTACTGTAGTATGCTATTACTTTTTCTTGCCCATCTATGATCTGAGAGAGCACACCACCTATTCCATAGCCACTCGCATCTGTGTCCAACACAAACTTTTGACCAGGTACTGGATACGCTAATACTGGTGCTGAACAGAGTTTTTCTTTCAGCTGTTCGAATGCTTTCTGTTGGTCCTCGCCCCACACAAATGTTTTGTTCTTTCTTGTTAACTCATGCAGACTGCTGACGATGTTTGCAAATCCAGGAACAAATGGTCTATAGTAGGTGCATAAGCCTAGGAAGCTTCTTAGCTCTTGAAGATTCGACGGAATAGGCCATTCTTGTACTGCTGCTACTTTCTCCTCGTCGGTATGTACCCCTTCTGTTGTTACTTTATGACCAAGATATTAAACTTGTTGCCTGAAGAGTGAACACTTTTTCATATTCAGTTTAAGCCCTGCTGATTGTATACGCTCAAATACTTCTTTCAACTTTTCCAGGTGGTCGTTAAAATCTTTTCCCATCACAATAATGTCATCGAGGTACACCAAACACGTTTTCCAGTGTAGTCCTCTGAGTACACGCTCCATCAAACTTTCGAAAGTAGCTGGCGCATTGCACAAACCAAATGGCATGACTGTAAATTGCCATAGACCATCGCCAATACTGAAAGCTGTTTTCTCTTTGTCCTCCTTAGCAAGTTCCACTTGCCAGTAGCCACTTTGCAAATCAAGAGTTGAGAACCACTTCGCACCAGATAGTGTGTCCAGAGTGTCATCGATTCTTGGCAGTGGATAGCTGTCTTTTTTCGTAATATCATTTAGCTTTCTGTAATCCACACAGAATCGAGTACTTCCATCCTTCTTCTTTACCAGCACAACTGGTGAACTCCATGGACTCACTGATGGTTCAATAACACCTTGTTTCTGCATATCGGAAATCAGCTTAATGGCTTCGTCTCTTTTGGCCAATGGAACTCGTCGTGATGTTTGACGAATTGGTCTACAATCACCGGTGTCAATGTGATGCTTCACGATGGTTGTCCGTCCTCCAGTTTTTCCATTTGAAGAAAAGATTGAACTATACTTCTCCAATAGTTGTAAAGCCTTTTCTTTTGGCTGTTTTGTAAGCACACCTGCCCATTCTTCCATCTGTGCTTTTATTTCCGCTCTGACAGTTCCTGATCTTCCACTTTTTATCGACGAACCCTTTTCGCAGTCTACTATGGCAGTAACTTCCTGGCAATGACCAATCACCATTCCTTTCTTCACAACTGTAGATGTATTAGTTGGATTTAATATTCGCACCGGTATTCTTTAGGTTCTACTAACGTTCTACCAAGTATGATGTTTTTATTTTGTATTTCTTTGTCTGCTTCCACTAAGCACAACTTGCCTGTCCCATCATCCACACTCATCTGTGCCCTAATCACCGCTTCTGATTTTGCTGGAACCTCTTGACGTTGACATGCGAGTATTCGTTTGATGTTCCCACTACGCTTGTAACCGATGTTCAATGGTAATTCGACATTTGCATAGCGCAGTATCCGTTGATTTAAATCTAACGTAAATCCGTTGTCAATCATAAAATCAACACCAATTATTACGTCATCGATGATGTCGGCCACAATGAATTCATGTTCCCACGTGCAATTTCCAATAGATACTCGTTTTTTTATCTTGCCCAGAATTTGTGCATCCTCACCCGTTGATGTACGGAATTTTATTCCCATTAAAGGCTCAAACCTCTTTACCAAATCGCTCTTGATTATAGAATGTGATGCACCAGTGTCCAGGGTTAACATGAATTCCATATTGTCCAATTTTCCATCAATAGTCAAGCTGCTTGGCACACGCTGTAGTTGTGAAATTTGAATGATGGGGCAACCCATTGTTGGAGTCAGTTCACGCCCCGCTGAACTGACTCGATTTAGTTTAACGATGGACTTGTGTTAGTGGAGCGATCGCTATCCACCTTATTCTCGTTCTTTTGTCTTCCTGGAGAATTGGATCTTGATCGCTTTCGTCGTAGACGGCAGTCACGCGCCATGTGTCCTGATTTGTCGCAAATAAAGCACTTACCATTAAATTTGTTTTCGCGTCGACCTGCTGTTCCTGCTTCAGGCTGAACTACTGATTTTACACCTGACGCACTGCTTCAACCAGATCTGATGTTTTCCCCTCTAGTTGGCGTACTCCTATCATTGGTCGACACATCAAACTGGCGGCTTCAAACTTCAAGGCACTACTGACTGTTTCGGCATAAGTATTCCTTGGTGACATGACTAGGGCACGCTTTGTCTCTCCATCACGTATGCCATCTATGAATGCCTCTATTTTTATTTTTTCGACGAACTCTTCCGAATTACCGGAGAACGCTAGATGACATAAGCGCTCAATATCGGAAGCGAAATCCTGAAGGCTCTCATTACTCCGTTGCACTCGCGATCTCAATTCCACTCGATGTAATTGACTCTTGTATTCATTTCCATATTTTCGCTGGAGTGTGTCCATCAGTGACTGATAGCTACCACGATCTTTCTCTGGAATCATCTGTAACACTTCGGAAGCATTATCTTTTAATGCGACTATTAAAGCAGCAGTCTTGTCACTATCATCCCATTGATTCTTCGAAAGGGTTGTCTCGAATTGAAGCTTGAAGATGTTGAATGGCGTGCTTCCGTCAAATGTTGGTGGCTTTAGTTTGATTGTACTTGAATCTCTAATCACTGATGTGGCTGGTCCATTTATTTTTAGTTGATTGAGTTCGTGCTGTCATTTCTCGAACTTATCTTCCCAGTCGTCGACATGTTCCTTCAGCTTATCATCCAACTCATCCACATGTTCTTTCAGCTCTGTGACTTTGTCATTAATAGCTCCGAAAATTTCCTGAAATCTAAGTTCAATTCCTTTTTGTAGATTTTCGATGACGTGTTCTTGGCGAGCCGAATGTTCTTGAATTTCCATACGCAATTCACTAATAACGCCCTCTTGGCGTACCGATTGTTCTTGAAGCTTGGAGTCAATGCGAGACGCATTTCCTTGAATCTCCGTACACAATTCAGCCGAATGTTCTTGTAACTTCGCATTAATTCCTTGCACTTGCTGCTGCTGCTGTTGCATCATGGATTTCATAAATTCCATGAGTTGACCACTCGAATCTACCTTGCTCTCTTCCTCGGAGTGCACGACTGCATGTATCTCGGCTTCCTCAAAGAACTCATGTTCTTCTACATTAATACCCTTAGCCTCCATGGCTTGCCTTAGCTTCACCAGCAGTTCTGCTTTTGTACCTGATGACGATAGATTTCTCTCTGACAACTGTTTTTTCAGTTGGTCCACTTTTAGTTGGTCAATTTTCACCATCTTTACAGAATCCTACTTCTGACACCAATTGTTACGTTTTTATTCTGAGAGCGTTTAATTCTATGTGAATTACCTTGTTCGATCACTGGATTCTGTTAATAATCACTGCAACACTTATTTTATACAACTATATACTATATATATCAACTCTGTTTACAATCAACTATTTACAATAACACTTTAATGTACTAGCAACTTTTGCCTCTGTATAGATGTTTGCGCAGTCACGTTCGGAATTCTATTGATTCTCACTTCTCAACACTGGCTCTATTTATACCGATATGGCGGAAGTCGCTCCAAGTGCACTACTTCAAATTTATCTCTTTTATTCCAGGCACCTTGAATTCCATACTCTACGTAATTTTTCTTTGCTACAATCTCATATGGTCCTTCCCAATGAGTCTGTAGTTATATATGTTATTTAGTAAGTGCATATATTTATAAATATATGCATTGCGTGAATGGAGTATAATTACCAGACGCATGTACATACATATATATTGAACAATAGTAAAAATTCTTTACAAAATATTCTATATATATAAAATTCATTCATAAAAATATTTACTATTATAAGATCTTTTTTCAATATATGTTAATTTGCTATATTAATAAAAAAAAAAAAAATATTGTAACGAGTATCGATAGTTGGTTACTCATCACTATTGTGACTGACACTATTGGCAGCATCGAAACGAATGTCAACAAAAATAAATAAGCGATAACCTGAACAAGCCAACGAGAAAGGAAGAGAAGAATCTCGATAAAGGAAGATTCTGGGGTGTTGCCAAAAGAGTATAAATAGAGCCAGTGTTGAGAAGTGAGAATCAATCGAATTCCAAACGTGACTGCGCAAATATCTATACAGAGGCAAAAGTTGCTAGTACATTAAAGTGTTATTGTAAATAGTTGATTATAAACAGAGTTGATTGTAAATAGAGTTTATTAAATAAATTGTTGCTGTATATAGTTGTATAAAATAAGTGTTGCAGTTATTATTAACAGAATCCAGTGATCGAACAAGGTAATTCAAATAGAATTAAACGCTCACAGAATAAAAACGTAACAGTTTTAATTTACAGAATTTTTCTCCTGGTCATGGCATTGCATTCTTTAAAATCTCTGTATTCTACAACTCTGTTAAGTGACCCTGATAGTCGTAATCAGAAATAAGCTCAAAGCCATATTAGAACTTCTCTGGTATTTCACGTTCTCTGATTGTACTTTGAAAGCAATGCCTTGAAAGTTCGAATGTATTTTTAGGAGCACACGTTTTTCGAAACACTTGCCAATTTAGGTAGAGACGAACATGAATTAACAGCAGGTAAGCAATTTACAGTAGTAACAGTATACTTTGATGGTAATAACAGTCATATGTGTGTACATGTGTGTATATTAGATTATACTGATTTCGTATGGAGATTGTTTATTTAAGTTTTCACGAAATGGAATAGCAATGAAAAATTGCCTTTATATTAATTAATAAACCTTACAAAATATTATATTTTTATGATGACGTTTGGAGGTGTTCTAATGATTTCTAATGATGGCAACAAATTCGTTTTCAACATTGTCGAAAATAAAGAATCCGTTCCGTTTATTTTGATTTGACATAAGTGTAGACATGCTGATTTGGTACAATCACACGATGAGACAAATAATATTTTGTGCTTTTAGTATTTAGCTAAAACGACAAGTAAGTCCAAACCGTTGTATGCAAAAACGTTTTATACTCCATCTAGACATATTTTGGACAAAAACTCCAGATAACCTTTCGCGAGTTTCTCTTCCAGATTTACTTTTTGTCATTGCGAGAAATGTATGATGTCGGTCAAAACACCTTATGTATAGAAAGCTGCACACTAGCCGCAACTTTAACGAGTGAAATTCTTTTTAAAACATAAATAACAAATCTTTATCTTTCATTTAAAATAAAATTAATGATTCTCTAAAGTAAATAATGTGTTTTATTTGAATTTATTGTATAAAAAAAAGTCCTTAATGGAAAACCTACCTATAATATTGTTACGTTTTTATTCTGTGAACGTTTAATTCTATTTGAATTACCTTGTTCGATCACTGGATTCTGTTAATGATAACTGCAATACTTATTTTATACAACTATATACAGCAACAATTTATTTAATAATCTCTATTTACAATCAACACTGTTTACAATCAACTATTTACTATAACACTTAAATGTACTTGCAACTTTTGCCTCTGTATCAATGTTTTCGCAATCACGTTCGGAATTAGATTGATTCTCACTGCTCAACACTGGCTCTATTTATACTCTGTTGGCAACACCCCAGAATCTTCCTTTATCGAGATTCTTCTCTTTCTTTCTCGTTGGCTTGTTCTGGTTATTACTTATTTCTTTTTGTTGACATTCGTTTCGATGCTGCCAATAGTGTCAGTCCAATAGTGATGAGTAACCAACTATCGATACTCGTTACACTGCCCTCCTCTTAACCTTGTTCGTCCCGAACAAGTTTTTATTCTTCGCCTCGATATGGCGCAAGTCGCTCCAAGTGCACTACTTTACTTTACTCTTTTATTCCAGGCACGTTGAATACGATACACTACGTCATTTATCTTTGCTATTATCTCATATGGCCCTTCCCAATGAGTCTGTAGTTTAGGGGACAGGCCTTTCTTTCGTTGTGGATTATGAAGCATTATAAGCTCTCCGTCATAGAACCCTTTTGAATTTGCTTTCAAGTCATACCTGGCCTTCATCTTATCACTTATCATCTGCGACCGCTCTCTGATGAACTGATGTACTTCATCCAACTGTTCCCGCTTTTCGCTAGTATAATTACTTTCGGTTGATCTCGTTGGTGTTACGACTCCAAATTTTAAATCAGCTGGCAGTCTTAACTCGTTTCCACAAATTGCCATTTCTGGTGTAGTAGCCGTCGTATCATGTTGTGCGCATCGATATGCCATGAGAAACATTGGTATATGTACATCCCAGTCTCTTTGGTATTTATCTACGACTTTTCTCAAATATTCCTCCAAGGTACGGTTAAATCGTTCTACCATGCCATCAGATTGTGGATGCAAAGGTGTTGTACGAGTTTTGTATATACCCAGCATACGGCATATCTCTTGGAATACAACTGATTCGAAATTTCGACCTTGGTCTGAGTGTAACTCCATCGGTACACCAAAACGAGTAATCCATTGGTTGACGAATTCATCCACAACTGTACTAGCGTCTTGATTTGGAATAGGGTATACTTCAGGCCATTTACTGAAGTAATCTATAACCACCAGAACATACATGTTTCCTGCGTTGCTTATTGGAAATGGTCCAGCTATGTCCATAGCAATTCGCTCAAATGGAGCACCCACGGTGTATTGGTGCATCTTACCACGACTTTTCTTAGTGGGACCTTTGGCCATTGCACATTGCTTACACTGCCGAATCCAATCAGCGACATGGTCATGACATCCAACCCAATAGTATCGTTTCTTGTATTTCATGATCTTTGAGAGATCTGGGTCGTTCCGTTGACTTTCTTGAACTCGTTCGGTGGTCCATGACTCTTCCGATAATACATTCGTAAGTCGTAGGTTAACAATGTAATTATGGCTTCCTTTCCGAGAACAATGTTTGCTATCTACGGTGCAAGTACGATGATATGGAGTATCAGCTTTACTACGATGAATGACATCACGATCTTCCTTTCGTTGTCCTGGTGAATTCGATCTTTGTTGCTTGCGTCGTAGACGACAATTACGCGCCATGTGTCCTCTTTGATCGCATATGAAGCATTTACCATTAAATTTGTTTTCGTGTCGACCTGCTCTTGCTTCAGGCTGAACTACTGATTTTACTAACTGACGCACTGCTTCAACCAGATGTGATGTTTCCCCTCCAGTTGGCGTTCCGTGGCATTGGTCGGCACATCAAACTGTCGGCTTCAAACTTCAAGGCACTACTGACTGTTTCGGCATAAGTATTCCTTGGTGACATGACTAGGGCATGCTTTGTGTCTCCATCACGTATGCCATCTATGAAAACCTCTATTTTGATTTTTTCGACGAACTCCTCCGAATTACCGGAGAACGCTAGATGACATAAACGCTCAATATCGGAAGCGAATTCCTGAAGGCTCTCATTACTCCGTTGCATTCGTGATCTCAATTCCACTCGATGTAATTGACTCTTGTATTCATTTCCATATTTTCGCTGGAGTGTGTCCATCAGTGATTGGTAGCTACCACGATCTTTCTCTGGAATCATCTGTAATACTTCGGAAGCATTACCTTTTAATGCGACTATTAAAGCAGCAGTCTTGTCGCTATCATCCCATTGATTCTTCGAAGCTGTTGTCTCGAATTGAAGTTTGAAGATGTTGAATGGCGTGCTTCCGTCAAATGTTGGTGGCTTTAGTTTGATTGTGCTTGAATCTCGAATCACTGATGTGGCTGGTCCATTTATTTTTAGTTGATTGAGTTCGTGCTGTAATTTCTCGAACTTATCTTCCAAGTCATCATGTCTGTCTATATGTTCCTTCAGCTTTTTATCCAAAACATCCACATGTTCTTTCAGCTCTGTGACTTTGTCATTAATAGCTCCGGAAATTAACTGAAATCTAATCTCATATCGTCTTTGTAGATTTTCGACGACGTGTTCTTGTCGAGCCGAACCGTCTTGCATTTCCATACGCAATTCAGCTGAATGTTCTTGTAACTTCGCATTAAATCCTTGCAGTTGCTGCTGCTGTTGTTACATCATGGATTTCATAAATTCCATGAGTTGACCACTCGAATCTATTTTTCTCTCTTCCTCGGCGTGCACGACTGCATGTATCTCAGCTTCCTCAAAAAACACATGTTCTTCTACATTAATACCCTTAGCCTCCATTTCTTGCCTTAGCCTCACCAGCAGTTCCGCCTTAGCACCTGATGACGATAGATTCATCTCTACCAACAGCTTTTTAAGCTGGTCCACTTTTCCTTGGTCAATTTTCACCATCTTTACAGAATCCCACTTCTGACACCAATTGCTACGTTTTTATTCTGTGAACGTTTAATTCTATTTGAATTACCTTGTTCGATCACTGGATTCTGTTAATGATAACTGCAACACTTATTTTATACAACTATATACAGCAACAATTTATTTAATAATCTCTATTTACAATCAACACTGTTTACAATCAACTTTTTACTATAACACTTAAATGTACTTGCAACTTTTGCCTCTGTATCAATGTTTTCGCAATCACGTTCGGAATTAGATTGATTCTCACTGCTCAACACTGGCTCTATTTATACTCTGTTGGCAACACCCCAGAATCTTCCTTTATCGAGATTCTTCTCTTCCTTTCTCATTGGCTTGTTCTGGTTATCGCTTATTTCTTTTTGTTGACATTCATGTCGATGCTGCAAATAGTGCCAGTTACAATAGTGATGAGTAATCAACTATCGATACTCGTTACAATATGCTAACTGAAAGTGCTGCGAGAATTGAGGTATTATATATTAAGATGGGTTGAAAACTATTTTTCTTGAAAAATGTTTTGGAATACATGTAGTACATGTACATTTTAGCTAAAAAGTAAAGACGGAATATTATTTGGCTCAACATATACTAAGCGGCGCACCCAAAGATTCTGCGTTTACAATACGTATTCTTTATTTTAGTTTATGTTAAAGGCGAATATGTATACCCTTCTGGTATAAGTGCAGAATAGGGTCCATTGATTTGGAAAATATTGAAAGGTGGACATAGTCTGTCATTTTTTTTTTGGTGCTATGGATGGACAAAGGGGTAATTTTCGAAAATTTAACAAGCATTTATCTTAATATATTTTTTTATTTGTATACTCAATAAAATTTTTTAGTATGGCTGACCTTGAATACATTTACTAAGTTCAAATTTTTTTCGTAGTATTTCTCTTACCGCAATATAATAGAATACACATACACATCTTCCCCCTTTGCCCCTTCATACCACCTATAATATAGGTTTGCACCAAAAAAGTTGCATAATATTAAAATAAGAAAAGAAAAGGCGGATCAAAACCTTAACCTTGTTCGGGACGAGAAAAAAGTATGTCAACCATAAAAGTGTTGAAGCGATCTTTGAGTTTGGATGACAGAACCACGATTTTCGTAATAAAATTTCAACGTTCAAGCGTTGTTGCGGTGTCAATCTTTCCATGATGAAATTGCAAACGTTGCTGAGTACAAATGACTTTTGGGTTACCAGATTTGATAACTGCTACACGGTTTTATCCCCATCGGAAACTGCTTAAAAATATCCGTTATTTGTCGATTTATTATTATTTTATTCTCATATCACTAATTGGACAGACACTCATGTGTTGTTTTCACATACATAGACTGTGTGAACTTCTATAAATATTAGGAGTCTTATTAGACTATATATTAAACTATACGGCAGTTATATCTATTGAAAATTATAGTTTAAAAAACTAAAAAACACGCTTTATGGGAAATAGAACTAAAAAATTGAAAGATTATGTTTAATATGTATAAGTATAAAATAATTAAATAGCAGAAACAAATCGATAAGAAGAAACAAATCGATATCATTTTCAAAAAGCGTGGGTCGCTCGAAATGAATTGTTAATAAATAATAGGTTAAAATACTAATCGATTAAAAAACCTTTAATACATGTCTTTAAAAGTATATTTAGTATAAGAATATAGTGAAAAGCAGTGGTTAGTGAGTAATACTGAAAATTCTAACCAGATGGCAGACAAAACAAATATAAATGGTGGCGGTGTGGTCAATGCATAACAACACAAGATATACCATATTTCGTAAATCCTTTAAAATTAAACGATAGTCCCAATATACATATGTGTGTATATTTGCAGTTTTCGTATATTTTTATCTCTCTATCTTCCCGCTTGAAATATGAATATTTTAATATCTTCCCACGCAAATATTTCAGGAAAGAATAGAATAATTAATAATTAATTTAATAATTTTTACCCAATGTAATCTTCAAGATCTTTCATTTGATATATATTTCAACTCTGTAACTAGCTTAGTTTAGTCAAACAAAAAGTATTGTAACGAGTATCGACGATTGCTTACTAATCACTATTGCGACTGACACTATTCTGAATGACACGAATTATGGCCGCATCGAACCGAATGTCAACAAAAAGAAATAGGCGATAACCAGAACACGCCAACGAGAAAGTAAGAGATGTATCTCTACTACAATAAAGAAAGATTCTGGAGTGTTGCCACAGAGTATAAATAGAGCCAGTATTGACAAATGCAAATCAATTGAATCCCGAACGTGATTGTGCAAACATCGATACAGTATTAGAGGCAAATTTGCAAGTGCATTAAAGTGTTATTGTAAAGAGTTGATTAAATAAATTGTTGCTGTATATAGTTGTACAAGATAAGTGTTGCAATTATTATTAATAGAACCTAGGGATCGAACAATATAATTCAAATAGAATTAAACGTTTACAAAATAAAAAGGTAACAGTAAAATACATACAAATGAAGGTAAAAAGAAAGCGTGTTAAAGTGATGTTATATTAAGGTTACAAGACAACACCTAAGGAATATTCCACTCAAAAGAACACAAACTCGTTTATTAGAGACGTACCCATACCAATAAAGAAATTTCTTTGCTTATGGGTCACAAACATATCATTTATATGTGTCGCTTGGAAAAGAGTCTTGAACTCTATAAACATTTTAAAATTTTTTCATTTAAACATCTGTTTATTTTCCAAATTGTAAAAGCCAAATAGTAACATTGACTTTTGCAGATGATACTCACGTCACGTAAGCTAAATCATCATCTACAAACAATTGCTAAGGGTTTATACAAATGGTGTATTAGAGCAAATGAATTAAAAAGCAACCATATTACACTTACTCTCCTGTTGAGTTAAATAACGTGCAGGTGTGCGATGTTCACAAGACGAATAGATTAAATACTTGAGCATACATCCTGACAGACGTATTACTTGGAAGAAACACAACCAGTCTAAAAGAAAGCAAATGAAGCTAAAGCCGCTTATTTTCATTGGCTGATCTATAGACAGTAAAAACTACGGTTGTAGTATAAAAGGCTTATCTATTAAACAATTATAAAATATATATGGCTGCCAACTATGGGGAAGCAAGGAATGAATTTTGAATATACTGAATTATACTCATATCTTTATACTCCAAAATAATAAAGTTATTAATTGTTTAAATGTAATTTAAAAGCAAAAATATATTAGTCATAAATAATCTTATAGGCGTGTCATCATTTATGATTGTAACGAGTATCGATAGTTGGTTACTCATCACTATTGGACTGACACTATTGGCAGCATCGAAACGAATGTCAACAAAAAGAAATAAGTAATAACCAAAACAAGCCAACGAGAAAGAAAGAGAAGAATATCGATAAAGGAAGATTCTGGGGTGTTGCCAACAGAGTATAAATAGAGCCAGTGTTGAGAAGTGAGAATCAATCGAATTCCGAACGTGACTGCGCAAAATCTATACAGAGGCAAAAGTTGCTAGTACATTAAAGTGTTATTGTAAATAGTTGATTATAAACAGAGTTGATTGTAAATAGAGTTTATTAAATAAATTGTTGCTGTATATAGTTGTATAAAATAAGTGTTGCAGTTATTATTAACAGAATCCAGTGATCGAACAAGGTAATTCAAATAGAATTAAACGCTCACAGAATAAAAATGTAACAGTATGTTTATGTTCATAACGTGTTCATAAATGTGTGATTTATATTAATAACAAAAATGTTTAATAACAATTGTAAAACATGACCCTTACCAATACCATTGTTTAATGTTGTTAAACAGTAGTAGATCACACAATTTCTTGAGTCCATAATACTTCATCAGCGAGTCTTAGCTGTCTTAGTTTTTTAGCCGAGATCCGTTATAATCCCTTTTGTGTATTAAAGTTCACACCTTTCTTTTTCAGCATATCAAAAAGTTCTACCCTTTTCGACCTTTCTTAGTAAAAAACCCAATTTTCTATAAAAATTCAGGGGTTTTGCAAAAATATAGGGAGTTAGCACTGTAAATGAATAACATATAGGTTGCGATAAACAAAAATGTACGTAGTGTTCATTGGTGCTATCAAAAAGGTCATTCACCTCTGGGGCATAAAAGAGCCGTTTGAAATTTTCATTCAATTTTTTAAACATTTATTTTATATCGTTAAAATTATAATATATGGAAGATATGAAAGGAGTATATGAAATTATGAAGTATATGAAATTATCTATTCATGTAGAACGAACTAAATCGGACCAGTGGAACCCGAGATATTACGATTTAAGTAACAGAAATTGACAAAATTTTATCATTTTTCAAAACGTTGACTTAACGGTATTCCATAAAAAAATTTTTTCCGTGCAAATTTATTTTATGCAAAGAACCGACCGACTGGCCGACTTAAAAATGTCAAATTTTTTTGGCCAAATCCGTGGATTTAAAAAATAATGACCCATAGGCGAATATTTGAGTAGTTCTGTTTATTATGTGCCCAGTTCCTTTTGCGTCACTTACTTAATCAAATGCACAGCACAACATTAGGTTGAAGATTGTGGATCATAGCGTATCTCTTTGTCTTATTCCATTTTTAATTCTGAAAGGTTCAGACTTACTGTCTTGTATCATTACTTTTGATAATTTTCTCGCAAAGACATCATTACTGGCTGCATTCTTTCGTAAGCGAGTTGCAAAAGAATACCAATTCGCATATAACTTCTCTTTTATTTAATTTTAATTTCCCTTTTGTTATTTAGCAACACTGGTAATATATATTGTTGTTTGTGAAATTTATAAACAAAATAAAAACAAAAAAAAGAAGCAATACTGCCGAATCTGTGGTAAATATATTCGTTTATTTAAAATGAATTTTTATTTGCACTTGCTTTATTTTGCTTATATTTATTATTTATTTGGCAATAACAGCCGAATATCGATTTAGGCTTCCCCAGCCATCTCTGTTCTTCGCTAGCTGGCGCCAGCTAGAAATTCCAATCGCCGTCAGGTTCTCCACCGGATGTTAGGTCTTCCTCATCTGCGTCGTCCTCCAGCGGGTTCAGAATATAACACCTTCTTAGCTGGAGCGTGTTCTTCCATTCACTCGACATGATCTAGCCAGAGCAGCCGCTGGATTTTAACGCGCTTTACTATGTCAATATCGGCATACAGCTCGTACAGCTCATGGTTGTACCTTATTCGGTACTCGCCACCAACGAAAATAGGTCCAAAGATCTTTATTTTGCTTAGTTTTGTTTATATTTACAATAATTTAATGGGTTGTTGAAATGTCCCAAGCGCATTCCAGTAGCCTATTCACAATAGTCCTATTTTTTTATTTTGCAACACTATAACTCAGGTCGCTTAAAATATAAGCGAGTTCAATTTTGCAAATAAGCCAGTGTTCTTTTGCAACCCGCGTGCAAAAAACGCAGCTACGATTGTTACGTTTTTATTTTGTAAGCGTTTTATTCTACTCGAATCATCCCTGTTCGGTCACTGGATTCTGTCAATAATAATTACAACATTTATTTTGTACAACTATATACAGCAACAATTTACTTAATCAACTCTATTTACAATTACCTATTTACAATAACTCTTTAATGTACTTGGAACTTTTGCCTCTGATACTGTATCAATTTTTGCGCAATCACTTTCGGATTTGAATAGAATTCATTCGTCCAGAACAAGTTTTTATACTTCCCCCTGATATGGCGCAGGTCGCTACAAGTGCACTATTTTAAGCTTCGCTTTCATTATGAAGCGTTACAAGCTCTCCTTCATAGAACCCTTTTGAATTTGCTTTATCGCTTACCATGAACTGATATACTTCATCTAACTGTTCCCGCTTTTTGCTAGTGTAGTTACTTTCGGTTGATCTTGTTGGTGTTGCGACTCCAAATTTTTAATCAGGTGCAGTCTTAACTCGTTTCCAAAAATTGCCGTTGTTGGTGTAGTGGCAGTCGTATCATGTTGTGCGCATCGATATGCCATCAGAAACATTGATATATGCACATCCCAGTCTTTTTGGTATTTATCTACGACCTTTCTCAGATATTTTTCCAAGGTACGGTTAAATCGTTCTACCATGCCTTCAGATTGTGGATGCAAAGGTGTTGTACGAGTTTTGTATATACCCAGCATACGGCATATCTCTTGGAATACAACTGATTCGAAATTTCGACCTTGGTCTGAGTGTAACTCCATCGGTACACCAAAACGAGTAATCCATTGGTTCACGAATACATCCGCAACTGTACTAGCTTCTTGATTTGGAATGGGGTATACTTCAGGCCATTTACTGATGTAATCTAAACCTACCAGAACACACTTGTTTCCTGCGTTGCTCATTGGAAATGGTCCAGCTATGTTCATAGCAATTCGCTCAAATGGAGCACCCACGGTGTATTGGTGCATCTTGCCTCGACTTTTTCAATTGGAACCTTTGGCCATTGCACTTGTTTACACTTCCGAATCCAATCAGCGACATGGTCATGACATCCAACCAAATAAAATCGTTTCTTTATTTTCTCGACGGTTTTTGTGATTCCCAAATGCCCTCCACTGGAAGCATTGTGATACTCAGCTATTACTTCATTTATTCTTGCCTTGAGTACCACTAGAAGATCATTAGTGATTTTACCATCTTCACTTTCCCATGCTCGGAATAAACATCCATCTCGTAAGTGTAGGCTTTGCCACTGCGCCCAGTATGCCTTTGCTATTGGACTCTCATTAGCCATTTCTTGCCAATCTGAACGTATGCCCTGCTCCTTGTATTCCATAAGCTTTACGAGATCTGGGTCGTTCCGCGGATTTCTTGCACTCGTTCGGTGGTCTACGACTCTTCCGGCAATACATTCGTAAGTCGAAGGTTATCAATGTGATTCTGGCTTCTTACCCGAGAACTATGTTTTCTATCCACGGTGCAAGTACGACGAGATGGAGTATCAGCTTTACTACGATGACTGACATCACGATCTTCCTTTCGTTGTCCTGGTGAATTCGATCTTTGTTGCTTGCGTCGTAGACGGCAATTACGAGCCATGAGCCCTCTTTGATCGCATATGAAGCACTTACCGGCAAATTTATTTTTGCGTTTATTTCTTGTTCTGCCTTTAGGCTTCATATTCGATTGATTGCAATCACGCGCTATATGCCCTTGTTTGTCGCAAATGAAGCACTTACCATTAAATTTGTTTTCGCGTCGACCTGCTGTTCCTGCTTCAGGCTGAACTACTGATTTTACACCTGACGCACTGCTTCAACCAGATCTGATGTTTTCCCCTCTAGTTGGCGTACTCCTGGCACTGGTCGACACAGTACATTTCGGTATATGTATTCCTTGGTGACATGACTAGGGCACGCTTTGTCTCTCCATCACGTATGCCATCTATGAATGCCTCTATTTTTATTTTTTCGACGAACTCTTCCGAATTACCAGAGAACGCCAGATGACACAAGCGCTCAATATCGGAAGCGAATTCCTGAAGGCTCTCATTACTCCGTTGCACACGCGATCTTAACTCCACTCGATATAATTGACTCTTGTATTCATTTCCATATTTTCGCTGAAGTGTGTCCATCAGTGACTGATAGTTACCACGATCTTTCACTGGAATCATCTGTAACACTTCGGAAGCATTACCTTTTAATGCGACTATTAAAGCAGCAGTCTTGTCGCTATCATCCCATTGATAGTTCGAAGCTGTTGTCTCGATTTGAAGCTTGAAGATGTTGAATGGCGTGCTTCCGTCAAATGTTGGTGGATTTAGTTTGATTTTGCTTGAATCTCTAATCAGTGATGTGGCTGGTCCACTTATTTTTAGTTAATTGTGTTCGTGCTGTAATTTCTCGAACTTATCTTCCAAGTTATCTACATGTTCCTTCAGATCCGTGACTTTTTCATTAATGGTTCCGGAAATTTCAACTACATATTCTTTTAGTTCTGTAACTTTCTCATTAATAGCCCCAGGAATTTCTTGACGTTTGTAGTTAATTGTCTTTTGGAATTCTCCAATGAAGTTTTCTTGGTGAGACGAGCCTTCTTGCATTTCCATACGCAATTCAGCCGAATGTTCTTGAAGCATGGAGTCAATGCGAGACGCATTTTCTTGTAGCTGTTGTTGTTTAGCCTCCATGGCTTGTCTTAGACTCACCAGCAGTTCTGCTTTTGTACCTGATGACGATAGATTCATCTCTGACAACTGTTTTTTCAGTTGGTCCATTTTAGTTGGTCAATTTTCACCATCTTTACAGAATCCCACTTCTGACACCAATTGTTATGTTTTTATTCTGTGAGCGTTTAATTCTATTTGAATTACCTTCTTCGATCACTGGATTCTGTTAATAACAACTGCAACACTTATTTTATACAACTATATACAGCAACAATTTACTTAATAAACTCTATTTAAAGTCAACTCTGTTTACAATCAACTATTTACAATAACACATTAATGTACTTGCAACCTTTGCCTCTCTATCGATGTTTGCGCAATCACGTTTGGGACTAGATTGATTTTCACTTGTCAACACTGGCCCTATTTATACTCTGTAGACAACTTTCCAGAATCTTCCTTTATCGTAGTTGAGATTCTTCTCTTTTTTTCTCTTTGGCTTTTTCTGGTTATCGCTTATTTCTTTTTGTTGACATTCGTTTCGATGCTGCCAATAAACGTGTCAGTCACAATAGTGTTGAGTAACCAACTATCGATACTCGTTACAATATATATATATATATATATATATATATATATATATATATATATATATATATATATATATATATATATCACTCAGTACACTCTGGACATCTGTAACCAGATTCCCATTTCCATCACGACAAGAAGAGGCTCCGGGATTTAAACCTCCACTCAGGCGCTCGAGCTTTTCGAGTCTCATTCTTGTCGGTACACATCTCTATCTCCTCACGTCTTTCCAACTCCCTCTTCTTGCACCTGAAAAGACGTCTCTCTGCACTCCTTTTCTCTCTATACCGCTCCTTAACAGCTCGCGTTACGCCTGCACGCGGGGTTTTTCTGTAGGCGGCGTCTTTCTCTGCGGTAGCGTCGCGACACTCCTGATCATACCACTCATTCCTCAGAGGCCGGTAGTAACCGATTACCTCCTCGGCAGCAGTAGTCATGGAGTGGGATATATGTGTCCACCGTGCGCATGTATCATTAAGTGGGGGAGTGTTCTGCATAAGCAGATCCGATAGTCGAGTGGAAAATGCATCTGCTGTCTCTGGTGATCGCAGCTTACTGACGTCGAGCTTTCTCTGTGTGGGACTTCTCTTGTTATTTGCGACACATAAGCGTGTGCACACCTTAGCTGCAACAAGGTAGTGATCCAAGTCGATGTAGGCACCACGGATCGATTTCACGTCCATCACACTGGAAGCATGCCTTCCGTCAATCACCACATGATCAATTTGGTTTCTTATCTTTTATCTGGAGAAAGCCATGTCGCTTTGTGGATGTCGAGATTTTGGAATCTGGTACCACCAATTACCATGTTTCATGCTGCGGCGAAGTCGATCAGCCTCATTCCGTTATCGGAGGTGTTCTGGTTTAGGCTGAATTTTCCGACAGTTGGACCAAGGGTACCTTCCTTGCCCACCCTGGCATTAAAGTCGTCAAGCACGATTTTGATATAGTGGCGATTTTGATATAGGGCAGCGGTCATAAGTTTCTTCGAGGCGCTGAAAGAAGCTCTGCTTGGTCACATTGTCCTTCTCATCCGTCGGAGCGTGGGCACATATTAGGCTGATGTTGAAAAATTTTGCCTTGATGCGGCTTGTGGCCAGCCGTTCGATCACAGGCGTGAACTGTGAGACAAGATGTCGTAGTAACTTGCTGACCAAAAATCCACATCCTAATTCGTGCCTTTCAGCATGGCAACTGTAGTAGATGTCACAGGACGCTCTTTTGGAGCAGCCCTGTCCAGTCCATCGCATTTCCTGGAGAGCGGTGATGTCAGCTCTGTATTTTTTGAGGACATCAACCAGCTGGATAGAGGCACCCTCCCTATAAAGGGATCGGACATTCCAGGTGCATATCCGTAAATCATTGTCCTTTTTTCGTTTGCGGGGGTCATCAACAAAACCTCTAGCCGAGGAGATTTTCGCCACTCACTTCAGCCGCCTCCCAGCGGGTGCCAGGAAGACGTTGCCCGGTGGTCGCCACATGGAGGGCCCCCATTAATAATAATGAAAGCGCCGTCACATAGTAAACAGAGTAAGCTATATGACTACCCCTCATTAACAAATAAAGGTATCATCATATAGCGCTCAGATCAAACTACATGACAGCCAGTGAGTTGACTTGCGATGAGTTCAACAAGGATTGCGCTAGCCCCACCCGAAAACACCACCATATATATATATATATATATATATATATATATATATATATATATATATATATATATATATATATATATATATATATATATATATATATATATATATATATATATATATATATATATATATATATATATATATATATATATATATATATATATATGTCACAAGTTTTCTGCAGTTCGGAACTAAAATAAGTAGGTCCCTTCTAATACTGTCCAAATTTAAGACGCACAACAGTAATGGAAGAGAATCTCGGCCAATGAGCCCTTTGGGGCTTTAAGTGCCACATATTTATTTTTTTTTTATCTGGTTGTGCTCTGGTGGCATAAATGACTCCTCCACCCGCTCTGTGGTATCCTTTCCACCAAAGTAAAATGCACTGATAAACATAAAAGAAAAACAGGTAAGGTTCTGCCCCGCACTTAAGTTAATCCATAATTCATATACACTTACATTGAACAATATAAAAAAAAATAAATATGTGGCACTTAAAGCCCCAAAGGGCTCATTGGCCGAGCTTCTCTTCCATTACTGTTGTGCGTCTTAAATTTTGGACAGTATTAGAATGGACCTACTTATTTTAGCCGGTTCCGAACGGCAGAACGCTTGTGACATCATTTTTTCTGAGCTTTGTCACAGAGTTCTTTTTAGAAGCTTTTTCATGGCAAGTTGTTACTGTCGTAAGAATTGCCAATTGCTTGCCGACAGGTGGGTACCGTTCGAAAGAAAAATCTTTTCGATATTAAATTTGTTATGCATCAGCCGGGTATTGAACCACGACCTACAGATCAGAAGGCGAACACACTAACCACTGAGCTACGGCACCCACCATTGAACAATATGAGGTACACAAACACACCACTGACCGATACGACACTTTTAATGGAAATATATATATATATATACATATATATATTTCCATCGAGCCAACAGGTTTTCAGCAAGCAAGTCTAGTTTGGTAGATCAGTATGATAAGACTCACATAGAGTTATGGTGCAACTAGCCACGAACGTACCGCTCTTCCGTATCGCCCGTACGTAAGAACAAAAATTTGTCAAAAGTTATACCCGTAGCGGCGACGGAGAAATCGACTGTTCTTTCTTGTATACATACATAACAATGTTGCCATGTATCACTGTGCGTGCATGCTTTTAATCACACTTACCATTTTCATGATCAAATTTCATAATATAGATGTTAAAAACTAAAAAAAATTAATATACGTGAAGTATATTTTAATAAATAACTTAACACGATGATCGTACTCAGAGGACTACACTGGAAAACGTGTTTGGTGTACCTCGATGACATTATCGTGATGGGGAGAGATTTTAACGACCACCTGGAAAAGTTGAAAGAAGTATTTGAGCGTATACAATCAGCAGGGCTTAAACTGAATATGAAAAAGTGTTCACTCTTCAGGCGAGAAGTTAAATATCTTGGTTATAAAGTAACAACAGAAGGGGTACATACCGACGAGGAGAAAGTAGCAGCAGTACAAGAATGGCCTATTCCGTCGAATCTTCACGAGTTAAGGAGCTTCCTAGGCTTATGCACCTACTATAGACGATTTGTTCCTGGATTTGCAAACATCGCCAGCAGTCTGCATGAGTTAACAAGAAAGAACAAACCATTTGTGTGGGGCGAGGACCAACAGAAAGCATTCGAACAGCTGAAAGAAAAACTCTGTTCAGCACCAGTATTAGCGTATCCAGTACCTGCTCTCTCAGATCATAGATGGGCAAGAAAAAGTAATAGCATACTACAGTAAAATCCTGTCGAAGACAGAAAGAAACTACTGTGTCACTCGAAGAGAGTTACTCGCAATACTGGAATGTGTAAAGTATTTTCATAAATACTTGTAGGGTCAGTCATTTCATCTACGAACTGACCACGCAGCGCTAAGGTGGTTATTACAATTTAAAAACCCAGAAGGACAATTGGCGCGCTGGATTGAAAGGCTGCAGAGTTATCATTTTACCATCGAACATCGTAAAGGAGGACATCACGGCAACGCGGATGCTCTACGAGACGGATGTTTATTCCGAGCATGCGAAAGTGAGGATGGAAAATTCACTAATTATCTTCTAGTGGAACCCAAGGCGAGAATAAGTGAAGTGATAGCTGAGTATCACAATGCCTCCAGTGGAGGGCATTTGGGAATCACCAAAACCGTCGAGAAAATAAAGAAACGATTTTATTGGGTTGGATGTCATGACCATGCGCTGATTGGATTCGGAAGTGTAAGCAATGTGCAATGGCCAAAGGTCCCACTAAGAAAAGTCGAGGTAAGATGCACCAATACACCGTGGGTGCTCCATTTGAGCGAATTGCTATGGACATAGCTGGACCATTTCCAATAAGCAACGCAGGAAACATGTATGTTCTGGTGGTTATAGATTACTTCAGTAAATGGCCTGAAGTATACCCCATTCCAAATCAAGAAGCTAGTACAGTTACGGATGTATTCGTCAACCAATGGATTACTCGTTTTGGTGTACTGATGGAATTACACTCAGACCAAGGTCGAAATTTCGAATCAGTTGTATTCCAAGAGATATGCCGTATGCTGGGTATATACAAAACTCGTACAACACCTTTGCATCCACAATCTGATGGCATGGTAGAACGATTTAACCGTACCTTTGAGGAATATTTGAGAAAAGTTGTAGATAAATACCAAAGAGACTGGGATGTACATATACCAATGTTCCTCATGGCATATCGATGCGCACAACATGATACTACGGCTACTACACCGGCAATGGCAATTTTTGGAAACGATTTAAGACTGCCAGCTGATTTAAAATTTGGAGTCGTAACACCAACGAGTTCAACCGAAAGTAATTATACTAGCGAAAAGCGGGAACAGTTGGATGAAGTACATCGGTTCATCAGAGAGCGGTCGCAGATGATAAGCGATAAGATGAAGGCCAGGTATGACTTGAAAGCAAATTCAAAAGGGTTCTATGAAGGAGAGCTTGTAATGCTTCATAATCCACAACGAAAGAAAGGCTTGTCCCCTAAACTACAGACTCATTGGGAAGGGCCATATGAGATAATAGCAAAGATAAATGACGTAGTGTATCGTATTCAACGTGCCTGGAATAAAAGAGCAAAGTTTAAAGTAGTGCACTTGGAGCGACTTGCGCCATATCGAGGGGAAGTATAAAAACTTGTTCGGGACGAACAAGGTTAAGAAGAGGGCAGTGTAACGAGTATCGATAGTTGGTTTCTCATCACTATTGTGATTGACACTATTGGCAGCATCGAAACGAATGTCAACAAAAAGAAATAAATAACCAGAACAAGTCAACGAGAAAGAAAGAGAAGAATCTCGATAAAGGAAGATTCTGGGGTGTTGCCAACAGAGTATAAATAGAGCCAATGTTGAAAAGTGAGAATCAATCGAATTCCGAACGTGACTGCGCAAACATCTATACAGAGGCAAAAGTTGCTATTACATTCAAGTGTTATTGTACATAGTTGATTATAAACAGAGTTGATTGTAAATAGAGATTATTAAATAAATTGTTGCTGTATATAGTTGTATAAAATAAGTGTTGCAGTTATTATTAACAGAATCCAGTGATCGAACAAGGTAATTCAAATATAATTAAACGCTCACAGAATAAAAACGTAACAATATGTAATAGGTTATAAGGTATTATTTTTATTTATTTGGTGTAAAATTTTGTACCATGTTTATTTTTGTTTTCTTATATATTTTTTGTTGTGTAATTTGGATAGTTCTGGATAAATTTATTTCGCGAAAAAATATGTTGTCAAGAGCAATAACGGTTTTCAACGGAACCGCAAGATAAAGTTTTGTGATTGTTAGCGTTGCGCGACGTAGTACGCAAGAGACTTCAAGTTGAGGTGAATTTTTTTATTTTGATATTGTGTGTGCGTGAAATATGTGGCTTGCACTTTCATTTAGGCAAGTGCAGTAATACCATCAATAATCCCCCCATTGAGCTCAATTGGTCGTGGTTATAATTAGGGCAGTCCTTCTTATTTTTTTTTTTGTGATTGAATTCTTTTTTTTTATAACGCGTTCACATCCCCTTAATTTTTGTCTCTTGGTACGTGTTGCGATACGTATTTTCGTTGTTTCCTAATTTGATTTTCTTTTTACTTTTTATTTTTGCTTTTTTTGTTTTGGCAATATAAACATTTTTTTTTAGTAAATGATTTATTAGGACATAAGATCCTTGTATACGGTTAAACTTTAAATTAAATCTATTTATATATACGTAAGTTAGAAATAAGTGATATATCTATTCATGACTTTGTGTATCATGAATATGCATGAATAATTGATTTCTTTAAGGGAGATGGCTGGAATTGAAACGGCGGTAAAGTAGGACGACTGGTCCTAAATATGTTTTAGTGGGGGTTGCCCATGGTTTATTGGTATGTATGAGCAGCCCAGGTACGGCGGGTACATATAAGAAGCATGCCAGGGTGAGTGTGAAAACGAGGTGACGACTCGTTTCTTCTTTTAGGTATTTTGGATGAAGTATCTGATGTACTCATGTACTGTAATTGTGTGTGTCTGCTGTAATGGTGGGCATTATTGTTCGTCCATCGCTCTTCAGCGGCGGGTTGAGGACCACGCCCTGATTACCATGGCCAGCCGGAGCAATGCCACTGAGAGTGCACAATGATGGATGAACAATAATGGCGCCCAAACAAAACAAAGCCTGCCATATGTCATACACTTCATGCTTCAGTCTAGAAAGCTACACTGTTGTGCACTTATGTTTACTACACAAAACATGAATGTGTATACACAATACTGTGTGATTTTCTACGTTTTGCCTAAAGACGGAACGATGTTTGTTTTTTTTTTTGTTTCGCTATTTAAAAATGTTTTATTAATGATAATAATATTAAATAACATATGTCAATGATACCAAAAAAATAATTCAAAATTTATCCATTACAATAATGGCGCCCAACGTGGGGCCTAAATGAACTTATGTCGATGATCTACAATAATGTAATAAATATCTATAACATACTCTATCAAAGTTGTTATTATCAATGTGGCAATCCTCTAATCTTCTTTTATCGTAATCTAGTGTCTTCACTTTTTTTCGCGTTGGTTTGTTCTAATTTTTGCCTATTCCTGTTTGTTGACATTCAAAAGAAATAGGCATACAAAAAGAAATAGGCGATAACCAGAACAAGCCAATGAGAAAGAAAGAGAAGAATCTCAACTACGATAAAGGAAAATTCTGGAGTGTTGACACAGAAAAAAAAAAGAAACATAAAGTGATTGCGCAAACTTTGGTACAGTATCAGTGGAAAAAGTTGCAAGTACATTAAAGAATTATTCTAAATAGTTGATTGTAAATAGAGTTTATTAAATAAATTGTTGCTATACATAGTTGTAGGTGTTGCAATTTTTATTGACAGAATCCAGTGATCGAACAAGATTGATTCAAATGGAATTAAACGTTCACAAAATAAAAACGTAACAATTGGTGTCAGCAGTGGGATTCGGTTAAGGTGGTTTAACCCTTTCGCTACAAGTTTTTAGCGATTAGCTTTAAAAATCCAATTCTTTTAATTCCTACTATTATTGACCCAAGAAATAACAAAATCTAATCGATCAATAAAAATTTTAACTCTAAATGTGTTTTTTGG
Source organism: Megamerina dolium (assembly GCA_963854835.1). NCBI lineage: Eukaryota > Metazoa > Arthropoda > Insecta > Diptera > Megamerinidae > Megamerina > Megamerina dolium. Next base: position 79,462,804 of record OY978525.1, read on the forward strand.
AATGTATCCATATGGACACAAATTTTCTGTATGGTAAAGAAAAATACAAACAATTTTTTTTGTTTTATATCAATTTTTTTATTTTTTTCAGTGAATCTAAACATAAACTTAAAATTATATATTTCATTGATACCTAAATACATACATAAAAAATTATACACTTCAAGTTTATATAAATTATAGTAAATAATAAATTAAGATAAAAAAATTCTTCATATAATATGAAAATAATAAAAAACTAAAAGAAATTGTAGTACAAAAGATTTATTCATTTGCTATATAATGAAAATCCTTAAAGCAATTTCTTTTTCCATTAGGAATGCACAAGAAAGCATCGCATTTTGAGCACTTGTATCTGGTTTGTCCTTTACATCCTTCGATTTTGCATCTTCCTTTATCTTTCGTGTGTTCCGGCCAATGTTGGTTTCCGTCATATCGAATAGAAGTCGATGCCGTAGCTCTACGTTTCTTCCCAGAGGTCGATGGACTAATTGAGGTGTCTTCATTTAAATGTGTAGTTGGTCATCCCCGTTTACGAGAACACGCCTGTTGATTGGATCGAGCTAATAGTCCATTCGCAATGTCATTACGAAAGCACAATAAGTCCATATATTTATTTTTGTGTCCATTGATTTCGTGATCCATTCTGTACTCTAACCACGAATTGCACACTGCTTAATCAATAAAGTGGTCAAATATCTTAAGAGTCCACTTTTTAGATCTTATGGATGTTCTGTACAAGGAGAGCAGAAAATCCAATTTGTCTACTCCTCCCATGTTTTTATTATATTCTGCTACTATTTTTGGTTGGGCTATTTGTATTTTTTTCTTTTTTTCAGCACAAAACCGGGGCGGTACATTTAGCGGTTCATGGCCATGAAATGATGACATGAGTTGCACAATTCCTCCGTCAAGCCACCTGAGAAGGAATATATTGTCTGCTCTCTCTATACGGTAGTCAAAACTTCCACGGCCTTCGTTTTGCAGTTGCTTTTCACTTTTTAAATCAATTTTGCCAGTTCGATTTCCTCTGATAGTGCCTGTAGCCCAAATTCCGCGTTGGCGTAAATACAATATTAAATTTAATGTCGAGAAATAATTATCAAAATAAATTTTATGATTTTTTTCTTCAGGAATAGTTTTTGAAAGTTGAATGACTACATCAGAGCAAAATCCTAACTTTGAACCAGTGAATATTATACCTTTTCCTTGATAGATTTCAAAATCGTATATTATCCCTTTTGAGCTGCATAGGCAAACTAGTTTTATTCCCCATTTGATGGGTTTCTTATATATTGCATATATTGCTTCAATGTAGTTCTTCCTTTAAAAGGAATCATCATCTCATCCACACAAAGATTTTCATCTTTTGGAAGATTATATATTTTTTGGGTAAACATATTTATAAGTGGGCGAATTAGATACAGCTTATCGTCTTGTGTTGAATTAGTTGTGAACTTTAAATTATTTCGGAAAGAATGGAATCTTTGCCTCGCCATATTTTCAGGGAATGATGGTATTAATGTACCCATTGTCCAATACATTTCCAAACGCGGGTAATCAATGGTACCAATCATTATCTCCAGAGCCAGAAATTTCAGAAGTTCTTCGGTGGTCAAATTGAGAGATTTCCCATTTTTAATCATTGATGCCTGGTTTGTTGAGGATACCAGTTGTTGAAGAAATTCTTCGGTAAAGTACTCCAAAAAATACTCTATAGGTAACTCAACACAATTTTTTGAGTAGGTTTCAGTAAAAGTAGTCTCTGGAGTGGTCCAAAAAGTTTTTTTCCAACGAAACTGGTCAACCCTTTTGAACGGAACCTTTGGAGTTTGGAAAACAACGCTCTCTTCAACTGTCCCAGTAACTGGATGACTCCCTACTTTATCAATATCCCCCGGAACCTCGTCATTACCAACATCTATATCCTGTATGTTTATCTCATACGGACCTTCTCGAGAAAGCTCTTCTAATAAAAAGCTGTTATTGTTTTCGAAAGCATCTAATAAGTTGGTAGCAATGCTAGATTCTTCCGATTCATCATCTAAATCAGAAATGTCGGAATCAGCAAAAGTAGTTAAAAGTTGTTCAATTTCAGAATCTCCTAATTTTCTAGGCATTTTTTATAAATTAAATGTATTTTCAGCAGAGCTAATAATAATCGTCTGCACGGTAGCGGCTCAAACGCAAAATGATTTTATATGTCTTTTGTATACACGTTTTATAACCACAACTTACGTATGTATCCATGTGGATACAACAAATGTTTAAAAAATTGTCAAGGCTATTACATTTATTAAATTCAATAACTACTTACTTACTTATGTGGCCATAACAACCGAATATCGATTTAGGCCGAAAATAATATGCTTCGCCAGCCTTCTCTGTTCTTCGCTAGCTGGCGCCAGTTAGAAATTCAAAGCGCCGTCAGGTTCTCCAGTACTTGGTCTTTCCACCGGAGGTTTGGTGTTCCTCTTCTGCGTCGTCCTCCAGCGGGTTCCGAATATAACACCTTCTTAGCTGGAGCGTGTTCTTCCATTCGCTCGACATGACCTAGCCAGCGCAGCCGCTGGATTTTGATGAGCTTTACTATGTCAATATCGGCATACAGCTCGTACAGCTCATGGTTGTACCTTATTCGGTACTCGTCACCAACGCAAATAGGTCCAAAGATCTTGCGTAGGACTTTTCTCTCGAAAACTCCAAGCATTCGCTCATCGGAGGTGGAAACTGTCCAGGATTCAGCGCCATATGTTAGGACATCCATGATGAGAGACTTGTAGAGTGTAGTTTTCGTTCTTCGAGAGAGGGCTCGACTTTTCAATTGCTTACTCAGCCCAAAGTAACACCTGTTAGCAAGAGTTATCCTACGCATGATCTCCAAGCTGACGTCATTACTGCTGTTAATGCTGGTTCCAAGATAGACAAAGCCCCTTACTACTTCAAAAGCGTAATTGTCAACAGTGACGTGCTGTCCAAGACGCCGGGACTCTTTGTTTGTTGACACTAGATACTTCGTCTTGCCCTCGTTCACCGTGAGACCCATCCGACGCGACTCTCTTTCCAACTCTGAGAATGCTGCACTGACTGCTCGCGTGTTCATGCCGATTATGTCAATATCGTCGGCATACGCTAACAGCATGACACTTTTGTTGAAGATAGTGCCATTATGTCGTAGATCAGCAGCTCATATTATTTTCTCCATAATAAGATTGAAGAAGTCGCACGATAACGAATCACCTTGTCTGAAACCCAGTTCGGTATTAAACGGTGCGGAGAGGTCCTTCCCAATTTTCACTGCACAACGGGAGTTATGCAGTGTCATTCTACAAAGTCGAATGAGCTTTGCAGGAATACCGAACTCAGACATTGTTGCGTAGAGGTAATCCCTTACCGGACTGTCGAAAGCGGCTTTATAATCAACAAATAGGTGGTATGTGTCGATCTGTTTTTCTTGGGTCTTCTCCAGGATTTGGCACAGTGTGAAAATCTGGTCGATGGTGGACTTACCAGGTCTGAAGCCACACTGATAAGGTCCAATCAGGTTGCTGAGCATAGGCTTCAACCTTTCACACAGTACGCAGTACACAGGAGACTTATTCCACGGTAGTTGGCGCAAATTGTGGGGTCTCCTTTTTTATGTACAGGACAGAGAACACTAAAACTGCATATTATTAAAATAAACATTTTTCTAACATATTTGATATTTAAAAACAAAATGTGAGCACACATATATATAAAAGTAGTGAGAAACAAAATCCCATTTTCACCGAAATTAAAAAAGAGGAATATGGCCCTGTTTTTAAGATGATATAAAGGGTTATCCATTTCGCGGTTTCAAAAGTATAGGGCTAGAATTCGACATCTGTCAAACTGAGTTGTTAAAACAATTTCTTTCTTTTTCAGTTCGTAGTCTGACATTTGCGAAAATGGATCGCTTAACTATCGCACAACGCATTAAAATTGTAAAAACCTACTACAAAAATGGTGATTCTGCCACAGTCACATATCGTGCTTTAAGAGGAGATTATGGTTTACATAATCGTCCAACTACGCAAGCAATTGGCAAAATTGTGAAGAAATATGAAGAGACTGGATCGGTTACAGATATTGTAAGGCCTGTGCATCATCGTTTCGCTCGTACCACCGAAAATATCGTAAGTGAAAGTGTTGCCGAAGACCCGAATGTGTCGATCCCTCGTCGTTCTCAGGAATTAGGACTGTCTTACGGCACATTATGGCGTATTTTGCATTTGGATCTACACCTACATCCATATAAAATCCAGCTCACACAACAACTGAAGCCAGCTGACCATTCACAAAGTCGTAGATACGTCGAATGGGTGCTTGAACAACAGGCGGTGGACGGCGATTTTTCGAACAAAATTTTCTTCAGCGACGAAGCAGATTTCTCACTCGGTGGTTATGTTAACAAACAAAATTGTCGTATTTGGGGTTCTGAGAATCCTCATCCACAAAAAGTCACTGCTTGGTGCGCTCTTTGGTCCGGAGGTGTGATTGGACCTTACTTCGTCGAAAACGACGATGGAACGACTGTCACCGTCAATTCGGAGCGTTATGGTCATATGATAACCGTCTTTTTTTTGTCTGCTATTGAAGAATACGACTTAGAGAATATGTGGTTTCAACAAGACGGTGTCACATGCCACACAACTCGAGCGAATATGGCTTTATTGCAAGAGAAATTTTCTGGCCGCGTAATTTCTCGTCGTGGCGATATCAAGTGGCCACCAAGATTATGCGATTTGACACCGCTTGACTTTTTTTTGTGGGGCTACGCGAAAGACCGTGTTTATGCAGATAAACCTTTAACTCTTGAGCACCTAGAAACCAACATTCGTCACGTTATGGCTGAGATACCGCCCAATATGTGTTAAAAAGTGGTCGAAAATTACCTCAAAAGAATCGATGCTTGCAACAATTCGCGTGGTGGTCATTTAAATGATGTAGTATTTCACACATAATGTCAACGTTCAAACTTTATAATAAAAAAGAAATATCATGATAAAAAATACTTTATATGTGTTTTATTTTCATTTACTTTTGAAACCGCAAAATGGATAACCCTTTACCTTTCTCATATGAAAAAAAACTTAAATATTTTTATATTATATGTTATTATATGTTTGGAAGGTCATCGGTGAGTCGGAAGACGCACCGGTTTTCGAGGGGAAAAGCGTTGAGAACGTCACTGTTGAGGTGCAGTGCTCCAACGCTTTTTCCTGAGAATGGCTGGAAAAAATGGTAGCCATAATGTCACAGTGCGAAAACTAAAAGATTATACTTGTGGATAGTAGCACTGCAAGGCTTATACGAGCCAGGGTACCGTCCCCACCTACACCAGAGGCGAGTTCATTTTCGCGTCCAGGATAGGGAGAGTGATAAGGGGTTAAAATGACGGTCCTGGTACAATGACCGAAGTTATTTTTACGCAGATTAACTTGCAGCATAGCCAATCGTCTACTGCTATTCCGTGTAGGCTTTTGGAATAAAAATTGTCAACTGATCTAGTAATTCAAAATGTTGGTAACAAACTAATTTTTGTCAATAGCAGAAGACAAGAGGTGATTGAACTTGACGCTGACCAACAGGTTACTGACAAATCAAATCAACCAATGGCGAGTTCTGGAATAGACTTCTCTTTCTGATCAACGTCTAATCGAGTTCCAACTTGGAATTGACACATTCTCAATACCTTCAGGAAGTAATCCTCGAAACGTGGACTCGAAGTTTGGTGAGCTTGATATATATATATATATATATATATATATATATATATATATATATATATATATATATATATATATATATATATATATATATAAATATATATATATATATATATATATATATATTAAATATATATATATATATATATATTAAATATATATATATATATATATATATATTAAATATATATATATATATATATATATATATTAAATATATATATATATATATATATATATATATATATATATATTAAATATATATATACACATATATATATACACACATTCATATATATATATATATATATATATATATATATATATATATATATATATATATATATATATTTGTGGCACTAAAAGCCGCGAAGGGCTCATTAGCCGAGGAGCTTCTCTTCCATTGCTGTTGGGCGTCTTAAATTTGGACAGTATTAGAAGGGACCTACTTATTTTAGCCGGATCCGAACGGCAGAACCCTTGTGTCATCACTTTTTCTGGGCTTTGTCACAGAGTTCTTTTAGAAGCTTTTTCATGGCAACTTGTTACTGTCGGAAGAGTTGCCAATTGCTTGCCGACAGGTGGGTATCGTTCGAAAGAAAAATCTTTTCGATATAAAATTTGTTATGCATCAGCCGTGGATTGAACCACGACCTACAGATCAGAAGGTCAACACACTAGCCACTGAGCCACTGCACCCACTAACTGTTATGAGGAATTGTGTCCATTAAGAAGAAGTAGTTAGAGAATGTGGTCCCGTGGTGGAACGCTGAACTTCCGAAAACTGTCGGAAACTGTGTTTGTGGACTTGAAGGGGCTTTCTCCAATGTTACTTTCGAATCAATATGCTCTTTTGCTGAAAGGCATGGAGTTACTCCATCCGTTGTTAAATGGATATACTACATGCTCTCTGAGAGGTTACTAACCGTTGGAGAGGACTGCGACGAAGCAATTATGACTAGGGTTAGACAGGACTGCCTTCAAGGGTTCGCCCTGTCTCCCCTGCTCTGGTATTTTGTAGTAGATTCTCTACTAACGGAGATGCAATGACTCAGATTTCATGTCCAAGCATATGCAGATGATGTCTGTGCATTAGCATCAAGAAAATCCCTAAGAATGGTCTGTGCGAAAGTACAGAAGATTCTGGATAAAACTGATAAGTGGTGCACCAGACAAGGTCTTTTCGTTAATCCAAACAAGACCATACTAGTATTGTTCACGAGAAGTCTCAACACACCAGCACTGAAAGGTGTGACACTCAAACTTTCCAACGAGGTGAAATACCTAGGTGTAATAACAGATAGAAAACTAACTTGGAAAACATATGTTACATCAAAGGTAGATAAAGCATCCAAGGCTTTCCAACAGTGCCGAAGAGCCTTTTGAAAAACGTCAGGACTGAAATCTGCTCTTCTCCTTTGGATTTACACAACTCTTATCAGACCCATTATCACATATGCTTCAGTGGTCTGGTGGCGATAAACTATTGTTAATCCACTCTTCTGGAGCTAAACAGACTACAAAGAAGTCTATGCATAAGCATTACGGGTGCAAAGAGTACTACCTCGGGAGATGCCCTTAATGCCATGCTTGATTTACTTCCATTTTATCTTAAAATTCAACAGGAGGCAATGAAAGCGATGTGTCGACTATACTCGTATGGTTACTGGCATGAAAACGGAACTTCGGGTCACAGAGAAATCTTCAAGAGGATATCAGAGCAGTATCTACTGCTCTTGGCTCCTAAAGATAATCTTAATCCCAAAGATCCTCGCTAAGGAAATGGACATCGAACCATCAAGGTGTTCTTATTGACCTCCCAGCAGATTATCTTTTGGATTCTGAGTTCCTGAATATCTCTGACCAGAGTACTGCGAAGACGCTAGGGCTCAGATAGAATGCGGGATCCGATTGCTTCTTCCTTACCCTAGGCTCTCTCCCGAACAAAGCCTCTTTTACTAAACGAGAGGTTCTTTCAACGTTTATTTGTGTTCGACGAAGCTTCCCGACACGACTCTGTGTCTTTGGGAGCAGTCTTTGAAAAATAAGCGAGAAATCCCTAAGTAAAGTGATTTCGACTCCTTCTTAACCGATCGATATCAAACGTTAGAATCAGTCTCGGATATCCGCAGTTTTTCCCGGCAACTCAGCCAGCCACAGAATCGTCAATTTAGCCAGCCGTCGAATCGGCAACCCGGTCAGTTCGGCTCTCCCAGGCGCTCGAATAGTCCTTTAATGACTTCCAGGAAAATCAATACATACCACAACGTTGTAACTCGTAATTGTCCAGTGTGCCGAAAGATACACGCTCTTCGTTCCTGTCCCGATTTCCTGAAGCTGTCAGTAGAAGAGCGGTTCAATATAGTCCGGAGTCATAAGCTTTGTACCAATTGCCTAGCCAATTCACATGAGTACCGTAATTGCAAGAGCCCATTCACGTGCTCATCATGCAAAAAGAAGCATCATTTCCTGCTTCATCGGTCAGAGGATTTCCCTGCAGTTCATCGCGACGCAACTCTTGCGGCTACTCCCAATAAAGAGTCAACAGAACGAGTTCATCAATCGTTCGCATCCCAACTGCAACCAGCTACAAAGGAAAACCATGACACGGCTGTGGATCCTACAAGCCACCCGACACAAAAACAGGCAGTGCTACTGGGAACAGAACTGGTACAAATTCGGCACCACAACATCTCTTGAGAATCGATAAGCGCTCGAGCGGTTCGGAGGCCACGTTTATGTCCGAGCGGCTGCGAAATAGGTTGCGCCTCCCTATTTCAGATGTACGTACGACAGTAACTGGCCTAAACGAGGTCGTTACAGCGCATTCATCAGGAACAATTTTATATTTCTATAACGAAATTAGTCTCGATCGACAAATCTGTCGATTCTGGGATATCGAAGAACTCCCAAAAATTACTCCCAAGTCCACCGAAGACTTATACTGTGAAGAATATTACAAGAAAACCACATTCCGTAATAAATACGGCCGTTTTGTTGTGTCATTACTCTTCAAAAAGCAGTTTCCCGAAGAGTTATCTTTTCTTAAGAGATTCGCGCAATTCGGCGCGAGCTCAATTCTTTGGTAACGAAGTGCGGTTACTTAAGACGCCACAATTTAAGATCGAATATGATCGTGTTCTTAAGGAATATATCGATTTACGGCATATGAAGAGAATTGCTCATAACGTGAATTCAGCTCCCGATTTATCTTACTACCTCCCTCATCATGCGGTGGTGAAGCCCGACAGTACGACCACGAAACTTCGTGTGGTCTTTAATGCATCTAGCCGTACCTCAAGCGGCAAAAGTCTCAATGATGTGTTATGTACTGGTCCTATACTCCAATCAGATTTAATGGTTCCGATTCTCAGATGGAGGCTTTACAGATTCGTTTTTAACGCTGACATTGAAAAGATGTATTGGAAAATTCTCGTTCACCCAAAGCACACCCCCTACCAACGAATCTTTTCCGAAAATCCCAAAACGAAGAAGTGCAGAGCTTCGAGCTCCAAACTGTCACATTCGGCGTGAATTGTGCACCATATTTAGCCATAAGGACTCTCTTGCAAATCGCACAAGAGAATGAACTGGTTAACCTGATCGCTTCCGATATTTTAAAACACTCAAGGTACGTAGATGACGTACTTGCTGGACGGAGCTACCACGGCGCGAAAACAACTGGCCTCTGTGTTGAACACAACAGGATTCTCGCTGAGGAAATGGACATCGAACCATCAAGATGTTCTTAAAAACCTCCCTGCAGATCATCTTTTGGATTCTGAGTTCCTGAATATTTCGGACCAGAGTACTGCAAAGACGCTAGGGCTCAAATGGAATGCGGGCTCCGATTGTTTTTTCTTTACCGCAGGCTCACTCCCGAACAAAGACTCTTTTACTAAACGAGAGGTTCTTTCAACGATCGCCAAGTTATTCGACCCTGCCGGATGGTTGGCACCCAAAATCATTGTTGCGAAGATGTTGATGCAACGACTGTTGCTCGACGGTAACGATTGGGATGAAGCTATCAAGCCGTTAACCCTTCATAGTTGGCAGAAGTTTTTATCAGATTATCCAAATCTGACCGCCCTACGCATCGCCCGTTTTGCGCAATTTTCCCCAGGCTGCTTCTAAGAAAGCTTACGCAGCAGCAGTATACGTGCGTATGGAATATCCCAAGGGTGAAGTTTACACCCATTTGTTAGCGGCAAAATCACGTGTCGCTCCCGTAAAAACCCTATCGCTTCCTCGTTTGTTCGCTTCCGTTATCCCGCAACTACGAATTGCGACATATACTTTGTTCGCTTGGACAGACTCGACCATCGTGCTGTCATGGCTTAATAAACCACCATGTCACTGGACGACCTTCGTGGCAAATCGTGTATCATCCATCATTGAAAAGATGGGTAGCTCAAACTGGTCTCATGTTTGCTCTGTTGAAAATCCTGCTGATCTGGCTACACGAGGAACCACCGCAAAGGAACTTGTCGATAATGAACTATGGTGGCAGGGGCCATCGTGGTTAAAGATGCCACACCCAAATTGGCCGAACACAACTCCAAATCCCGATTTGGCCAATATTCCCGAAACCAAGCTGATAAAATCGCATTTCGTTAGATCAGCTGAAAACGATGACATTTTAGATCGGTTTTCCACTCTCCCACGCGCACTTCGCGTAATATCATATATATTGCGATTTTATCACAATTGTCACCCATCTAAACGAGGCCAATATTGTTTCAATTCCGTAAACATTTCGTCTGGAGCGATAGCTTCCACCCGCAATAAGCTCATTGTGTTGTGCCAAATGCGACATTTTTCCGATTAGAGTATTGGGTTCCAAAATTAAAGAACCTAGAAAGACTACGATACACAAGTGCAAAGTATGTGTACTTGAGAAGCAAAAGTATAAATCACAGATAATGGCAGCGTTGCCACCCGAACGTACCTCCCTCTCAAGACCCTTTGCTACGACTGGTGTGGATTTCGCCGGTCCGTTTGATATTAAGGCATATATTGGTCGCGCATGCCGTATCACAAAGGGTTATGTTTGCGTATTCGTGTGTTTTGCCACGAAAGCAATACATTTGGAAGCAACGAGTGACATGACCACACCTACATTTCTTGCGGCATTTACCCGTTTCTTTTCCCGTCGTGGATGTCCGTCGTTAATATTTTCCGACAACGGAACTTCTTTCGTTGGTGCTTCTCGTGCTCTGAGCTGAGAACGAAAAGTTTCTACGTAACATACGTGAGCACTTAGAATCTTCCCATAGCCATCAGGATTTGAAATGGCGATTCATTCCTGCTGGAGCTCCCCATATGGGTGGGCTTTGGGAAGCGGATGTTAAAAGCTTCAAGTCCCATTTGAAGAAGCTTCCCCCTAATCTAAAATACACCCTTGAGGAATTTAGCACATTACTCTCCCGCATCGAGGCATGTCTCAACTCGAGGCCTATAAGTCCTATGTCTGACAACCCTGCAGACTTATCCCCCCTTACACCGGGTCAATTTTTGATCCGTTCGGCGTTATTGGCACCGGCCGAACTTGATGTCTCGGACCAACCCTTAAGTGTCGTTAATAGATGGCAACGTCTCAAGATAATCCACCAATCTTTCTGTATGAGGTGGAAAGAAGAGTACCTCAAGGAACTGCATAAACGTACTAAATGGAAGACCCCGGAAACCGTCGTTTTCGTAGGAGATCTGGTGGTCATACGCAATGAACATTTACCTCCGAACGAGTGGAGGCTCGGTCGGATTCAAAAAACGTATTTAGGTCCTGATTCATGTGTACGTGTAGCCGATATTCGTACCGCTAAAGGCATAATTACTCGGCCTGTCGTGAAGCTTGTCGCACTCCCCATATCTCAACCGTAATCCAATCTTCCCGCAAAATTCTAATGCATATTTTTTTTGTTTGTTTTTGTTTTTTTTTTGTAGTTCCCGTTTAACCATGGCTTCAAGAAACCGAGACTCGAACCGTCTGAGCCCTGTTCGTCCTCCTCTTAAGTCATGGAAGAAGAGTTCTTTTCCGAGGCATCGTAGTGATTGTCGTGTGTGTGATCAGGATCATCAGCTGCGCTTGTGTCCCCGTTTTTTTCAATGCCATTGAAGAAAAAACGTCAAATCGTCAGGCAACACGGTTATAGTTTTAATTGTTTGGCATACACACACGTGGCGCGCCGTTGCACAAGCGCAATGCGGTGCCAGATTTGTTCCACAAAGCATCACACGCTGCTTCATGAAGGGGAAAAGAGAAGGTCGAAGCGTACTAGACGAGAGAAAACCCCACGCCAGCGTGTTCTACCACCTCCTATAACTCCTGCTACTGCTTGCTCCTGTCATCATGCCACACCGCAACCGTCAGCGGCTCCTACTATCGCCCCGATACCACACACTGCTCCTGCCTTGGTTCCGTTTGTGCCGGCGAATGCAACGTATAGCGCCTCAGCACGTCCTATTTACCCGGCTCCTAAGAATTTAATTCAACAATTCCCACCGATGTTTTTTTTTAATTATCGCTATTAGTTTTAATGCCATTGTTTAAGTTCTCCTGAATTTTTTCTTTATATTTATTTAGATTCTTATTATTATTGAATTTTGTTACTACTTTAATTTTCATTTGCATTTGTTTCTATTTTACTATAAGTTATTCTTTTCATTTAGTATTAATCTCTGAATTTTGAATTTGTTTTTAAATACTTTTTTATTTTTTTTTTTTATACTTTTCTCTCTCTAATTTTGGGATAGAGGTTCCGTCTCTTTGCATAACCCTGCACGGGGGCGGAATGTCTACGCCAGAATATAAATGTCGCGCACTGTCTGTCAATAAATAAATTTATAAAGTTTAAATTATAATTTTCATTGCGTTGGCAACCCACAGAAAATTGGTTATTTTCGCTATTTGCTTCTCTCTCTCTCTCGCGTTTTCTTTTTCGCTGCTTGCTTTTGGTTTTTCTTTTTGTTTTTATTCTTATTCTGATTTTTATCACGACAGTGCGCGAATTTTTATATCTCTTTGTATTTTTTCTCTTTTATTAAATATTTCTTTGTATACAAGAAGTTAATTAAATTGTGAATTTAAAATTAAGATTAAAATCGAAAACATTAAACAAATTAAAAGTGTCTACTTAAATTAAAATTAAAACTGATTTAAAACTAAACCAACCTAAATTAAACGTGCGTGTGTGTGTGCTCCCAGCGCGCCATCAACAACAGCGGCAAGGATTGAACCAGCTTGTGGCCCACCGGCAATTTCTCCCCTCAACTCTACAAATACTTAAAGGCAAAATGGCCAACAGGAAAGTAACAGCTATACAGCAGTCCAACTTATACTCGACAAATACATCAAAATAATAATGTCCAATAAAGCAAAACAATCCTACTTACTTATGTGGCCATAACAACCGAATATCGATTTAGGCCGAAAATAACATGCTTCGCCAGCCATCTCTGTTCTTCGCTAGCTGGCGCCAGTTAGAAATTCTAAGCGCCGTCATTTTCTCCAGTACTTGATCTTTCCACCGGAGGTTAGGTCTTCCTCTTCTGCGTCGTCCTCCAGTGGGTTCCGAATATAACACCTTCTTAGCTGGAGCGTGTTCTTCCATTCGCTCGACATGACCTAGCCAGCGCAACCGCTGAATTTTGATGCGCTTTACTATGTCAATATCGGCATACAGCTCGTGCAGCTCATGGTTGTACCTTATTCGGTACTCGCCACCAACGCAAATAAATCCAAAGATCTTGCGTAGGACTTTTCTCTCGAAAACTCCAAGCATTCGCTCATACGAGGTGGAAATTGTCCAGGCTTCAGCGCCATATGTTAGGCCAGGCATGATGAGAGACTTGTAGAGTGTAGTTTTCGTTCTTCGAGAGAGGGCTCGACTTTTCAATTGCTTACTCAGCCCAAAGTAACACCTGTTAGCAAGAGTTATCCTACGCATGATCTCCAAGCTGACGTCATTACTGCTGTTAATGCTGGTTCCAAGATAGACAAAGTCCCTTACTACTTCAAAAGCGTAGTTGTCAACAGTGACGTGCTGTCCAAGACGCCGGGACTCTTTGTTTGTTGAAACTAGATACTTCGTCTTGCCCTCGTTCACCGTCAGACCCACCCGACGCGACTCTCTTTCCAACTCTGAGAATGCTGCACTGACTGCTCGCGTGTTCATGCCGATTATGTCAATATCGTCGGCATACGCTAACAGCATGACACTTTTGTTGAAGATAGTGCCATTATGTCGTAGATCAGCAGCTCGTATTATTTTCTCCATAATAAGATTGAAGAAGTCGCACGATAACGAATCACCTTGTCTGAATCCCAGTTCGGTATTAAACGTTGCGGAGAGGTCCTTCCCAATTTTCACTGCACAACGATAGTTATGCAGTGTCATTCTACAAAGTCGAATGAGCTTTGCAGGAATACCGAACTCAGACATTGTTGCGTAGAGGTAATCCCTTACCGGACTGTCGAAAGCGGCTTTATAATCAACAAATAGGTGGTGTGTGTCGATCTGTTTTTCTTGGGTCTTCTCCAGGATTTGGCGCAGTGTGAAAATCTGGTCGATGGTGGATTTACCAGGTCTGAAGCCACACTGATACGGTCCAATCAGGTTGCTGAGCATAGGCTTCAACCTTTCACACAGTACGCTCGATAGAACCTTGTATGCGATGCTCAGGAGACTTATTCCACGGTAGTTGGCGCAAATTGTGGGGTGCAGTGGGGGCAGTGGTCGTAAGCTTCTTCGAGGTACTGAAAGAAGCTCTCCTTGTTCACATTGTCCTTCTTATCCGTCGGAGCGTGGGCACATATAAGGCTGATGTTACAGAATTTTGCCTTGATGCGGATTGTGGCCAGCCGTTCGTTCACAGGCGTGAAATGTTAGACAAGATGTCGTAGTCTCTTGTTGACCACAAATCCACATCCTAATTCGTGCCTTTCAGCATGGCAACTGTAGTAGATGTCACAGGACGCTCTTTTGGAGCAGTCCTGTCCCGTCCATCGCATTTCCTGGAGAGCGGTGATGTCAGCTCTGTATTTTTCGAGGACATCAGCCAGCTGGATAGAGGCACCCTATCTATAAAGGGACTGGACATTCCATGTGCATATCCGTAACTCATGGTCCTTTTTGCGTTTGGGGGGTCATCAACAAAAGCGGTAGTCCTTATCCGAGGCATTGCTGTTTTATTTATTGGAGCGATTTTTTATATGGCGGGTACCAAACCCAATGCACAACCTGTAATCGAGAAGATTTTCGCCACTCACTTCAGCTGCCTTCAGCACAGCAAGCTACATGACCCCTCATTAACAAATAGTGGTATCATCACATAGCGCTTAGATCAAACTACATTACAGCCAGTGAGTTGACTTGCGATGAGTTCAACAAGGATTGCGCTAGCCCCACTCGGTTGAGGCAGTTAGACACGTTACCTTGCGAAACACCACCAGACCACCACAAAAAACGCCAGTCATGTTATTAATTCGGTTATTTTGTCTATCATGCGAACGTCTGTCTTGTTTATAAAATTTGTTCCGGGCTTCTGACACATTTTCACCGAGGCAGCCTGCAGGTAAAGAAGAAGCACCGTCTACTAATATTTTTTGGACTGTAGCAGACATAGGGTACCAAGGATATTTTTGCAAATATATTGTGTCAGTTTCTTGGCAGTGCTTTTGAAAATTTCTACGTTATTTTTGTATTCGCAGGAAATCGATATTAAAATGATATGAAATTTCTTCAAAACCTCTTCATCAAATCCCAATATTGATGCAAACTCCACAGTTTTCTGGCCGTATTGCCATCGTGAGTACTACCAATTCCGTTTTGTTTCGGTTTATCAACATGACATCCCATTTCATCCCATAATATACGTTGAATTTCGGATTTACATTCCATCATTTTTTCTTTATCTTTTGAATAACGTACATGCCATTTATTAATACCAATCCTATAGGATAATTTTAAAACGAATTTTAAGAAACGAATCCATGCGAGAAGCTGGCTTACATCATATTGCAAGGTGGAGTACTTTGGTTTGCAAACATCAGATTTTAAATCAAAAGTCGCAATATAATTAATTGACTTTGCCTTTTGATTGGGCAAGACTGAGTAGATTTTATACCTGTTAAAATATGTAGCACCTTTCCATCGATTAATGTCATGTTTAGCTGAAAATATACTATGACATTTTTTTGTTTAGATGTTCATATAGAAATGGTATTTAATTTCTTATCTGCATATCCAAATTTCCTTTTTCTTTTAGTATGTGAGTCGTGCTTTCTTTTGCAAACTGAATTTTAAGAGGTCTGCAAAACCTGATGGATTGCGGGAAACGGTTCATCCAAAGAATGCGACTTGAACATTCCATCAATTGTACTGGTACTAACGTTGTCACGAACAAAGATTTATCAAGAGTAGTTGATAAATCTATATATGTATCCATTCGGAAGTTTTGTTTGTACATGGTTTGCTCAGTCGAACCGTCGAAATCATAGCTTGAAATTAATTTCATTTTAGAAATTTCTATACACTAATTCAAAATATTTCTTTGTAGTAATATTATTCGGCTTACTGTGTGGTTTAACATATTTTGCAACGACACATAAGCTATTGATTCAGAAATGGATATTTCTTTAAGTCTACATTTTTCTTTTGCAGTAATTACTTCTTTATAGCTCGGATAAATATCACAATTTCGACTTTTATTTTGTAGTCTGATGTTTAAGTATTGCTGTTTTGTCAAACCATTTTCCAATCTGAAGTAAGGGGTATAGGCTCTCTGACAAAAAGTGTTCATCTTATTTTTTCGAGTTTTTAGATGTTTTCATGGATTCTTTTAAAACAAATGCCACCTCAGTCATTTTGAAATTCTTTGCAGACACCGTGGCTGCATGTACCAGAAGAGAGGTGTTTTAAGCGCGCGCTGCCCTCACAATACGTTAAGTGTGGACGTCCTAGGCTACTATCAGGTTGTTCAACATAATCAGTAGTACAAATGTTTATAATCATATGTGAAGCAAGCCAAGGTTCATGCACTTTTTAAAATCTATCCACCATTCTATTACTTTTGAGCAAAGAAGCATTTGCATATGAGACGAAATTTCTTATATATTCAGTCAATTTTGTTTTAATTAAGCATTTTGTTAATTTTTCCGAAGACCAAATTTGAGATTGCATCCGTTTTGCGGTCAATTGAAACCCAAATGTCGAACACTTTAGCATGGCTGAACTCCATATTGATTGAAAAAAGGAAATATTGTTAGAAATTGGGCAAAAAAGGTAAATGCCACCGTATTACATACACATTGACGAATAATATTCCATTAATAGTTACGACAATCCTCGACAACCTAATATACTTTTATTCCACGAAACACAACTAATTGTAGCTTAGTTTGGCCTAAAATAACACTTAACTAAAACACAGTAAAATAGAGTACAAGTATGTACTCCGTG
Organism: Megamerina dolium; assembly: GCA_963854835.1. Taxonomy (NCBI): domain Eukaryota; kingdom Metazoa; phylum Arthropoda; class Insecta; order Diptera; family Megamerinidae; genus Megamerina; species Megamerina dolium. The sequence goes on from OY978525.1 coordinate 79,480,013, forward strand.
ATATCGTATATATTCTAAATACCTTGCGTTTTTTATTGTATTTTATTTTTAAGAAAAAACTGATTTTCCACGTATTATAAATTTGTAATTAGATAAAGGGTTTTCCATTAGGGACATAACAATTTCGTATCTTTATATGAACGCACCCTTAAACTTTTTTAATCAACTGTCAATGTCAAAACGTTAGTTAAAGTCAACATTTTCATCATGGTAAAGTTCACGTACCAGCAACGTGTAGAAATTAATAAAAATTACTACCGAAATTCTGAGTCGGTGGTCGCAACTTTAAGAGCGAAAATACATATTCAGCGATGAAGCTCATTTCTGGCTCAATGGCTTTGACAATGACGGTGCCCCTAGCCACACAGCACACGTCACAATCGATTTATTGAAAGGCAAATTCGGTAAATCGGTGGTCCGATCGAATGGCCGCCTCGTTCATGCCATCTAACACCATTGAATTTCTTTTTATGGGGCTTTATCAAGTCACTAGTCTATGCCAACAAGCTAGCAACTTCAGACGAGCTCAAAGACAACATCCAACGCGAAATTGCCAACGTTCCGGTCGAAATGTGTGCTAGAGTGGTGGAAAATTGGGTCCAAAGAATCGACCGCTGTAAACGGGCTCGTGGTGGTGGTCATATAACCGAAATCGAATTTCATTCATAAAATGTAATGCTTGCAATATAAATAAATAAATAAATATGTGGCACTTAAAGCCCCAAACGGCTCATTGGCCGAGCTTCTCTTCCATTACTGTTGTGCGTCTTAAATTTTGGACAGTATTAGAATGGACCTACTTATTTTAGCCGGTTCCGAACGGCAGAACACTTGTGACATCACTTTTTCTGAGCTTTGTCACAGAGTTCTTTTTAGAAGCTTTTTCATGGCAAGTTGTTACTGTCGGAAGAATTGCCAATTGCTTGCCGACAGGTGGGTACCGTTCGAAAGAAAAATCTTTTCGATATTAAATTGGTTATGCATCAGCCGGGTATTGAACCACGACCTACAGGCGAACACATTAACCACTGAGCTACGGCACCCACACGGCAAGCTACATGCTTGCAATATATCCACAATAAATTTGAACTCAATATGTCAAATATGTCTGTGTTTTATTAATAGATAAAATTGTTATGTTCCTAATGGAAAACCCTTTATTCACCACACAAAATCAAAAGTTGCAGTGATGAAATGATTTTTAAATGCGTTTTATATTTTGCCTAAATAATAAAAAAAATTGAGTTCTGCCAAAAAATTTGGTTTTGGGACCACTATGGAATGGACGAAGAGATTTTTGTAATTTAAAATGCAAATAATGAAACAGCTATCCACAATATTATCTTTCTGATGACAGAAAGATAATATTGAATAAAAAATATTAATCTGAATTTACATTGCAAAATAAAAATAAAACAATATGTTTTCAAAAATAAACAAGTAATTGTACAATTCTACCTTTCAGAAACGAATTGATTTCAATGAAAATACTTAAAATATTTTTTTGAAAATTTAATGCAAATAGAAGAATTAAAGCTTCACCGTAATATATCTTATGGAATAGTTGGAAATCTAACTTTTATAATAATAATCATTATAGCCGTAGTAATTTTCTATATAAAAAGAAAGAATAATATGAAGATTGTAAACAGAATTGAAACAAAAACTTTGAAGATATCGAATTGGCAAGAATTAAGGAAAAATACGGCTTAAACTAAGAAAATATCAAACATATTGTATACGGAAATATTTTTAATAATAGTACTTTATTACTGTGAAACATCGTCAAACACTCTATAGAAACATCTTCACGACGTTGTTTTTGTTTTATTGTGATAAAAACGCGGCACCCATCTTGCACACAGCTTTTTCATCTCAAAATTCTCAGTCGATATACGATGAATAGAACTTTTTGAAATGCTTGTAAATTCACCTATCTCACGCACCTTCAGCTGGCGATCATCCAATACCATTTTGTGGATTTTCTTAACTGTTTCTGGCGTGACCACCTCTATTGGTCGACCACAACGGTCTTAGTCTTGGCAGCTCGTACGACCTCCTTTAAACTCTGCCACCCAATATTTTATGGTCGTATACGAAGGAGAGACTCCCCCCGAGTAGAATCTTAAATATAATATTTGGTGGACTGAGACTTTTCAAATGAAAATATTGAATTAAAGTGATGTCACAAGAGTTCTGCCGTTCGGAACCGGCTAATATAATTAGGTCGCTTCTAATGCTGTCCAAATTTAACACGCACAACAGCATTGGAAGAGAAGCTCAGTGGTATCACAATGGGCCTTTCTGGCCTAAGTGTGTTCTCTCAGAGAGAGGACAGCCACATAACCTAACCTAACCTATATATTATATATATTTATTTATATATTTAACAGCAATTATTATATTCTACACTTTATATTATGTAATTAGGATTAAACTGTAATAACATACAATGACCATTACTGTATTTTGTGTAACGTAATGACAATTGACCACTTTGGCTAAATCGAGTTATCATGTGTTAGTAAAAATGCGTGGTCATGGTTATATAGGACTTCATTACCATGGTTGTTGAAAAACAAACGAAATAACCAGCAACCATGCATGCATAATATTTAAAGCATAAAAACAAAAACAAAGCTGAAATTATAACGATGATCTTCTGGGGAAATGGCAATGAATTGACCTACTGAAGAAATTGCAATTTCTCCATAACATTTTAAGAACATTGTAAAGCTAGGCTATATAAACTAAGAGAACTTCAGTAATTAAGTGAGAGATTATAGTGTCTAAGAATATTATATAACTAGAGATTATAGTGACTAAGAAGGTTATATAACAAGAAATTATAGTGACTAAAAAAATTATATTTATAACAAGAAATTATAGTGACTAGGAATATTATATAACAAAAAATTATAGTGACTAAGAAGATTATATAATTGTAAATTACGCTGACTATGTAAAGTTGTAAATTACGGCGACTAAGTAAAATTGTAAATTATAGTGGTTAAGCAAAAGTTATTTAAAACGTGAAAGTGATAAATAAAGAACTTGGAATAGAAGAGAAATTAAACTGCTACATTTTTAAAAGCCGAGTGATATTTTACGTTAAACGCAGGATAATATCTGATGTAGGTTAGTATCTCCTTAGATATTGCAATTCAGGAACCATCACTTTCATGTCTGATTTAATTAAGCAACATACCACTTACGAGCAATACGAACTCGTAAAATCGAAAGTACAAAACGGAAAAGTATTAGCAACAGGCGAGGATCGAGGCCACGTTTTCGGAACTAAGAGACCTCCTAAGAACGCAGGGTTAATCGAATCTAGCCGTGAAAGAAGCTCAGATACCAGGCTTTAGATTAAGGATTGTAAACCAAGGGTTGGAGGCTGAACAATTGGAATAACCTAGAACCTCGACAATCTAAATTTTAGTTTGTAAAAATTGTTTAATTATAATTTTTCGGTTTCTAGTGCGAAACGTCTATATACGAAGTATTCGCATAGTTTTAGTAATTTGCGTTTTACAAATGTAGAACATTTTTTGGATGGCTTTTGTAGTTTATCATTTGTGTTTTGTTGACTCTTCCATGATATTGTTTCGTAATTATTCAGGCTTTTGGTTTTTATATCAACGTTTGGAACAACTGTGCTATTATTTGTTATATTGATTATACTAACAAACGTTTTGGTATTAGTTGCTATAGTCTCAAGCTTGTTATTCCTGATGTGGAATGAATAGTTCTTTTTCCGGAATTTGTTCGTTATTTGTCTGGTCACCTCAGATCTTGGCTATATTACTATGCTATTAATATATATTGAATTTATCATTGGAATGGCTATGTCTTCGTCGAAATCATGTGGTCTTAAGATTATAAAGTCTTGATATTGCTAATAATCGAGAATACAGTTCTATTTCTTAACAAAATCAAGTCCTAGTATTATAGATCGTTTCCATACCTTCCAATGCTACCCGGACGTTTCGGCCGGTGGTGTTATTATAAGATTGGTTATTTCGATTCTGATAGGTATTATGGCTACTATTCCCTCGTCCTCTACCATGTCTACGAAAACTTGCGGTTCCGCGTCCACATCGAATCGAATACGATCGATAACCGAATCGTTGTGTATTAAGCCTTCTGTTATTGCTGTATAGTATAATATTTTGACCTCCAGTTGCTTCAGTGCAACTGTTAATGAATTTGTAAATTGTATTATTTAATGTGTTGAATGGTGATGTGTTCTTCTATTTCTTTGATATAATGGTTTGCTGTCTTAATGCTTTTACTAAATTCATCATTTTTGCAGTAAATACTCCAACTGATTTTCCTTTTAAAGATGATTTCAATTGTGCTATTATTTCTGGGAAATTTTTCTCATCACCTGTGATAAGGTTGCGTGCATTATTTTTTAATTATTTCTCACCAAATTTACTGGTACTAAGTCGTGGTCTTCTTTTAATGTTTCTACTATACTTAATGGGTCTGTGCTACGGTTATGGAGCTGACCAGGGCTTGTAGGTTGTGGGGCTGACCGTCGAAATCTGGTATTATTTTCGAGGCTACACCCAGGAATTCAACTACCGTTTGATGCTTTTTTGGGCTTCTAATTTCTGCCTGGTTTTCTTCATCTTCTTCACACATACTGCCTGATGGTTCGTGAATTTCGAACTTTATTTCTTTATATAGGGATACTTTTTTTTGTAAGTCTATTCCCTATATGAAGCTACCTTAAGTACTTTGTCTCTTAGATTCCAATAATTTCTATTTGCCTCTTTTTTATGTTCTTGTGTAAGCTTGTCAAAGTTTACATGTAAAACTATCGGATGTCGTTCAAACATGTAGTTAGTATTTTTCAATGTCTTGTTGTCGTTTATTTTGTTATTTTTATTTTTATTTAAACATTTTCGTGACTTATTAAAAATGTCTTTCTGGGTTTCAATTGTTTTTAAAATTTGTTTCCATTTTATTTCCATTGGTATACTCGTAATAATTATATACAAGGTTTTCTTTTCATTCCCTTTTTTTTGTCTACGGCGAAAGAAAACAGCATTTATTAACTCTGCCTCTTAAATCATTGAATGAGGTAAACCAGGTGCTCTACAACAGTGAGGTTGTGGTACCAGGAAGGACTATGAGGATAGTTTCCCTTAACGTAAACACCGATTTGGAAACAATTATAGTGGAGAAGCAAAATATTCTCCAGGAATATTTTTAGGTGAGATATTGGGGTGTATCACAAATGATATGGTTTATGCACGAATATTGAATTCAAATACGAAACCATATACTGTGAGTAACGATATTAGGGTTAATATGAATAAATTTAAGTATTTGGAGAATATAGAGTATGATAAAATTTCTAAAATAAATAGCGTTAACGGGTAACTACGAGAGGATTACTAAAATTTAGAAACAGTTAAGTTAGATTCAAATTTCCATATTGAAGAAAGAAAATTTATGGGAGACATCTTCAAGTCATTTCACTATTTATTTTATTTAAAGGGGTATAAATTGTCTTACACAACAGGTATAAACACGCAATTCCAGTAAAAACAGATCAATCTCCAATCAATCAACAACAATACAGGTTACCAGAAGAGCACAAAGAAGAAATTAATTCACAGGTAAATAAAACGTTAGAAGATGAAATAATCGTTCCCAGTTCTTCCCCATGGAATTCTCCAATAATTTTAGTTCTAAAGGAAGCGGGAAACGATGGAAAAAAGAATTGGAGTCTAGATGTGGATTTCAGAAATGTGAACGATGCCACTATTAAATATGTATTCCACGTATAGATGAAGTATTGGATCAGTTAGGTCATATCAAATATTTCACTACACTTGATCTGCCCAGTGGATATCATCACGTGCTAGAAAACAGCTTTTAGTTCAGGTGTCGGGCATTATGAATTTAATAGATGACATTTGGGTTAACGGGAGCACCTGATACTTCTCAAAGATTAATGAATCACGTATTGATATAATTTGAATGGAAGGAAAAATGTCCCAAAGCTTTTAAAGACTTAAAGGAGGCAATTTGCTCTCCACCAATTTTAGCTTATCCTGATTTTTTCAAGCCTTTTGTTATGACGACAGATGCCAGCAACGAAACCATGGATACAGTTCTATCGCAGGCGGAAATTGGCACTGATAAAAGGTATTCCACTATTGAAAAGAATTCTTGGCTATCGTATGGGCTGTAAAAAATTATATAGTCTATCTATTGAGTAGATCATTCAAAATCTACACCTGAAAGTAAGTAAGTAAGTTAGCTTACCGTAATTTTGTTTAAATGTGTTTCTATTAGGATTTCACAATTAATTTTTTAAATAAATCAATTTATATTTTTTCCTTTTACAAAATAATACTGTAAAAATGCACATGAATATTGTGTGTATAACTCAAAAATATTTTTTGTAGGAAATATGCATTATTTTCGATTAAAAAATCTATTAATGCATTATTCCATCGGAAACTATATTATTCCCCATCTTTTTGGCAATTTACTGATTCCGTTCCAAAAGAACGGCTTATATTTTAAGCCAAAAATGTATCAAGCCAAATTGGGATACCTTTTACTGAAGTAAAGCTACTGGTTTTAGAAGTTCATAATACAAAATCCCTTCTGGTCCCACCAAATACATACTATTGCCTTGGCGCCATGGACATTTGGCTTTGTCGGTGATTTTCTGGTAGACTGTGCTTGACATATGACTTTTTGCATTTCGGGTTATCATAATAGATCCATTTTTCATCACCAGTAATCATACGATGCAGAAATGATTCCTTTTTATGGCGTTCAAACAGCATTTCTGACATGCAAAATCACAGCTCAACGTCTCCCGGCTTCAATTCTCACGGCACACAATTTACTTGTTTTTACTTTCAATCGTTTCTAAATGGCTTGTTGTGTTACTCCTAATGATTCCGTAAGTTCTTCTTGGTTTTGACTGGAATCTTGATCGAGTAATGATTCCAATTCTTCGCCATCAACATTATTTGACTGCCGTGGGCGTTCTTTGTCTTTCACGTCTTTTGAATAGCAGAAACCATTTCAGACACACATAACCTCTGAAGCCTAGTCAGGATAAGCTTCCGTGAGTAATTGATAAGCTTCTGTTGCCTTTTTTGGTTGGCACGTATGTAGACATTTTGTCATAAAAGAATTATTTATATCAACTTCTGTTTGCTTTGGCACACCGAATTTTTGACGCTCTTGAAGATAAAATAGTTTTCAATGACAAGAAATTATTGTATATATTAATAATCCCATGTAGTAACAAAACGAACTTTTTAGTTGTACACCAAATAGGATATCCAAAAAATCATCTTACAGCCGGGGGTCGACCAAATTATACTCTGCATATGTAGATATATATATAAAAAGTTTACTCGAATGTCCATCTTTTTCTTTTATTTCCACTTTTCGAGAAACAATTTTTGCATATCCTACTATTTTACACCCGAAATATGGTTGACTTTGACGAAGTACTTTGTATGTTATGAGGGTTCTAAAAGGAATAATTTAAAGGAGGTTTTTAAGATAATTCCGAGGCTTAGTATAGGAGCTATATAAACAGTGGGAGTGGCTTACCTCTTTCTTGTAAATCCAATTAATTTGTCAATATTAATCCACACCTTAAATTTGGTTATACTACGTTGAATTGTTCCTAAGTTATTGCTAATTTTTTTTTTAATTTTCGTAACTTTTTATGGCAACCCCATTAAGAAGTGGGCGTGGCACGCTGATTTTTTGCCAGATTATTTACGACTACCACATTAACCTAAGTATTAATTATGATTGTTCTAGACAGAAGGATGCAGAAGTTACAGCTATTTAAATGTAAAAGAAATTCAGTCATTTTGTATGATAGCTACTATAAACAGTGGGCGTGGTGAGTCCATTTCCTGTGAGTCTAGTTGCTCTAACAATACTAATCCATACCCTAAATCTGGTTGTTCTACGCTGAATAGTTTGCAAGTTATAACAGTTAAAATTTTTTTTTTAATTTCCGCAACTTTGTATGGGAGGCCCACGAAGGAGTGGGCGTGGCACACTGATTTTCTGCCAGATTATTTTCGACTACCATATTAATCTAAGTGTCAATTATGGTTATCTATACAGAAGATTGTAGAAATTACAGCTGTTTCAATTTAAAAGAAGAAGACACTTTGTATGGGAGCTACTATAAAAAGTAGGCGTGGTTCGCCAATTTCTGGCAAAGTTATGTAGCAGTATAATGTAACGCTATGTGCTAAATATTAAGTGAGTCAAAGTTAGTTAAAAATTTTGAAAATTCCGACGTTAGTCGCTTTGAATGCTTGGTGTGGGCGTGGCTTTTGACTGATCATGCCCAATATCAATACTCCCCGTATTCTTGGATCATAGGTTACTTATGCCAAATTTCGTTACAATAGCTCAATATTTGTTCAAGTTATCGTGGAAACCAGCCTGGTGATGGACAGACGGATGGACGGACGGACATCGTTAAATCGAAAATTTAAGCGACGCTGATCACGAATATATATACTTTTCTATTTTTCTCCGGAGATTCCTTCAAGTGGTCACAAACATCTGACCGAAATGAATATACTTTGCATATTACATTATACAGAGTATAATAAATAAAAATAATAAATTAAATAAATATAAAACTTCATAACTTCATGGTACAATATAAATAATTCATTTTAAAACTAAATAAAAATCCCTTCTAATATAGTAATAAACTTAAATCATCACATTTTAATACAAAAAATCAGTCATAATATTATGATAAATGAAAAAAAAATATTTTACATGTTAAAATAAAAATAATCCATTTTATTAAAATAATAAAAAAAATACCCATGCTAATTAGTTTTAAGTGCTGTTCCATGGGGAAGCCCATGTAATGCAGTGCTGGAGCACATGGTCCTGCCCCATGATATCGCAATGTTAATTGAACCACATTCCTTATGGAGTAGTCCTTACACGCATGGATGGACTACACGCGATTTTTGCAGGGTTCATTCTTTGTCGTTTACTTCGTGTACGACAAACCAAACATTATTGTAAAAAACACCACGAAACATGGTAATTGGTGGTACCAGATTCCAACATCTCGACATCCACAAAGCGACATGGCTGTCTCCAGATCAAAGATAAGAAACCAAATTGATCATGTGGTGATTGACGGAAGGCATGCTTCCAGTGTGATGGACGTGAAATCGATCCGTGGTGCCAACATCGACTCGGATCACTACCTTGTTGCAGCTAAGGTGCGCACACGTTTATGTGTCGCAAATAACAAGAGAAGTCCCACACAGAGAAAGCTCGACGTCAGTAAGCTGCGATCACCAGAGACAACAGATGCATTTTCCACACGACTATCGGACCTGCTTATGCAGAACACTCCCCCCATTTGATGGGTGGAAACATATATCCCACTCCATGACTGCTGATGCCAAGGAGGTAATCGGCATCTGAGGAATGAGTGGTATGATCAGGAGTGTCGCGACGTTACCGCAGAGAAAGACGTCGCCTACAGAAAAACCCTGCGTGCAGGCGCAACGCGAGCTGTTAGGGAGCGGTACAGAGAGAAAAGGAGTACAGAGAGACGTCTTCTTAGGTGCAAGAAGAGGGACTTGGAAAGACGCGAGTGTGAGGAGATGTGTACCGACAAGAACGAGACTCGAAAATTCTTAGAAAAGATCAAGCGCCTGAATGGCGATTTATATCTCGGAGCCTCTTCTTGTCGTAAAGTGTACTGAGCCTATGGAGGGAACATTTCTCCACGTTACTGAATGGCTATGCTACGAACAATTCCGCTAATGGAGGAGGTTGCTCGATAACCCCAATTACAGATGATGCTATTGATGTTCCACCACCCGACTATGACGAGGTTGAAACGGCCATTTTGAGGCTGAGAAACAACAAAGCTGCAAAGATTGAAATCCATGCTCAACAACCTGATTGGACCTAATCAGTGTGGCTTCAGACCTGGTAAATCCACCATCGACCAGATTTTCACACTGCGCCAAATCCTGGAGAAGACCCAAGAAAAACAGATCGACACACACCACCTATTTGTTGATTATAAAGCCGCTTTCGACAGTCCGGTAAGGGATTACCTCTACGCAACAATGTCTGAGTTCGGTATTCCTACAAAGCTCATTCAACTTTGTAGAATGACACTGCATAACTCCCGTTGTGTAGTAAAAATTGGGAAGGACCTCTCCACACCGTTTAGTACCGAATGGGGTTTCAGACAAGATGATTCGTTATCGTGCGAATTCTTCAATCTTATTATGGAGAAAATAATACGGGTTGCTGATCTACTACATAATGGCACTATCTTCAACAAAAGTGTCATGCTGTTATCGTATGCCGACGATATTGACATAATCGGCATGAACACGCGAGCAGTGAGTGCAGCATTCTCAGAGTTGGAAAGAGAGTCGCGTCGGATGGGTCTCACGGTGAACGAGGGCAAGACGAAGTATCTAGTGTCAACAAACAAAGAGTCCCGGCGTCTTGGACAGCACGTTACTGTTGACAACTACGCTTTGCAAGTAGTAAGGAACTTTGTCTATCTTGAAACCAGCATCAACAACTGTAATGACGTCAGCCTGGAGATCATGCGTAAGATAACTCTTACTAACAGGTGTTACTTTGGACTAAGTAAGCAATTGAGAAGTCGAGCCCTCTCTCGAAGAACGAAAACTACACTCTACAAGCCTCTCATCATGCCTATCCTAACATATGACGTTGAAGCCTGGACAATTTCCACCTTGGATGAGCGAATGCTTGTAGTTTTCGAGAAAAAAGTCATACGTAAGATCTTTGGACTTATTTGCGTTGGTAGCGAGTACCGAATAAGGTACAACCATGAGCTGTACGAGCTGTATGTCGATATTGACATAGTAAAGCGCATTAAAATCCAGCGGCTGCGCTGGCTAGATCATGTCGAGTGAATGGAAGAACACGCTCCAGCTATGAAGGTGTTATATTCGGAACCCGCTGGAGGACGACGCAGAAGAGGAAGACCTAACCTCCGGTGGAAATACCAAGTACTGGAGAACCTGACGACGCGACCCGCCAGCTAGCGAAGAACAGAGATGGCTGGCGAAGCATGTTATTTTGGGCCTAAATCAATATCGGTTGTTATGGCCACATAGGTTGGGTTAGGTTAGAGCGGCCGCACTCTCTCATGAGAGAGTGCGCACATAGGCCAGAATTAGGCCCGTTGTGATACCGTCGCACGGATTTTTCCTTCGCCTAGCTACTCGCTGAACCAACCGGAATGTTGAATGAATTTTCGGAGATTGAGAATATCAATTTGGGATAGTTGGGCTAGGTCACTCAAATGGTAAAGTCCTAGGAATTTTTTTCGATTTTTGCATAAAGTGGGGCAGGTGCATAGCAGATGTGAGATCGTCTTGAGTTCCTCCTCATCTCTGCAGCTTCTGCAGAAGTCATGAGTGAGGTTGCCCAGACCTAATATCACAGCGTGAGGACCTATGAGGCAGTGACAAGTGACCACTTCCACGTAGGTCGAGATATCTACCCTATTAAGATCGGCAAGTTTTGGTGAACGTTTCTTGCTGAGTAGGGGCCACAGAAATTTCGCCGTCCTACAGATGGGTGTATCCGTCCATCTTTTCTGGAAGACGTTAGTGGTGATAACCTCCAATTTAAGCTTGCACGTGGCTATGGGGATCCCTAACCGAGAATTCCCCTGGGTTAGAGGCTCATTTGTACCCTGTTTTGCAAGCTCGTCGGCTATGCAGTTTCCTCGTATACCCCTGTGTCCGGGTACCCAGCACAGGAGAATATTGTGCTGCTCAGCCATCTCGTTAAGATATTTGCGGCAGTCAAGAATGGTCTTAGATTTCACGAGAAATGAGTCCAGGGCCTTAATTGCAGCTTGGCTGTCGCTCAAGATGCAGATGTCTCTGCGGGAGACAAAGCTCTGTTTGATCCAAGTAGGTGCATTGTGAATTGCTTTAACTTCTGCCTGAAACACACTACAGTGGTCAGGCAGGCGGAAAGAAATATTAATTCGGAATACACACCTGCTCCCACCTTTCCATTAAGCTTAGAGCCATCAGTAAAGATGAGAGTATAATTTGGCATGAATCCTTCCGCCTCCCAGGCGAACCTATCAGGGAAGGAGGTTAGGAATTTCCGTTCAAAGGCATATGTCGGCTTGATATAATCAAGTGAAGTTTCAATATTAAAAGTTTCCAATATGCTATCATGTCCGAAGGACTTTGATGTCCATTGGTACAGGCCAGTAAGGCGTAAAGCAGAATTGGCCGCCAGCTGCTTACCAAGTAAGTCAAGCGGAGTAAGATGTAGAAGCACTTCTAGTGCTAACGTTGGAGTTGTTCTCAGTGCTCCTGTTATTAAAATACAAGCGCTCTTGTATTTTTTCAAGGGGCCTGACATGGGAGGACTTAGTAAGTGCAGTCCACCAGGTCAGTACTCCATACAGGAGGACTGGCCTGATAACCGCCTTGTAAATCCAACAAACAATTTTCGGTTGCATACCCCACTTTTTCCCTATTGCTTTTTTACAGGAATAGAGTGCAGTGCTGGCTTTCTCAACCCTACAAGTGATGTTTTTCTTCCAGTTTAGTTTTCGGTCTAGGACAATTCCTAGATAACGGGTTTTCTTCTCGCAGAATTAATGGGACCCCCCCTAGAGTGGGAACGTTTATGGGTGGTGTTTTATGCTTTGTGGAGAACAAAATCAGCTCAGTTTTTTGTGGGTTCGCATTTAAGCCCCTATCCTTAGCCCATTTTGATAACATATTAAGATTGATTTGAATAATGTCCCTTAGTATTTCCGGAAATTTTCCAGCCACCAACAAGACAACGTCATCGGCATAAGCAATCACTCCGCACCCCTTCCTCTCTATTGCCCGTAGTAGTTCGTTAACTACCAAGTTCCATAGAATAGGGAAGAGTACCCCACATTGTGGGGTTCCTCTTCTTACACGTTTCGTGATGGTAGATCCACCCAGTTCGGATGTATTGAGTCTATCTTTCAATAGCCGTTCTATCCAACTGCTAAACGTTACATCCACCCCGAGTCGTGCAAGAGCCTCCGTGATTGCTCTGGGCTGAACATTGTTGAAGGCACCTTCAATATCCGTGAAAGCCGCTAGTACAAATTCTTTATTATGAAGAGATTTCTCCACAATTGAAACTAACGCATGTAGCGCTGTTTAAACGGACTTTCCTTTTGTGTATGCATGTTGAGAAGGAGACAGCATGTCGCTGTTTATGGTGTATCTTAGATGGATGTCTAGTAATCTTTCCAGTGTTTTGAGTAAGAATGACGATAGACTAATTGGTCTAAAGTCCTTTGGGCTTGTATGGGAGCTCTTTCCAGCCTTAGGTTTGAAGACAACTTTGACTTGTCGCCAGAGTTTCGGAATATAGCCAAGGCTTATGCAGGCAATGAAAATCTGCTTTAGCCATGGAAGAATGAGTTTGGCTACCTGTTGTAGCTGTGATGGAATTATCCTGTTAGGTCCAGGGGATTTGTAAGGCTTGAACGTGTTTATCGCCCAAGTAATCTTCTCCGATGAAACTATTGAATTGTCTAACGGTAATGACTTGTAATCAAGCGGGGTTTCAGTTTCAGACGGATCGTTTGGGAAATGTGCATTTACTAGCGTTTGCAGCGCTTCAGTAGAGGTTGTGGTCCACATTCCATCTGGTTTGACCAGAACACTTGGAGTATGGGGTGATTTAGAAAGGATTTTCCTAAGTCTGGAAGCCTCAGAAACGTCTTCTATATCCCTACAGAAGCTCTTCCAGGCTTCCCTTTGGCATTTCCTGAGGTTGTATTTATAAGTTCTGAGGGCCGATTTATAACCCGCCCAATCTGATTTTAGGTGAGAGCTTTTAGTACAATTGAAGAGCTTGCGACAGTCTTTTCTCAAACTGTTGAACTCCTGGTTCCACCATGGAGGTTTACCTTTACCCTATTTCTTACGAATCGGACAGGACAACTTGAATGCCTTGTTGAGAGTTTTTGTGAGGCAGTAGACTGTGGCGTCTATCTGATTTATGTTAGTTATAGTCGAAGGAGCTACGAGTAGATTAGAACTAACTGACTCCCTGAAACGTGACCAGTTTGTCTTTTTTGGGTTTCTAAAGACCACTGGAGTAGGAGGTTTAAAATCTATGGCAAACTGTATGTATCTATGATCAGAGAAGGAGTGCTGATCCAATACTCTCCAGTTTCTTATATGGTCTACAATGCCTTCGGTGGCAAGAGTTAAGTCTAGAACCTCCTGCTTATTTTTTGTTATAAAAGTTGGGGTCTCACCCCTGTTACACACTAGAAGGTTTGTTGTAAGGATATAATTAAACAGTGACTCACCTCTGTCGTTAATATCCCTGCTACCCCAGATTGTATGGTGCGCGTTGGCGTCGCATCCTATTATGAGTCCAGCCCTGGACTTTTGGGCATCTTCTATTAGATGTTTGAGATTGCTTGGTGGTGGTGATTCCAGGTGGTCGTGGGCGAGGTAGGCTGATGCAAACCAGCAGCACGTACCTATATTCTCTGCGCATACCACCGTCGTATCTAAATCGCTGTAATTACAGAGTGAAAGAAAGGTTATTGATTTTCTTAGGAGTACGCAGGCACCACAAACCATGTTGCCAACTGTCCACGGCTCTTGGACCAGAACGATGTCTTCTCCGTCGGCTTCCAGACGAAGGATAAGAGTGGCTGAGGCCGCCTTAGACTTGTGCAGGTTTATCTGTAGGCAATGACGCATCCCCGCCACCATTAGTCACTTTCGCTTCCACAGTAGTGACGTTGACCTCATCGTCTCCAGAGTCCAGCAACTCATCTTCCAGTAAAATCCGATCCACATACCCTGCAGCATCGGATTCTGAGGAGAACGAGTCGCGCGAGTCCTGCCACACAAGCATTCTGGAGCTTGTGAGTCACTGTTTAATTATATCCTTACAACAAACCGTCTAGTGTGTAACAGGGGTGAGACCCCAACTTTCATAACAAAAAATAAGCAGGAGGTTCTAGACTTAACTCTTGCCACCGAAGGCATTGTAGACCATATAAGAAACTGGAGAGTATTGGATCAGCACTCCTTCTCTGATCATAGATACATACAGTTTGCCATAGATTTTAAACCTCCTACTCCAGTGGTCTTTAGAAACCCAAAAAAGACAAACTGGTCACGTTTCAGGGAGTCAGTTAGTTCTAATCTACTCGTAGCTCCTTCGACTATAACTAACATAAATCAGATAGACGCCACAGTCTACTGCCTCACAAAAACTCTCAACAAGGCATTCAAGTTGTCCTGTCCGATTCGTAAGAAATAGGGTAAAGGTAAACCTCCATGGTGGAACCAGGAGTTCAACAGTTTGAGAAAAGACTGTCGCAAGCTCTTCAATTGTACTAAAAGCTCTCACCTAAAATCAGATTGGGCGGGTTATAAATCGGCCCTCAGAACTTATAAATACAACCTCAGGAAATGCCAAAGGGAAGCCTGGAAGAGCTTCTGTAGGGATATAGAAGACGTTTCTGAGGCTTCCAGACTTAGGAAAATCCTTTCTAAATCACCCCATACTCCAAGTGTTCTGGTCAAACCAGATGGAATGTGGACCACAACCTCTACTGAAGCGCTGCAAACGCTAGTAAATGCACATTTCCCAAACGATCCGTCTGAAACTGAAACCCCGCTTGATTACAAGTCATTACCGTTAGACAATTCAATAGTTGCATCGGAGAAGATTACTTGGGCGATAAACACGTTCAAGCCTTACAAATCCCCTGGACCTAACAGGATAATTCCATCACAGCTACAACAGGTAGCCAAACTCATTCTTCCATGGCTAAAGCAGATTTTCATTGCCTGCATAAGCCTTGGCTATATTCCGAAACTCTGGCGACAAGTCAAAGTTGTCTTCAAACCTAAGGCTGGAAAGAGCTCCCATACAAGCCCAAAGGACTTTAGACCAATTAGTCTATCGTCATTCTTACCCAAAACACTGCAAAGATTACTAGACATCCATCTAAGATACACCATAAACAGCGACATGCTGTCTCCTTCTCAACATGCATACACAAAAGGAAAGTCCGTTGAAACAGCGCTACATGCGTTAGTTTCAATTGTGGAGAAATCTCTTCATAATAAAGAATTTGTACTAGCGGCTTTCACGGATATTGAAGGTGCCTTCAACAATGTTTAGCCCAGAGCAATCACGGAGGCTCTTGCACGACTCGGGGTGGATGTAACGTTTAGCAGTTGGATAGAACGGCTATTGAAAGATAGACTCAATACATCCGAGCTGGGTGGATCTACCATCACGAAACGTGTAAGAAGAGGAACCCCACAAGGTGGGGTATTCTCCCCTGTTCTATGGAACTTGGTAGTTAACGAACTACTACGGGAAATAGAGAGGAAGGGGTGCGAAGTGATTGCTTATGCCGATGACGTTGTCTTGTTGGTGGCTGGAAAATTTCCGGGACTCTTTGTTTGTTGACACTAGATACTTCGTCTTGCCCTCGTTCACCGTAAGACCCATCCGACGCGACTCTCTTTCCAACTCTGAGTATGCTGCACTGTCAATATCGTTGGCATACGATAACACTCGATAATCTCAATTGCAGATGATGGTGTTGATGTTCCACCACCTGACTATGACGAGGTTTAAACGGCCATTTTGAGGCAGAAGAACAGCAAAGGTGCAGGTGCTAATAGCCTGCCTGCCGAGTTGTTTGAGACCGGAGGCGATGAACTGCTCGTCTGCATGCACCAGTT
This sequence comes from Megamerina dolium, assembly GCA_963854835.1. Taxonomy (NCBI): domain Eukaryota; kingdom Metazoa; phylum Arthropoda; class Insecta; order Diptera; family Megamerinidae; genus Megamerina; species Megamerina dolium. The sequence goes on from OY978525.1 coordinate 79,496,815, forward strand.
CATAAGCAGAATATGGTCGGATGAAAGCATGCCTGATGATTGGAGACTCAGTGTTCTCTGTCCCGTACATAAAAAAGCAGACATACGATACGATATATGGAGAAAATAATACGAGATGCTGATCTACGACATAATGGCACTATCTTCAACAAAAATGTCATGCTGTTGCAGACGATATTTATATAATCCGCATAAACACGCGAGCAATCAGTGCAGCATTCTCGGAGTTGGAAAGAGAGTCGCGTCGAATGGGTTTCACGGTGAACGAGGGCAAGACGAAGTACCTAGTATCAACAAACAAAGAGTCCCATCGTCTTGGACAGCACGTCACTGTTGACAATTACGCTTTGGAAGTAGTAAGGGACTTTGTCTATCTTGGAACCAGCATTAACAGCAGTAATGACTTCAGCCTGGAGATATCGCGAAGGATCACTCTTGCTAACAGGTGCTACCTTGAACTAAGTAAGCAGTGCAGAAGTCGAGCCTTCTTTCGAGAAACGGAAATCACACTCTACAATTCTTTCATCATGAATACGACGTTCTATTCGACCTAAATCGATAATGGGTTGTTATGGCCACATAAGATAAAATAGCCTTTTACAATAACTTCATAAGCTTTCGACAAGCTTTAGATTAACGTACTATGTCAACGCACTGTGATTTTTTTATTATTGTGTTTATATTAGGATTTTTAATTTTTTTTCATTAATTCAATTCATATATATTTTTTTCTTTTACGAAATAATATGCTGTGCTTGAAATATTTAAGAAGCGTGAATTTTGCTAAATACCCATTTAAGGGGCGTTAATTTTTGTGATATTGAGATATGGAGTGCTTCACATGCCTCCATAGCCCTTCAATTATGTTGGTGTGCTGCAGAGTTTCGGGGTCTCTGCGTCTTATATACAAAACCCTCCTCCGATAAATAGTCGTAAGCCTTAGATATAAGACAAAAAAGCAGAAGTTGCTACCTGTCTCTACACCTCTACACACCCACTGCCCTTTAACTGCATGATCCCGGTGGTACTTCTGCCTCCCGAACTTACTTTCGTTGATTTCACCAGTTTTTCCTACTACGCCAATTTTTGGGCTTTAGTGACCATACCATCATATGCCACAAAAGCTTGACCAATCTATGGCCATATGACGCGAAATATCCAAGTCGTTCATTATAAATTCTTACGTCGTATTCTTCACCCATAAATATGAGAATGCAAGTAATTTTTTATAGGCAACTTTGACTTGTCGAAGAAAGTGCAATTTCTCAGCGGCAAGTTTTTTTCTCTTTGCCGAAAACTTCGGATATCTATTATATACAGAACATGAATACTATCTCCAAACTTAACCATCTAAAGTTCTGGCTGATTTCACCAGCTTAAATTTATGGCAATTAACATATTTGTAATCACCCTCCCATGGAATTAAATTCCATTACATTAATTGAGCGATTGCGTTATCGGGAACACTAAAACCATCCGTGGACCCGAACAAAATATAAATTTTTTATAAATTCAAATCACTCATTTTAACAACTGAATCAACAAAAACCAAATCAATCAAAGCAATTTCCAATAATTGTTATATTTTGAAATAACGAGGATTTCAAAAGTGTAACCGACGACATATTTTTTATTCCCGGCCAACAACATTTTACATACACAATGTTGTCTTTTTCGAATTAGAAGAAAGTGACAATTATTACTATATTATTTATACCAATTTTCTTCAAATTCTTTTATTTACATTTATCACTATAATTCTTCTTTGTCTCACAACTTTTTTCTTATACAATTAATTGCAGTAAATAATTAAATAGTAATTAAAAAAAATACACCATTAGAAAGAAAATTGTATGGCCTTGAATATGATTCCAAATTTCTTATATGTCAATAGTGATAGTTTGAAAAAAATTTCTTTTTGAATTTTTTTTTTTCAAATTTTGATCATAACTTGAATTAATCAAAGTAGACAAAGTGTTATATATGGCTGAAAAGGTATTGAAATGACCTAATGATACCCATATTGAACAATGTCGATAGCAAATTTGAGCTTTGACCTTGAGCCACGCCTTATATGGGCGTTAGCGACAAACAAGTTTTGGTTTTTTATATTCACAAAAAAAGGCTCTATCCGAAAAACATTTTTTCTATTCTGCACATATGCCATGAATGCTTTTCTATTTTATAAATAAATTCGTGCACCCTATCTGAAAATTGTGATACACACCAGGCATTTGCACATAAAGCACGATCTAACAAATAATGTTATATTTATATTGTAACGAGTATCGATAGTTGATTACTCATCACTATTGTGACTGACTCTATTGGCAGCATCGAAACGAATGTCAAAAAAAAGAAATAAGCGATAACCAGAACAAGCCAACGAGAAAGGAAGAGAAGAATCTCGATAAAGGAAGATTCTGGGGTGTTGCCAACAGAGTATAAATAGAGCCAGTGTTGAGAATTGACAATCAATCTAATTCCGAACGTGATTGCGAAAACATTGATACAGAGGCAAAAGTTGCAAGTACATTTAAGTGTTATAGTAAATAGTTGATTGTAAACAGTGTTGATTGTAAATAGAGATTATTAAATAAATTGTTGCTGTATATAGTTGTATAAAATAAGTGTTGCAGTTATCATTAACAGAATCCAGTGATCGAACAAGGTAATTCAAATAGAATTAAACGTCCACAGAATAAAAACGTAACAATTGGTGTCAGAAGTGGGATTCTGTAAAGATGGTGAAAATTGACCAACTAAAAGTGGACCAGCTTAAAAAGCTGTTGGTAGAGATGAATCTATCGTCATCAGGTGCAAAGGCGGAACTGCTGGTGAGGCTGAGGCAAGCTATGGAGGCTAAGGGAATTAATGTAGAAGAACATGAGTTCTTCGAGGAAGCCGATATACAAGCAGTCGCACACGCTGAGGAAGAAAGCAAGATAGATTCGAGTGGTCAACTAATGGAACTCATGAAATCCATGATGCAACAACAGCAGCAGCAACTGCAAGGAATTAATGCGAAGTTACAAGAAAATGCGTCTCGCATTGACTCCAAGTTTCAAGAACATTCGGCTGAATTGCGTATGGAAATTCAAGAAGGTTCGGGTCGACAAGAACACGTCATCGAAAATCTACAAAAAGGAATTGAACTTAGATTTCAGGAAATTTCCGGAACCATTAATGAAAAGGTCACGGATTTAAAGGAACATGTAGATGACTTGGAAGATAAGTTCGAGAAATTACAGCACCAACTCAATCAACTAAAAATAAATGGACCAGCCACATCAGTGATTAGAGATTCAAGTACAATCAAATTAAAGCCACCAACATTTGACGGAAGCACGCCATTCAATATCTTCAAGCTTCAATTCGAGACAACAGCTTCGAAGAATCAATGGGATGATAGCGACAAGACTGCTGCTTTAATAGTCGCATTAAAAGGTAATGCTTCCGAAGTGTTACAGATGATTCCAGAGAAAGATCGTGGTAGCTATCAGTCACTGATGGACACACTCCAGCGAAAATATGGAAATGAATACAAGAGTCAATTACATCGAGTGGAATTGAGATCGCGAGTGCAACGGAGTAATGAGAGCCTTCAGGAATTCGCTTCCGATATTGAGCGCTTATGTCATCTAGCGTTCTCCGGTAATTCGGAAGAGTTCGTCGAAAAAATAAAAATAGAGGCATTCATAGATGGCATACGTGATGGAGAGACAAAGCGTGCCCTAGTCATGTCACCCAGGAATACTTATGCCGAAACAGTCAGTAGTGCCTTGACATACGAAGCCGCCAGTTTAATGTGTCGACCAGTGCCACGTGTACGCCAATTAGAAACAAAAACAACAGATCTGGTTGAAGCAGTGCGTCAGGCAGTAAAATCAGTAGTTCAGCTTGAAGGAAGAACAACAGGTCGACGCGAACACAAGTTTACTGGTAAGTGCTTCATTTGTGACAAACCAGGACACATGGCGCGTGACTGCCGTCTACGACGAAAGCGATCAAGATCGAATTCTCCAGGAAGACAAAAGAATGAGAATAAAGTGGATAGTGATCGCTCCACTAACACAAATCCATCGTTAAACTAAATCGAGTCAGTTCAGCGGGGCGTGAACTGACTCCAACAATGGGTTGCCCCATCATTCACATTTCACAACTACAGCGTGTGCCAAGCAGCTTGACTATTGATGGATAATTGGACAATATGGAATTCACGTTAACCCTGGATACTGGTGCATCACATTCTATAATCAAGAGTGATTTGGTAAAGAGGTTTGAGCCTTTAATGGGAATAAAATTGTGTACAGCAACGGGTGAGGATGCACAAATTCTGGGCAAGATAAAGAAACGAGTATCTATTGGAAATTGCACTTGGGAACATGAATTCATTGTGGCTGACATCATCGATGAAGTAATAATTGGTGTTGATTTTATGATTGACAACGGATTTACGTTAGATTTAAATCAACGGATACTGCGCTATGCAAATGTCGAACTACCATTGAACATCGGTTACAAGCGTAGTGGTAACATCAAACGAGTACTGGCATGTCAACGCCAAGAGGTTCCAGCAAAATCAGAAGCGGTGATATGGGCACAGATGAATGTGGATGATGGGACAGGTAAGTTGTGGGTGGTGGAAGCAGATAAAGAAAAATAAAATAAAAACATCATACTTGGTAGGACGTTAGTAGAACCTAAAGAAAATGGAATAGTACCGGTGCGAATATTAAATCCAACTAATACATCTACAGTTGTGAAGAAAGGAATGGTTATTCGTCATTGCCAGGAAGTTACTGCCATAGTATACTGCGAAAAGGGTTCGTCGATAAAAAAGTGGAAGATCAGGAACTGATAGAGCAGAATTAAAAGCGCAGATGGAAGAATGGGCAGGTGTGCTTACCTGGTCAAAAGTTTGTGTTGGACACAGATGCGAGTGGCTATGGGATAGGTGGTGTGCTCTCTCAGATCATAGATGGGCAAGAAAAAGTAATAGCATACTACAGTAAAATCCTGTCGAAGCCAGAAAGAAACTACCGTGTCACCCGAAGAGAGTTACTCGCAATACTGGAATGTGTAAAGTATTTTCATAAATACTTGTACGGTCAGTCATTTCATCTACGAACTGACCACGCAGCGCTAAGGTGGTTATTGCAATTTAAAAACCCAGAAGGACAATTGGCGCGCTGGATTGAAAGGCTGCAGAGTTATGATTTTACCATCGAACATCGTAAAGGTGGACATCACGGCAACGCGGATGCTCTATCTCGTCGTCCTTGCAAAATGGAATGTAAACATTGTTCTCGAGTGGAAAGCAAGGAGCACATTATCGACATACGACTTACAAATATATTGCCGGAGGAGTCATGGACCACCGAACGAGTGCAAGAAGATCAGCGGAAGGACCCAGATCTCGTAAAGATTATGGAATACAAGGAACAGGGTATACGTCCAGATTGGCAAGAAATGGCTAATGAGAGTCCAATAGCAAAGGCATACTGGGCGCAGTGGCAAAGCCTGCACTTACGAGAAGGATGTTTATTCCGAACATGGGACAGTGACGATGGAAAAATCACTTATGATCTTCTAGTGGTACCCAAGGCAAGAATAAATGAAGTGATAGCTGAGTATCACAATGCCTCCAGTGGAGGGCATTTGGGAATCACCAAAACCGTCGAGAAAATAAAGAAACGATTTTATTGGGTTGGATGTCATGACCATGTCGCTGATTGGATTCGGAAGTGTAAGCAATGTGCAATGGCCAAAGGTCGCACTAAGAAAAGTCGAGGTAAGATGCACCAATACACCGTGGGTGCTCCATTTGAGCGAATTGCTATGGACATAGCTGGACCATTTCCAATAAGCAACGCAGGAAACAAGTATGTTCTGGTGGTTATAGATTACTTCAGTAAATGGCCTGAAGTGTACGCTATTCCAAATCAAGAAGCTAGTACAGTTGCGGATGTATTCGTCAACCAATGGATTACTCGTTTTGGTGTACCGATGGAATTACACTCAGACCAAGGTCGAAATTTTGAATCAATTGTATTCCAAGAGATATGCCGTATGCTGGGTATATACAAAACTCGTACAACACCTTTGCATCCACAATCTGATGGCATGGTAGAACGATTTAACCGTACCTTGGAGGAATATTTGAGAAAAGTCGTAGATAAATACCAAAGAGACTGGGATGTACATATACCAATGTTCCTCATGGCATATCGATGCGTTCAACACGATACTACGGCTACTACACCGGCAATGGCAATTTTTGGAAACGATTTAAGACTGCCAGCTGATTTAAAATTTGGAGTCGTAACACCAACGAGATCAACCGAAGGTAATTATACTAGCGAAAAGCGGGAACAGTTGGATGAAGTACATTGGTTCATCAGAGAGCGGTCGCAGATGATAAGCGATAAGATGAAGGCCAGGTATGACTTGAAAGCAAATTCAAAAGGGTTCTATGAAGGAGAGCTTGTAATGCTTCATAATCCACAACGAAAGAAAGGCCTGTCTCCTAAACTACAGACTCATTGGGAAGGACCATATGAGATTATAGCAAAGATAAATGACGTAGTGTATCGCATTCAACGTGCCTGGAATAAAAGAGCAAAGTTTAAAGTAATGCACTTGGAGCGACTTGCGCCATATCGAGGGGAAGTATAAAAACTTGTTCGGGACGAACAAGGTTAAGAGGAGGGCAGTGTAACGAGTATCGATAGTTGATTACTCATCACTATTGTGACTGACTCTATTGGCAGCATCGAAACGAATGTCAACAAAAAGAAATAAGCGATAACCAGAACAAGCCAACGAGAAAGGAAGAGAAGAATCTCGATAAAGGAAGATTCTGGGGTGTTGCCAACAGAGTATAAATAGAGCCAGTGTTGAGAATTGACAATCAATCTAATTCCGAACGTGATTGCGAAAACATTGATACAGAGGCAAAAGTTGCAAGTACATTTAAGTGCTATAGTAAATAGTTGATTGTAAACAGTGTTGATTGTAAATAGAGATTATTAAATAAATTGTTGCTGTATATAGTTGTATAAAATAAGTGTTGCAGTTATCATTAACAGAATTCAGTGATCGAACAAGGTAATTCAAATAGAATTAAACGTTCACAGAATAAAAACGTGACAATATTATAGCCTAGACAGACGGCAGCCTAATTCCGGATTACCGAGTTAATTCGCATTAACTCGGGCATTAACTGCAGCTAATCCGCATAAACTCTATGAGTTAATTCTCAAAATAAAATAGGATTAGGGAATTTGAGATGGCAACACTGCGGAAAATTGTCTATTGTGAATTTTTCTGCATCCATTTTACAAAATATTAGGTGTATTCGCTCACAAAAAACTTTAAACAATTGTTAACAGTTTTCAATATGAAAAGTGTTGGCGAACAAATAAATCCAGCTGTCAATTACGAACTGTGAATGTCAATTTATAAGTTTCTGATAGTTTTCAGTTCACGTACTTCTTATAGATTTTCTCATATCGAGGGTGACAGATGACAGAAATTGATAGTGATAGTAATGTAAGTGAGCAGACCTAATAAAACAGCAATCAGCCGTTTAGTTAATCCGCAATACTGCCGTCTGTCAGGTTATTATTTTATTCGGATTAAGTGCGCCGGTAATCCGGAATTAGGCTGCCGTCTGTCTAGGCTATTACACTTATTTAATATGTTTTATGAATTTAATGTACGAAATTGAGCTAGTTTATTACTTTTATTCAACCCTAAATATAAAACGAACTGAATTCGAAATGTAAGCTAACTTTTTATGGACGTTTGTCGTATTCTGTTTTTCTTACAATATGGTGGATTTCAACGTGTCGTGATCTTCGGTTCATGGGTATTATTGGATATTGATCTGGCAGCACGATGTTATGAGTTACACATCTCCATTTATTTCGAAAGTTATCTGTTCTACGTCAGTTATCGCAAAAAAAATCAAAACCAAAGATATATTCCATAGAAGATTGCAACACATAGGAAGTCAAGCATAGAAATTGTGAATATTTCTGACAAATAATTAACAAATATTTATGCAGCAGTGTGTATTAACTATATCTAAGATTCAGCAGTAAAAATTGTAATTACGAATATAATAGCAATTGAGATAAGAAACTGAAAAGAAGGTGGAAGTACTACAACAATAGCGAAGGATTTTTAATGTGTCATCAGCTGGCTGAAAAGATGCGTGGAAAATTCTGAAGGATACGAACAAATTCACTATATAATTTACTGAATTGTAACAACTTTGAATATATTTAATTTGGGCATAATATGGTATCACTATACTGACTGGGAAGCAAGAAAGTAAGCTGTTGGGAACAATAACGCAGAATGGGAACATAAAAATATAAATATTTACATCATCTAATTGAATACAGGTATTAAAACAACAGGTATATCGAAGTACATACGGCCTCCTTGAGAAAGCAAAAATAATAAATTGCGTCGGATACATGTTATTGTGTCGTTATAACAAACCAAAAATTTGTCGGTGCAAACGCCCATATAAGGCGTGGCTCAAGGTCAAAGTCAAAATTGAGGTCAAATTTACTCGATAGGCACGCAATTTTTTTCTAGAATATACGTTAGAAAACGTAATTTTAATGCTTTTTTATAGATATATAATTTTTCATATGAATTTATAACTTTTGACCTGTTGTGAAGAAAAAAATAATTTTTTTTTTACAAATTTTGATAAAACCGATTTTTTTCGAAAAAATTCTTTATTCTATTAAAATTATATATTATTTTAAAGATCATAGAATTACCTTTCTAATGGTATATAAAACTTATTTTTAAAAATAGGATAAAATAGTACAATTAACTAAAATACTGTTGATCGCGAAACCGGCGTCGGGCATAGGTGTCACGCGCCCAGCCAAAAGCCGGCTATAAAAAAAAGTTACCCTAAAATACTTTTGGTCGCAAAACCGGCGTTGGGCCTATAAGGGTTATTTTTTTGACCCCGGGCCGAAGGCCGTCTATCAACAATGACATCCTAAAATACTGTTGGTCGCGAAGCCGGCGTTGGACCTATAAGAGTAATTTTTTGTTCTCCCGACCGAAGGTCGGCTATCAAAAAACAATTTTATCCTAAAATACTGTTGATCGCGAAGCTGACGTCGCGCCTATAAGAGTTATTTTTTTGCCCTTATATATCAAAAAAACTGCGATACTGAATTTGAAGACATACAGGTAATTGTATTGAAACCCGTCCATATTGGAAATACTTTATTAAGTGTCAACTTGAAACATTTTTTTTTATGTATACAAATTCTTTAAAAACATGTAAACATAATTGCACAAGCTTTAATATGATGCTAAATTTTGGTTTTTGGAAAAAACAATTTTCAAACATATTTTTGATAACTTTTAAAAAGTGAAAAATAGGCTTTAAATGATATATATCAGTAAAACGGTATTTAAAAAACCTTTCTTTTGATATCCATTATGTAGAAAAAAATTGCGTGTCTATCGAGTAATCTCGACCTCAATTTTGAACTTTGACCTTGAGCACGCCTTATATGATCCTTTGCACCGACAAATTTTTGAACATTAGATTATAATGTACAGAAAAATTATGAGACATAAAAGAATTCAAAAGCACCTGTTGATTGGTCAGAAAAAGTCTACGTACAAAGATAAGATTATATGATAAATTATTGTTTTTGTGGGTTTTTGAAGAGATTAGTAGCTGGTTGGGTAACCTTTCCGTTTTAGGACTTCTTGCAATCGCTTTGGCATAGACCTGACTAACTTGGAAGTGTCCTCCGTTGAAATTTTGTGCAACTCATCTAAACATTTTTAAGCATATGCTTGGAGGTTATGGTGTGCTGCCTTATTCTGCGCTCAAGCAAATCCCACAAATGTTCAATAGGATTAAGGTCAGGTGATTGTGGAGGGGTCTTGCATTGATGCGGGACATTATATAATATCCAAGGCTTCACATTATGGGCAGTATGCTTCAAGTCGTTATCCTGTTAAAAGTGCCAGCCAGAACCCAGGCCGAGATTTTCAGCACTCTGCTTCAAATGTTCTTTTAAAAGATTTAAATAAGCTCTCTGATCAATAATTGAATCAATTAACACCAAATTGCCGACTCCATTGGCAGCCATACATCTCCATACCATAATACCACCTCCGCCATGTTTAACCGTGCCCACAAGATTTTGAGCTTGAAGAGCTGTGCATGGTTTCCGCTACACAAGCTGAAGTCCTTTAATACCAAACAGGGAAAACTTGCTCTCATCTGAGAATAGCACCTTCTCTCAGAACTCTGGCGGCTTATTTATATATTGTTTGGCAAAAGAAATTCGTTTTTCACGGTTTATGAGCGAAATAAACGGCTTCCTGCGCTCTAAGCGGCCACGGTAGTTAGCTTTTTTTAAAATTTTGCGCACGGTGTCGTTATGCATGGTTTTGTTAAACTGTTCCTTAACATTTTGAACAATTTTCATTGCGGTCAGTCGAGGATTATCCTGAACAAGCCGCAAAACACATCTTTTTTCTCGTTGGGTCAGAATAGAAGGTCGTCCTGAACGCGGTTGCGACACGAAAGTTCCAGTTTTTTTGAAATTATTCATCACCATTTGAATTGTGGGGTGCGCTCTCCAAAGGGTTTTAGCAATTTCACGGAAAGTTTGGCCTTCTTTCCATAATTTTATTATAATTTTCCGTTTTTCAACTCCAATTTCATTTCTTTTTGAATTCGTCTTTATTAAACTTCTTGAAATAGATTATTCAAAGCACAAAATCGAACCACGATACGTATTAAATATAGAACTTGTAAAAAAAAACCTTTTGATGGCACTTTGATGATCGAGCAAATGAGTGGGGAAGTCCCGTTTTCGTTTCTTTACGTAGACTTTTTCTGACCAATTAACAGATGCTTTTGAATTCTTTTATTTCTCATAATTTTTCTGTACATTATAATTTAATGTATTTGGGGTTTAAGTAAACATAATACTCTAACTTTTAAATAAAAAATAATTTCTTTTTAGAAAAATTGTTATATATATATATATATATATATATATATATATATATATATATATATATATATATATATATATATATATATATATATATATATATATATATATATATATATAATATATATATAAAAAAAAAATATATATATACATATATATATATATATATATATATATATATATATATACATACACACGTGTTCGAAATAATAAGAACAACCATACTGAGGAAGTGAATTGTTGCTTAAATTTTTTCCATTAGTATTTTATTTCCACTTTTTTGCTCAAATATTTATACACACTGTAAGGTTTTAAAAAAGTAAAAAATATATGTCCAGTGCACCCTGAATTTTGTGAACCGTTAATTTTGTTGTCTGGGGTCTTAAATGACCTGTTCGAAAAAATAAGAACAAAACATAAACAAATTATAAGAAGATTTCTTATCGCAGTCAAATGCACAAATTGGGCTTTATATCTAATATGAAGTCGCTCCTCCTCGATCTTTGATCACTTCGGCACATCTGGAAGGCAGAGAAGATACAAGAGCGCGGCATCTAGAGAGGGGAATATTTTCCTAGGTATTGTTTGCTGCATTCCATAATTCTTCAGAATTTTTCGGCTTAGCGTCACTTACTCCTTTTTTCCTTAAATATTTATACACACTGTAAGGTTTTAAAAAAGTAAAAAAATATATGTCCAGTGCACCCTGAATTTAGAGAACCGTTAATTTTGTTGTCTGGGGTCGTAAATGACCTGTTCGAAAAAATAAGAACAAAAGATAAGAACAAAATCAATTTCCCGTTATTGGCACAAATTTTCGAAACCTACTTTTTATAGTTTGTTTTTGAATTGTAATATTGAATTTAGAGTGTGAATTTTGACCGATAAATAAGTGATTGTGCGGGTTTACATTTTAAAATGGGACGCAGCCGACATTGTTCTACTGAGGAGCGAAAAGTGATTAAAAAAAATGCTTTCAGAAGGAAAAACGTTTTTTTTTATAATAAAACTTCTTGGAGTTTCTAACGGGATGATAACCAATTCCAAAAATTGGTCACCAAAGGTTAAAACGAGAGAAAGAAGCAAAAAAACAATTGAGGGTCAAGATAGGCACATCAAAAGACTCGCTGGAAGGCGCCCAATTATAACTTCCCGACAAGTTAAAAGTGAATTAAATTTACTAATTGCAAATTCCACAATAAGGAAAAGACTGCTCGCCGTTAACCTGTAAGCGCACAGCCCAAGAAAAGAACCACTACTCAAACTAGTTCACTTAAAACGTAGGCTTGAATTTGGCAAAAAGTTCATAAATGAGCATATGACAGTTTGGCGTAATATTTTGTGGACGGATGAGACGAAGGTCGTGCAATTTGACTGCAGCAAAGAAAAACAATATGTTAGACGTCCTCCTAACCAACAATTCAACGCCAAACACACAGCGTGGTGTTGGACCTCTAGTAAGAATCACTCACAATATGGATACTATTTACTATGTTAACAATATTTTGGAGGATGCAGCATTACTTTATGCGGAGGAGAATATGCCACTGCGATTGGTTTATCAACAGGATAACGACCCAAAGCACACCTCAAAAAGAGCAAAGGAGTGGTTTCGCAGCAAAAATATCAAGGTAATGGATTGGCCGGTACAGTCGCCGGACCTTAATCCAATCGAGCACCTCTGGGTGGATGTGAAAAAAGGAGTAAGTGACGCTAAGCCGAAAAATTCTGAAGAATTATGGAATGCAGCAAAAAATACCTAGGAAAATATTCCCCGCTGTAGATGTCGCGCTCTTGTATATTCTCTGCCTTCCAGATGTGCCGAAGTGATCAAAAATCGAGGAGGAGCGACTTCATATTAGATATAAAGCCCAATTTGTGCATTTGACTGCGATAAGAAATCTTATAATTTGTTTATGTTTTGTTCTTATTTTTTCGAACAGGTCTTTTACGACCCCAGACAACAAAATTTACGGTTCACAAAATTCAGGGTGCACTGGACATATATTTTTTTACTTTTTTAAAACCTTACAGTGTGTATAAATATTTGAGGAAAAAAAGTGGAAATAAAATACTAATGGAAAAAATTTAAGCCACAATTCACTTTCTCAGTATGGTTGTTCTTATTATTTCGAACACGTCTGTATATACCCTGCCAAAAATGGGACTTGTCCAGGATCAGGAATATCTGACTAATCGCACTTTCAATCTTTTTATATGGAATGAACTGTTCCCTTTTGTTCCAGCATGTCCTGTGATGAGATTAATTGTACCCTTTTATACACGAACGGGTATAAATGCAGAATCGCACGGTTAGAAATTGTTATTCAATGCATTATAATTCTCAAGTACATTTTCATTTCAATTATTTGACAATTTAATCATTTTTAATCTTCCCCGCTATTCGAACCAAAATAATTTATTTTCATTAATTGCAATATACCTCTCATGTAAAATAAAAAATTTTTTTTTGCCGTGATTCGAACCATGGGTACAGAGAACAGATCAAACAATTTATTTTCATTCATTACTTTCAATACTATGTATGTCTTCAAATTCAGTTTAGCGACCAACAGCATTTTAGTATAAAATTGTTTGATAACCTGCCTTCGACCGGCGAAAAAAAAAAACGCTTATAGGCCCGACACTGGGTTCTCAATCAACAGCATTTTAGGATTTAATTATACTATTTTATCCAATTTTTTCTTAATTCCTTTGTCTATGTCTACCACTATGATTGTACCTGTCTCACTACTCTTCCTCTATGCACTTATTTGCTGTAGCGAATGTATGATCATAAGAAAATATATTTAAAATATATTCAAATTCTCTAAAATGTGTTTTATATACCATTGGAAAGGTAATCCTACGAATTTTAAAATAATATAATTCTTGATAGGTTAACGGGGAATGTTTTGAAAAAAAAATCGCTTTTTGCAAAATTTGTATAAAAAATTTATATCTTTCTTCACAACATTTAAAAAGTTAAAAATTCATATGAAATATTATGTACCTGTAAAAAGTTATTAAAACTATCTGTATTTTGATACCTATATTCTAGAAAAACAGTGCGTGTCTATCGAGTAATCTCGACTTTAATTTTGAACTTTTTCCTTGAGCCACACGCTATATGAGCTTCGCCGCCAAAAAATTTTTAGTTTGTTATAGCGACAAGAATAACCTGTATTCGTCGGAATTTATTAATCTTGCTTTCTGCACATATGCCGTCTTTTTTGAGAGCTGGCCTTCGGCTGGACGCAAAAAGAATTACCCTTATAGGCCCGACGCCAGCTTCGCATCCAACAGTGTTTTAGGATAAAAGTTATCAAATACTATCAAATACCGGGCGTAAAAACAAAATAAACCCTAAAGGACTGACGCCGATATTTACATTTATAACTATAATTCTCCTTTGTCTCACTACATTTACCGCATACACTTAATTGCAATGGACAAAGTATGAAGATAAAAAAATATTAAAAATACATACAAATTAAAAAAAAAATATGTTTAATAAATCATTGGAAAGGTAATTGTTTAGCCTTTAATATGGTGCTAAATTTTCGATAGGTCAAATGGGCTTATTTTCGAAAAAAAAAAGTTTATGAACGAAAAATTTTCAAATTTTTTCTTTTGATCATAACTTTTAAAATGTAAAAAAGGTATAAAATGTTATATATATATATATTGACAAGGTATTAAAAAGACCTTTACCGTTATTGTAAAAGAAAATAGCGAATTTATTGAGTAATTTCGGTCGGAAATAGAATTATTCCTTACCAACTAAGCTAAGGCAACAGTAAAGCATATTTACCCAACAGTCACGTTGTGATTAAGTAGACGGGTTACACATTCCAGACAGTGAATCGCACAGCTAGTGTGAGAAGCGCTCAGTTCCAATACATGAATTATCTTGAAATTTCCATTTTGTACCCTAGCTTCTCCCAAATGCGAGTTAGAGTAATCTAAGATTTGTATTTCTGATCGGCAATTCATAAAAATTGTAATTAGTGCCACCTGGGTCATTTTTATGTTATATGTTGCTTATTGGTCTTTGTTGTTTCCGTTGTTGAAGAGTTGCAGAACCGGTTTTGTTACCGATGAGCCGCTTCGTTGGTGATGCTCTTGTCTATTGCATGGTACATTTTGATGTCGATAATGTTGTTGTTGTTATTCCTGCTGTTGAGATACTGCTGCCGCATTGACAATCGAGGAAAACTAAGTTTTGGTATACGCTCAAGCTCTGCACATAAACTATTCCACGATGAATCCAACGATAAGGGTAAGCTTTCATCTCAGTCGAGCCTTTCCCTCCACAGCTGCTGGAGGAATATCTTTGCTTTGGAAATTATCGGGCCAATAAGACCAAGCGGATCGTAGAAGCGAGCAATCGTTGACAAAACCGAGCGTTTGCAATGCTTTGTTGACGCAATCGTTGGCGAAAACGCGAACAGCAAACGCTCAGATACAGGATTCCAAATAAGACCAAGTGTCTCAGTGATGTCGCTTCTATCGTTGAACTTGAGCAGGGTTTCCGTATCCTCGGGTGGTATACTTTGAAGAAGAGCAAAGTTATTGGAACACTACTTACACAATTTGAAACGGCCTTTAGCTAATAGATGAGTGACTTGATCCATAATGTCTTTTACTTCATCAACGGAACTACCATCTGTGATGAGATCGTCTACGTAGAAATCACGCAGCAATATTTCAGAGCCGATAGGAAATGAGAGTCGTTCTTCAAACGGTAATTGATGCATTGATCGCACCGTCAGAAATGAAGCTGGATGTGTACCGTAGGTGACTGTTTCGAATCTGAAAATCTGAACTGGTTGCTGTGGCGTATCTCGCCACAGGATGCATTGCAAATAGCTGTCTGTCTGTCTTCGAAAATGCAGCAATATATTGAACAACTTGGGTTGTATGATAGGTCCTGTCATTAGCACATCATTTAGAGAGTATCCAGACGATGAAGCTGCTGAACAGTAGAATACGACCCGCAGTTTGGTGGTGGTGCTGTTTTCCTTCAACACGCAGTGATGAGGCAAAAAATATTTACAAATATGCTGATTGCCTGCTCTGACCAAAGACATGTGCTCTAAGCTGAACTATTCCTGAATAAATATAGCATACTGGACCTTTAGTTCTGGTTGACGGTCCAATTAGCGCTCTAGATTCAAGAAGCGACGAGATGCCTTTTGATAGGAGTCACTTAAGTCAATGTTGGATTTGCGAGGTAGACGAATAGAATAATCGCCAGTCGGTAATCGAACGAAATTTGCCTTAAAGTGCGACTCGCAATCCAACTCCTCTTTTGTGTGTTTGACGATGTAGAGGTAGCAGCTCTCGAGCTCCCAAAAGCAACGAACCAGCTGATCAAGCTGGCCGTAGGTTTCATTTTCGACGGTAGACGTGGACAGTGCCGACAGAGCCGATATAGTTTCCGACCGAGAGTCGCCACCTGTAGCCACCCAGCCTAATCTGGTCTTCTGAAATAATGGCAGACCAGGCGCGAGCTGGATTTGTCCAACTCACAAAAGAAACTTGCCCCTATAAGCATATCGATCAGCTGAGATTTGTAAAAATTCTGGTCAGCCAATCGAATATTCGAAGGAATATTCCACGATGCGATGCTCAGAGTAAAATTGGGTTGATTTTCACTTATGCTAGGAGTCACTAAAGTTGTGATGCAAGTTGAGTACTCGGAAGTTTGAAAGCGAAGATTGATGTCAACGGTGAAGCCATCAGCTTCGAACCTAGAATCACCAAGGCCAGTCACAGCGACAAACGACTTGGTTCTACGTAGCTGTAGCTGATGAGCAAGACGAGATGTGATGATGTACACCTGCGACCCGGAGTCGAGCAGTGCACGGCATGGTGTTTTACACCACATGAGCGACATTAACCAGCACTACATGCTTTGAGTTGGTGGCCTACTCGAAGGCAATTTAGATATAGCGCAATTTTAGTATGCTTGCCTATCTGATAAATGTGCGTGTTTGCGGCAATGGAATGCTCAACATTTTCCAGTTTCTGACAGCGTTTTTCAAGAAATGTCGTAAATTCTTCGTATGAGGGTATGACGTCTAATGGAGCAGTCTCTTCCCACTTAGCCTGTGTTGCGGTATCCACCTTTTGGAGAAGAGTGTGTATACTTTGTCCGACAGTTCACATAACTTCACCACAGAAGAAGATTTCACCCTTTGAAGACCCAGAATCTCACTGATGTGTGCCTGGAAAATAAGACGTTTATTATTAAAACGTTTTTCGATTAGCTCTATAGCAGCAATATAATTTGATTCACTGATCTCCAACGAACGAATGGTATCCAAGGCCGCTCCCTTCAAGGATGATCGCAGATCAGGATCCTTACCAATTATATTTGAAAACATTGAACAGAAATCAGTATATTCTGTAAGTTGCCGCTAAATGTAGGCAACTTGAGCTCAGGCAACCGTGGTCGGCTTTGTATTATATTTTTTTGCCGTTCCATTGTCTGTTCATGTCACCAAGTTGAGCATGGTGGCATTTGCGAATGATGCTTGCTGATTTCATGCCATATGTGCGACCGTAGTGAAATGAGCAAATCGAAGCTGATGCGAAGCTTGCCCCCATGTCATGAGCTGAGCCAAATGTCGTAAAAATTTGCTCAAGGGAACCTCGAAATGGATTACGCTTTATATATATATATATATATACACATATACATATATATATATATATATATATATATATATATATATATATATATATATATATATATATATATATACATATATATATATATACATATATACATATATATACATATATACATATATACATATATACATATATATATATATACATATATACATATATATATACATATATATATATATATACATATATATATATACACATATACAGTGGCTCCCAGCTTATTTCGTACAGTGACAGTTTAAAAATTGCTGCAGTCGTAATTCCTAATATAGCAAAAATTTGAACAAAATATAAATGCCATTTTTGAAAGGAAGGTTTGTTTTTTATTTTCCAAAATTTACTTTTTCAAAATTTTAGTGTTTGACACTATAAAAAAATAAAATAAGAAAAAAATAGGAAAATTCATGTCACAGCTTATTTCGTACAGTCTCTTTAAGTTCAAACTAAAAACAA
Organism: Megamerina dolium; assembly: GCA_963854835.1. Classification (NCBI taxonomy): domain Eukaryota; kingdom Metazoa; phylum Arthropoda; class Insecta; order Diptera; family Megamerinidae; genus Megamerina; species Megamerina dolium. Next base: position 79,514,997 of record OY978525.1, read on the forward strand.
AGTAAGTTGATTTTAATATTTAGTATGACATCCCTTAGCGTTAATGACAGCCTGGAGTCTACTTGGCATTGAATCCACCAATTTTTGAGTGATGTCTGGTGTGATTTTTTTCCATTCCTCCATCAGTACCTTCTTTAGGTCTTGCTTATTAGAAATCTTGTGTGTTCTTATTTTATTGTCCAAAATAGACTAAAGATTTTCAATCACATTCATGTCAGGTGACTGTGGTGGTGGAGACATCAAGTGTGAGCAGTTCAAATAAGCCAAGATTGCACAATCCCAGATTTATGTTTTGGGTCATTATCTTGGTAATACCGAAATTCTTCCCGCAAACCCAGTTTGTCTGCACTTTGAAGTAAATTGTTTTTCAGAATCTCGAGGTACTTCATTTTGTCCATTGTTCCCTCAATAAAAACCAATTCACCTACTCCGGCTGCTGACATACAGGCCCAAACCATCACGCTACCGCCACCATGCTTCACTGTGGGCTTAAGGTTCTCCTTGTTTAGCTCGGTATTAGCTTTACGCCAAACATATGACATTCCGTCCGAGCCAAAAATATTAAACTTAGACTCATCCGCGAAAATAACGGTATTCCAGAACGCAGGAGTATTAATAATATGCTCTTTGGCGAAGTCAAGTCGGCGTTGTATATTCATTTTCGAAATGAATGGTTTCTTTCGGGCTACTCGACCATTCAAGTCATGATTGCGCAGCACACGTCGGACAGTTTCAGCACTGGATGATTTTCCTATTTCACGCTGAACCTCTGCAGCCAACTTCGGAGCGGATAACTTTGGATTTTTCTTAATTTTTCGTACAATATAACGCTCGTCTGATGCGTTGAAAATCTTATTAGGTGCTTCTCTGCCCTTGTTCTCCAACCGATTTTCGCGAACGAAGCGTTGAATGATGTATTGGACAGTTGAGGCACTTAAATTTGTCATTTCAGCAATTTTTTGCACACTCTGACCTTTCCTAAAATGGTTAATTACCAGTTTACGCTGTTCCATCGTTGTACGATGACCCATAAAGCTAAATGTTTAATTTACAGCACTTTAACTATTTAAAATAATAATAATAAAAATTGTTATAATAGTTAAAAAGGTCCAAAAACTCATACAATTCAAAAAAACTTTGTAACTGCGCGGCAGAATGAAACTTACCTACATTGAAGTTTGTGTACGAAATAAGATGTGAGCTGAAAATCAGCTGATCAATAGTTTTTCTCTCTTGCATAACAAAAAGAAAAATTTTTGGGGTTCCCCGTTTTCTTATTAGGTTTACTAAACACATACACAGACATCTACATTCAAAACTTATCGATAAGTTTTTTAGTTTCGATGTTACAGCCATGTACATAAAAATATATACACTGTACGAAATAAGCTGTGAGCCACTGTATATATACACATATATATATACATATATATACATATATATATATATATATATATATATATATATATATATATATATATATACATATATGTATATATACATATATACATATATATATATATATATATATATATATATATATACATATATATATACATATATATATATATATATATATATATATACATATATATATATATATATATATATATATATATATATATATGGGTTATTTAATATCTTCCCTTACTTTCTCTAACCCGTTGTAAAGACCAATGAAATGAATAAAATCTGTGCTGATGGTGGGGTTTGTAAAAGTCACGACGAAATCCAAGATCTAATTTTTCACCGATAAACTTAATTGACAAACCATTTTCAGCGTAGAATTGTGTTGTAGTTGGACGAATATCAACAGATTTAGGAGTGAGAGGAAGGACGAGCACATCCTTTCCATGGCAACGAGGAACGTTTTATTCGACAGTTGATCACGCACTTATAAGTGGAATACTTGATGTTATGTGGCAGAATCGCTAACGTTTGCCAATTGTGTTATCAGTCGTGGTCACGAGGAGCTATCGCTCGAAGAAACTACTTGCACTGAACGACGTTTATGGTAACACGGGCTACGACACTTACGAGCGTTGCGGCCATGTCTTTGCTGATACCAGCATTCTTCGCGCAATGGGTTTGTGGATGATACGTTTCGTGAAATTCGGTAATTCGGCTTTGTGAGCGTGCACGTGTTTTTGAAATGTCGCGGTTGTGTGAACGCGCACTTGTTGTAATACTATCAAGTCTTTTACCTACTTCGGCTACAGCCTCACGCTATTGCGCAACTTCAGTTGGCGACACTATGTTCACTTTGCTGATGTGGCTAGGAGCGATAGCGTCTAGTTAGCATAAGAAGTTTTTGTGAATTCGACGGCCGTTCCAGATAAAGCAGCAACAACGGGTTGTGCAAGAGCTCAGTGGTTAGTGTGTTGGCCTTCTGATCTGTAGGTCGTGGTTCAATCCCCGGCTGATGCATAACAAATTTAATATCGAAGAGATTTTACTTTCGAACGGTACCCACCTGTCGGCAAGCAATTGGCAATTCTTCCGACAGTAACAACTTGCCATGAAAAAGCTTTTAAAAGAACTGTGACCAAGCTCAGAAAAAGTGATGTCACAAGGGTTCTGCCGTTCGGAACCGGCTAAAATAAGTAGGTCCCTTCTAATACTAACCAAAATTTAACACGCACATCAGTAATGGAATAGAAGCTCGGCCCATGAGCTCTTCGGGGCTTATAACACCACGGGAAGTTACGATATCTGCTACTCTTACTTTCTACTTGACTCCATGTTGTACTTTTGTAATTCTACCTACGACTTCCAACGACGGTAGATTTGGTGATGTTAGGCTTTTACCTTTCGCCATCGATTTATGATTGAGACTGGATTTTCCGTAATCTCAGGTTCGCCGGGGTTTAGGGTAGGTCCACCAATTAAAAAATGTCTAGGAGTTAACGGCTCCAAGTCAGTGGGGTCTTCTGATATGGGTGGCAGAGGGCGAAAATTCAGACAGACTTCAATTTTCGACATAAGGTTGGAGAATTCCTCGATAGTATACTTCATGCAATTAGCCGTTTTTTTGAAGTGTGCCTTAAAACTTTCTTCTGCTTCGCACAAACCGACCATATGAGGCGCACCAGCAGGTATAAAATTCCATTCAATATTTTGGTGAACGTATCGCGACGTAAGAGCATCTTTGGACTCGCGCAGGAAATTTTTAAACTCTTGCTTTAAGACTCACGAAGCTCCTGCAAAATTGGTACCAATATCGAAGTAGAGCTTTGCGGGACAGCCTCGTCTTGAGACAAACCGAGCGAAGGCGCTGGAAAGGTGGGCGTAGATAAATTTGTTGTCGGCTTAAGATGAATAGCTTTTGTAGCAAAACATACCCTTAGGTAATTAGACATGCTCTACACTTAAAGTTTTTGATATCGAAGAGCCCAGCGAAATCTACAACGGTGGAAAAAATGGACGAGAGATGTTTAAACGTTCTGCAGTTGAAGCTGCCATCAATTGAGTTCTCTGTTGTTTTTCACTCGAGGAATCCAAAATTTAATTCTCAAAAGCCGTAAATTTAATTAATAACTACTATGTAGTGCGAGAGTATGAGCAAATTGTATTAAGGGTCGTGAACAGTGGCAGTCATAGGGTAGAATTATAGGGTGACGCTCATCGTATAAGAAATTGGTCTATTGTGGCAGTCGTCATCCGACACTCATTAAGTTGTTATTACATACAAACGGATTTAGTGGAAGTATCGAACTCTTCGAGTCATTGATTTCCTTGTTGGCAAGTTTTTGGTACTCGTTCGGAAAAGTTCCTTTTTGGGTTTTGAAAATTGTTGAAGAATTGCGTGTATTAAATTGGCTAGCAGTGTTGCACCGAGAGGTTCGTGGCGGGGTAGTGGGACGATTTTTATAGGAGTAACCATTTTTTTTGCCGAAATCAGATAAATTTTACCATGTACAATCATACGAATATACGTTACCACAGCATATGCTTTTTCAGAAGCATCGCAGAATGCATAAAACTGTATTTCACAATCGGGCGAGAATATTATTTTATTTCTAAAAACATTAATCTCATTTGCGTGTAGGTAATTTTGAATAAAAGTATGCCATTGTTCTAGAAAGCTGCTGGGTATGTGATCATCCCAATCTATTTTTTCGAGCCACATTTTTGTAATAACCGACAAAATTCCACGTTTTGTAAATATTTCTTTATATTCAAGAGGTTGAGCGCTGAAATAGAAATATTTTCTTGCATTCCAACATATGCGTAGAGTCTTGGCATTGCTTGCACATTCGAATTTCAAAAAATCTTCGTGCAGTACTTCTTGAAGGTACATTTTTTAAATGTCTGCAATAAAAACGGATTTGGAATATCGCCATTTGAGGTTTAGTAGCGTCACCTCTAGTTTCAAAATTGGACCTGCATGCAAAAGATCGTTTAAAGAAGCACCATTAGAAGTGGGATTTGACGCATTGAACCCGACGCGAACTTTTGTAGTAATCTTTTCCGGCCCTACTACCGCATGGTGAGGCAAATAATACGATAAATGCTTATTAAATATTGGTGGCGTGACCACTTCTATGTGCCCAAGACGCAAATATGCATTAATAGCTTTATCGTATTCAGATTTAAGTTGGGGGTTTTTTTAAAGAGAAGTTTTAGTTCTTGCGAATTGTTTCGACGCGATATATCTTGACGTTCCAATATTGAGCTCTTGGGGATAAGAAGCCTTGAAAGGCAGGGTTATTATATACCTTTCTTCATCGTTGCGTCGTGTGGTCTTAATACAATTTTCTTCACATATTTCATCTGCTTCCTGTTGTATACTTTTTTGTGAAACTTATTCCAATTCCCAAAACCGAGAGAGCTGTTCGCCTAATGACAATTCATTAAAATATTATATGAGAGAAATGTGATAGGTTTTGAATATTTGATGTAGTGGGTCCTGTAAGAATCCATCCAAACGGGTTTTTAGGGAATGAGAGTTTCAAAAATATTATGTTGTATTACTTCTCGAATTATCTTTGGGTAAATATCTCCGCCGATTAGCAAATCAACTTGATCGCTTTTGTAGAAACATTTATCGGCATTTAGGAATGTATTTATAAATGGAAGGATCGAGAAAACAATTGGGCACATTTCCGGTAAACATTTTCAAAACTAGTATATTGACTTGTTATTTGAAATTGGAGTCATGCGATGAGCATAAGCTGAGTGTGCAAATATTCGACATTTTTGCTGAAACGGATACGTATGCATTGATATTGCTAGTAGGGATTTTTAACCTTTTTTGAAACCCTTCTATTACAAAACTTCATTCAGAACCTTTATCTATCAGTGCACGCACAATAAATGTTGAGTTTTTATGGCAAGTAGATATCATAGCGGTTCCTAACAGAATGCTTCTTGCACCTAATGCAAAACAGAATTGAATTTGAGTAGCGTGAGAAGTAGAGGGATGCATTTGTTGTGGTATTAGGCGAGTATGAACTTTGGGTTTTAATCTGAGTAGCGTGTGAAGTGGATGGGTGCATTTGTTGTATTGTTAGTGTGTTAGTGGATGTGTTGTGATTGATGAGCATTTGACGGACTTCTTGTTGGATTAGGGTTAAAACAATTCCCAGAGTTATAAGCAGGGTTGATGGTTTGGTCTTCACGATGTAAGAGCGAATTTAGGCGTTGTTGGCATCTAGCGCAATTATGTTGACTCTGACAGTCTCTCAAGCCGTAGGTGCTGAGGAAGAGAGCAACATAAATTCGAACGGTCAACTCATGGAATTTGTGAAAAGTATGATGCAACAACAGCAGCAGCAATAGCGTAGGGCTATTCGAGAAGGTTCGTCTTGGTCAAGAATATGTTATGGGAGAATTCCAGAAAACAACAACTACAGACTTTAAGAACATCAGCTCGCTAACATCACTGATACCAGATTTCATGAAATTTCTGGTGCCATTAATGAAGAAGTCACAGAGTTGGAAGAACACGTGGATGAGCTCTCTTCCAGTACTGTTATGCCTGTTAAATTTTGGACTGTATTAGAACGGACCTGCTTATGTTAGTCTGTTCCGAAAGGCAGAACCCTTCTGACATCACCTTTTCTGAACTTTGTCAGAGAGTTCTTTTTGGAAGCTTTTCCATGACAAATTGATAATGCCGAAAGAATTGCCAATTGCCAACAGTGTGTTTGAATTTTGCAGAGGTGCATCGCTGATTTAATGAGCTTTGGGCTGCTTATAAAAATATGATCAACGATCGACATCCCTTGGGACAATCCTGTTTTTGTTAGATTGGGGGACACCGAAGCTTTGAAAATGTGGCAATGTCTTCACGACTCTGTGATATATTCGGTTTATCAAAGGTAACTATTGCAAATATGCTGGCAAAATCGTTACGTTTATGATTGGTCTCAAGCTCCTGAGCAATTGCGAGTACTGTGGGGAATTCGCTTGGCCTTGTAGAAAATAGAATGTCGGATATTGGTAGGCGAAGACCCTAAATAAATACACGGAGATCGTTACCTCTTGCCTGCTCATTAAGAGCGGCTACGACTTCACTATTGCCACTATGCTTCATTATCTAACTATTAAGGTTAGTTTCCTGCATTTATAGAGACTGGTAGAAGTGGTGTAATTCTGGGTGGTTCTAACTGCTGAAGAGCAGAAGTCAGTTGAGTTATTTGTTCTGCAAATTTTTTGCTAGTCCGCTCAATAGTCAAATTAACTAATTCTATCACCTGTTCTTTACTAACACTCATTATATGTATTTAAATGGGTTGTAAATTTGAAGTGATTAAATGAATTATTTGTTATTAATTCTAGGTTTTTAATTCTATTTATAGCTACAGTCTATTCACTAAAAAACGATCATCTGTTACACCCTGTCTAATGATGACACATGACCAATGTTTTGTGAAAATAATTATTTGAGCTGTTTTTGCAATGAGCGCTATATAAAAGACGGATTGAAGCGTACTTCTTGATGAAGCATTCTAAACTAAACTAATTTTCACCAATGAATTTTCTTTTTAGTTAAACAAGTGAATGAAACGTGTTTTGTCAGAAAAGGGCGTTAAATAATTAGAACGGTGCAGAGTACTCTGCAAAGGTCCATGTATATGGTTGCTGTTCTGCAAAGGGTTTTGGAGTTTTAACATGCTTTACCGAAACTTGAACGCATCAAAAATGTTAAAACTTTACCAAAACGGCTTATTACCATCTGCACGGAAGCTCTATGGAAAAAATAATCGCGTCTGGGTACTGCAGTAGGATAACGACCCAAAGCATCGAAGTCGCCTATGTACTGAGTGGAAAGAAAAAAACCATATCGAAACGATGGATTAGCCATCCCAGTCCCCTGATGCAAACCCAATCGAAAATGTTTGGGCTCTGGTTGGTTGGTTGGTTGAAGTGGCGACTCATCCGTGAGTCCAAATAGCGCTTACGCACCGTTTTGTTACCACATCCTCGCTTCCAACCGTTCGTTAGGTAGTTTGTGTGTGCAGCATGGTTAAATCCAGTTCGTGCTGTTTAGAAACCTTAGGAGGTCGTTGATGTTTACTTCCGCCAGCTCCTCAATGCTATTGAAGAGTGGTTTCCCTAGGGTGTTCATTCTCTGCTTCTAAAGGACAGAGCATTTACAAAGTAAGTGGAAGACCGTTTCCTTTTCTTCCACTTAGTTACAACTGTGACAGAAATCGTAATGGGACATCCCCATTTTGACCGCCTTTCTCCAATGAGCCAGAAGCCAGTAATGACTGCCGTCAGTCTAGAGACGTCTTTCCGGTTCCTGTTTATCAGTAGTGTTGTTTGTTTTGGATTGTATGTAGGCCATAGTGACCAACTAGTCTTTCACTTCGTACGGCTTTTCCACCTACAATCCGTTATTTGTAGATATTTTATATTGATGGCTCTTTTAGCTATACTCAGCGGTATGAACACCGGTTATGCAAGAGCCTCTTGCATGCCAGATCCGTTTCTTGCCAGTGCGTGGGTTTTCTATGTTCCGGTGTCCCGGAACCCAGATTAATGAAACGTTGTGCCGTTCCCTGAGTGTATTGAGACTCCTTCTACTATGTTCCACTAGAAAGGAGGATATGACTGCTGAGTGGACTAGCTATTAATTTGTATTACAAACATACATTTGACACAATTTCTAAGAAAACAATAAAAGTTTTTTAAAAAAGCTTTTTATTTTCGGGTGATCGTTTCAATATTAGTTACAGTTATATTTATTATGGGTGCCGTAGCTCAGTGGTTAGTGTGTTCGCCTTCTGATCTGTAGGTCGTGGTTCAATACCCGGCTGATGCATAACAAATTTTATATCGAAAAGATTTTTCTTTCGAATGGTACCCACCTGTCGGCAAGCAATTGGCAATTCTTCCGACAGTAACAACTTGCCATGAAAAAGCTTCTAAAAAGAACTCTGTGACAAAGCTCAGAAAAAGTGATGTCACAAGTGTTCTGCCGTTCGGAACCGGCTAAAATAAGTAGGTCCATTCTAATACTGTCCAAAATTTAAGACGCACAACAGTAATAGAAGAGAAGCTCGGCCAATGAGCCCTTTGGGGCTTTAAGTGCCACATATTTATTTTTTTTTTATATTTATTATTGTAGAGTAGAAATGTGGTTTATGCATATAACTTCGAACAACCCAAGTTAAACCTCGTGCTTACATTAAACCGCTACAGACGTTTACATGCAAGCTTTTACGAGCATCAAAATTTGTATTTTAACTATTGTTATATCAAAACGTTGCACTTTATCAATTTTAGATTTTGCTTACATTCAGTTTTAATCGAATTTATTAAATTGTAACATATAAATGCTAAGGATATTTTTCCAACTTTGAGATCCTTCCAGATTACAGGAACTTGACGCTATTGTTCAATTATTAGTAAACCCGTCTTCCAAGAAATGGTTTTCAAGCATTTTCTTCTTCCAAACGTAGAAATTTGAAAGGCTTTCATACCCTTTTAATATACCCTTTTTATTCGGGTTGTCATTTCGGAATTCACACTTAACACCGCTGGCGGCCCTGTGTTCCACCTAGGAACTTCGGGGAAAAAATATATATACCTCTGGCGGATGTCTGCTTAAAGCATATGTATGCTTCATTGCGCTGCCGCTTCTATGAACTGTTTCAAAGCCGTAATCAAATGGATATCAAATATCCTCTACGCTACTTCTCGGCGAATTCATTTCTTCGTTGTTGCTTGTTTAAATGCCGCACAATCAATAACTAACGTAAACTTTACGCCTAACTAGTAATGCCCAAATTTGCGCATAGCCAAAGGTGTCGCTCTAACTTCCAAATAATAAATTTGCTGCTTCGCCTCTGCTGCTGTCGTCTTTATGCTCTAAAAGTGTACTGTGTGAAATTTATCATTAACTTTCTGCATAAGTACTGCGCCGCAATCATGTTGCGAAGGGTCTGTATTTAATTCAGTTTACGATTGTAGAGTGCAGCACTGGTTCCAGAGTCAAAAGTGCCTTTACGTTTTGTACTGCTTGCGCCTGACTCGCCACCATAGTAAATTATACGTCTTTTTTCATTAACTCTGTTAACGGGCAGACTATTTCTTATGAACTTCCGAAAATAACCTGTTAAACTGAGAAAAAATTGGGAACTATTCTATTGATTTAGTTTTTTCTAAACTAGGCTTTACTGCTCCGCTCTGAACTGTATGCCCCAAAAATTCGACTTTCTGTTTTAAATATCAACATTTCTTAAGCTTTATCTTAAGTCTATCCTTCTTCGATTGTCTATCTATTACCGTAAAATATTTAAAAGTTTGTAATTTTTCTAGCACTTCGTCGACTAATGGTACTGGAAATGCGTCTTTAAGCACCATCGAATTCAACTTGCGAAGCTGAAAGGGAACTGCGTTATCTCGTGTGATTTTAAGCTGAATTGGACATTCAAATTCCTTTTGATCTTTATCGACGTTATTATTTCATTAATACTTTTCTTACTTTGTTCCGTAATTTCGCCATAGTCCATTTCATTTTCGGATATTTTGAGCACATTTTCCAATTATTAATCTTCTAGAGATCGCACGAATGTAGGGATACTTACTTACTTACTTATGTGAGCATAACAACCGAATATCGATTTAGGCCGAAAATAACATGCTTCGCCAGTCATCTCTGTTCTTCGCTAGCTGGCGCCAGTTAGAAATTCCAAGCGAGTTCAAGTTCTCCAGTACTTGGTCTTTCCACCGGAGGTTAGGTCTTCCTCTTCTGCGTGGTCCTCCAGCGGGTTCCGAATATAACACCTTCTTAGCTGGAGCGTGTTCTTCCATTCGCTCGACATGACCTCGCCAGCGCAGCCGCTGGATTTTGATGCGCTTTACTATGTCAATATCGGCATACAGCTCGTACAGCTCATGGTTGTACCTTATTCGGTACTCGCCACCAACGCAAATAGGTCCAAAGATCTTGCGTAGGACTTTTCTCTCGAAAACCAGGTTCAGGCTTCAGCGTTATATGTTGGGCATGATGAGAGACTTGTAGAGTGTAGTTTTCGTTTTCGAGAGAGGGCTCGACTTCTCAATTGCTTACTCAGCCCAAAGTAACACCTGTTAGCAAGAGTTACCCTACGCATGATCTCCAGGCTGACGTCATTACAGTTGTTGATGCTGGTTTCAAGATAGACAAAGTCCCTTACTACTTCCAAAGCGTAATTGTCAACAGTGACGCGCTGTCTGGGACGCTGGGACTCTTTGTTTCTTGATACTTGGTACTTCGTCTTGCCCTCGTTCACCGTGAAACCCATTCGACGCGACGCTCTTTCCAACTCTGAGAATGCTGCACTGACTGCTCGCATGTTCATGCCGATTATGTAAATATCATCGACATACGCCAACAGCATGACACCTTTTTTGAAGATAGTGCCATTATGTCGTAGATCAGCAGCTCGTATTATTTTCTCCATAATAAGATTGAAGAAGTCGCACGATAACGAATCACTTTGTCTGAAGCCCCGTTCGGTATTCGGAGAGTGACCTCACTCCCAATTTTCACTGCACAACGGGAGTTACACAATGCCATTCTGCAAAGCCGAATGAGCTTCGCAGGAATACCGAACTCAGTCATTATTGTGTAGAGGTAATCCCTTACCGGACTGTAGAAAGCCGCTTTATAATCAACAAATAGATAGTGTGTCGATCTGTTTTTCTTGGGTCTTCTCCACGATTTGGGGCAGTGTGAAAATCTGGTCGATGGTGGATTTATCAGGTCTGAACCCACACTGATACGGTCCAATCAGGTTGCTGAGCATAGGCTTCAACCTTTCACGCAGTACGCTCGGTAGAACCTTGTATGCGATGCTCAGGAGACTTATTCCACGGTAGTTGGCGCAAATTGTGGGGTCTCCTTTTTTATGTACAGGACAGAGAACACTGAGCCTTCAATGCGGGTGAGCAGCTCATCGCTTCCGGTCTTAAACAACTTGGCAGGCAGGTCATCAGCACCTGCAGCTTTGTTGTTCTTCAGCCTTAAAATTCAACCTCGTCATAGTCAGGTGGTGGAACATCAACACCATCATCTGTAATCGGGGTTATCGGGCAATCTTCTCCACTGGCGGAATTGTTCGTAGCATCGCCATTCAGTAACTTGGAGAAGCGTTCCCTCCATAGGCTCAGTACACTCTGGACATCTGTAACCAGATTCCCTTTTCCATCACGACAAGAAGAGGCTCCGGGATTTAAATCGTCACTCAGGCGCTTGTCGGTACACATCTCTATCTCCTCACACTCGCGCCTTTCTTGTTCTCTTTTCTTGCGCCTGAAAAGACGTCTCTCTACACTCCTTTTCTCTCTGTACCGCTCCTTAACAGCCTGCGTTGCACCTGCACGCAGGGTTCTTCTGTAGGCGGCGTCTTTCTCTGCGGTAGCGTCGCGCCACTCTTGATCATACCACTCATTCCTCAGACGCCGGTAATAACCGATTACCTCCTCGGCAGCAGTAGTCATGGAGTGGGATATATGTGTGTTCTGAGTGTTCTGCATAAGCAGATCCGATAGTCGAGTGGAAAATGCATCTGCTGTCTCTGGTGATCGCAGCTTACTGACATCGAGCTTTCTCTGTGTGGGACTTCTTTTGTTATTTGCGACACATAAACGTGTGCGCACCTTAGGTGCAACAAGGTAGTGATCCGAGTCGATGTTGGCACCACGGATCGATTTCACGTCCATCACACTGGAAGCATGCCTTTCGTCAATCACCACATGATCAATTTGGTTTCTTGTACGTTGATGTCGACACAAAGCGGCATGGCTGTTTCCACAGCCATGTCGCTTTGTGGATGCCGAGATGCTGGAATCTGGTACCACCAATTACCATGTTTCGTGCTGCGGTCAAGTCGATCAGCCTCATTCCGTTATCGGAGATGTTCTGGTGGTGGCTGAATTTTCCGACAGTTGGACCAAAGGTACCTTCCTTGCCCACCCTGGCATTAAAGTCGCCAAGCACGATTTTGATATCGTGGCGGGGGCAGCGGTCATAAGCTTCTTCGAGGCGCTGAAAGAAGCTCGTCACATTGTCCTTCTCATCCGTCGGAGCGTGGGCACATATAAGGCTGATGTTGAATAATTTTGCCTTGATGCGGATTGTGGCCAGCCGTTCGTTCACAGGCGTGAACTGTGAGACTAGATGTAGTCTCTTGCTGACCAAAAATCCACATCCTAATTCGTGCCTTTCAGCATGGCAACTGTAGTAGATGTCACAGGACGCTCATTTGGAGCAGCCCTGTCCCGTCCATCGCATTTCCTAGAGAACGGTGATGTCAGCTCTGTATTTTTCGAGGACATCAACTAGCTGGATAGAGGCACACTCCCTATAAAGGGACCGGACATTCCAGGTGCATATCCGTAAATCGTTGTCCTTTTTTCGTTTGCGGGGGTCATCAACAAAAGCGGGAGTCCTTATGTTTTTTATGTGGCGGGTACCAAACCCAACGCACACCCTCTAACCGAGGAGATTTTCGCCACTCACTTCAGCCGTCTCCCAGCGGGTGCCAGGAAGACGTTGCTCGGTGGTGGCCACATGGAGGACCCCATTAATAATAATGAAAGCACCATCACATAGTGAGCAGAGCAAGCTATATGACTACCCCTCATTAACAAATAAAGGTATCATCACATAGCGCTCAGATCAAACTACATGTGACCGCCAGTGAGTTGACTTGCGATGAGTAAAACAAGGATTGCGCTAGCCCCACCCGGTTGAGGCAGTTAGACACGTTACCTTGCGAAAACACCGAAAAAACAGTTAGCGTACAACGGACAAAATTGTTGAATCAGTACCAAATGAATGTAAACGGTGTTAAAAATTTAGATAATTACTCATATGTGAACGTACTTTAATATCCACAAAACTGAGCATTTGGCAGTACTAGTTGTAAACAGATTCACTGTGCGGCAACATTGCAGCAACAGTTATTGTTGATGAATTAAAAAAAAAAAAAAAAAAAAAAAAAAAAAAAAAAAAGAAATGCTTCGAATTTTAATAGAATTGAACGATGCTTTTAATTCTGTTGCCATCAAGCGACTGTTTTATTTTCTATTACATTTAATAAGAAGAGAGTTACTTAATTTAGTATGTACAAAGTATTAAATTTGCTTGAAGTAACGTTATTTGACTCTTGTTAAAAATCACATTAGTTATTCGACCAAGAAGCCATTGCTGAGGAGGAATGTTATCTTCATGAATGATAACCATTCGTCCTAGTTTTATATTTGCTTCTGGCTCACACCATTTTGCACGTTGTTGTAGATTGAGTACGTAATCACGAACCCATTGCTGCCAAAATTGTGTCTTTACAAATGTAATACGCTGCCACTGCGTTAAATGTGAACATGTTACTGAATTGCTGTAGTCGACACGTTCATCGGGTACTGCCATAAGTGATGAGCCGATTAGCAAATGCGCAGGAGTAAGAGCTTCGCCGTTGTTAGGATCATTGGAAATTGGCGCTATGGGACGGTCATTCAAAATTGCTTCCACTTCTGTCAACACTGTTTGAAACTCTTCGTATGTTAGATTGGCATGAGCGATATTTTTAAGAAGCAGCATTTTTGTTGATTTAACAGCTGCCTCCCATAAGCCACCGAAATGAGGAGCTCGAGGTGGAATAAATTTGAATTCGGTTCCAATGTTGCAGCTGAAAGTTATAAAGTCATCAATTGCACGGCTGCTAAAGTGTTTTTTTTTTAATTCCTTGAGACTTGATTGTGCTCCTACAAAGTTGGTAGCATTGTCACAATAAATGCGTTGTGGTATGCCTCGGCGAGCTACAAACCGCTTTAAAGATAATAAAAAAGCATTTGTAGATAAATTCGATACTAATTCCGCACGTATTGCCTTTGATGCAAAACATACAAGTATGGCAAGGTATGTCTTGTATGGAGGTTTACCACGAATACGGTATGAAGTAAAGGGACCGCAGAAGTCCACGCCGCATGTGAAAAATGGTCGTTGCACCTGGACGTGATCAGCGGGCAAGTACCCCATAATTTGTCTTAATATTCGTGGTTTGTAATGAAAGCAATGGACGCACTTTCGCACAACTTGAACAATTTCTCTAGCGTTGATCACCCACAATCTTTGACGCAACAAACCGATTAGAATTTTTGGGCCCGCATGAAGGTGCTTTCGATGAAGATGTTCGATGTATAAATGTAAGAAGCGATGTTCTTCTGGCAGAAGAGCTGGATACTTCGTTTCGTATGAAAATTCGGTGTTACACAGGCGTCCACCGACTCTCAATATATGCATGACAACATTGTCAAATTTCACTTCATCTAAAAATGGTGAAAGATTTTGAAGACTTGCCTTAATGAATATTCCCTTTTGCAAAGAGTTAATATCATCAGCATATTGTAATTGCTGCATTGCGGCCATGTTTCTCATAAAACTTCTATCTAATTCTTTGGGTTCAATGTGAATAATGTCTGATGCACTGAGATTTCTGTCTGGAGGAATTTTATTAAATATACGAAATATATACGTAATGATACGAATGATTTGAAAATACGATGATTTGCGCTCGATAATGTCAACGATTAGAGATCCCACGTTGCCTTTGTTGTTACATTTAAAAGTTACTACTCGCTTGCGTTCCAAGTTTTCCTGAGACAACTCCATGTCTTTGAGAACAGGCCAATGAGTGGAATCGAAAGATAAAAATTCTGGACCAAAAAACCATATTGTTTTGGGTAGTTCTGATGCACTTCATCCTCGCGATAAGATATCCGCTGGATTCTGTTGAGAAGGAACGTGTTTCCAATGAATACCTCTAGTGGTTTCCTGCAACTCAGCGACACGGTTGGCTACGAAACAATTTAGGGTCGAAGAATGTGTTTTTAGCCACTGAAGAATGACTTTGGAATCAGTCCAAAAAATAAATGTTTTTCACATACTTGATGACCTTGTGTTCGAATTTTCTCCATGTTTTGCTTAGAAGAAGAGCGGCGCACAGTTCTAATCATGGAATTGTTTGAGCTTTAATAGGGGCCACTTTAGATTTTGCTATTAACAGAATAGATTTGTAGCTTTCTAGCAAAATTTTGAATCGAATTGTGATTGGACTGAGGAGGCCTAACAAATCGAAAATTCTGGCAACGATAGACAATATCGAACGTTTGCATGCCATTTGAATCTGTGGAAGAGCAAAACGAAAACAAAATGTATCAGAATGTGGTTTCCAAGCCATTCCAAGAGTTTTGTGATTTCCTCTTCATTTGTCTTAATCGGAATTTCTTCTGCGCTATTATCGAAAATTTGTGTACAATTCGAGTTCCACTTTGTTAATTGTAGACTGCGCATGCTAATATGCCAGTAATTTCGTTTCTCTTCTTTTGAAGCTCCTCTAGACTTTCAGCTCCAGTCAGCAGGTCATCCACGTAAAAGTCCTCTTGCAAAATTGACGCACCTAGTGGGTACACATTACGAAAAAGTTCTGCTATGTGAAACAAACATCTTATTGCAAGGAATGGAGCAGCTGATATGCCGTAAGTCACTGTGTTCAATTGAAACACTTGCAACGGATCGTTTACATTTTTCCTCCATAGAATGAGCTGGTATTGTCGATCATGCTCATCAACGAGAAACTGTCTGTACATTTTTGAAATGTTGAATGGTTGGTTCTACCATGAGTATGTCATTTAGTGAACGATTCGACGTTGTGCGAGCAGAGCCATCGAAAACTACTCGAAGTTTTGTTGTTGTACTTTGTGGTCTAATAACGGTAGAAAATAATGCGAAATATCAGTATTTACAAAATCTCGCAATGACATGTGTCCAAATGACACATTCGTCCATGTCCATGAAATCGATGTACATTTGTTTCAAAGGCTGGTCATGATTTAAACGTTTTTCGAGGGCCAGAAAGCATCGACGTGCATTTTCGAAAGAATTGCCTAAGCAGTTCGGCGAATGTTTAAGCGGAAGCCGAACCGTTAGTCGACCATCAGAATTGACTGTAACATTATTGACGAAATGATATTTTCTTCCTCGGAGAGTTTTGTTGGATGAGAAGAGAATTCCTCTATTTCCCAGAATCGTGTGATTAATGCATCAACTGACATTTCTGACACTACGTTGCAAGATAAAGATTTCGAACCAACCTTGGAATCAAATGTTCCTCCAACTACCCGTCCAAACACAGTATTTATTAAAGAAGTTAATATTTTTCCCAATAAAATTTTTCCATCACTCAGCAACACAAAAAAGATTTCAAGGCTAATAAGCAGGTCAACATGTTGCGGTTTATTGAAAAGAGGATCGGCAAGTTCTAAGTTTTCTGGAATGCACCAATCTGTTGAACTAATATACTGATCAGGTTGCTTTGTCGATATTATCTTTGTTACAGCAAATGTAGACCACCATTCAAAGTCAGTAAATCGAGATTTAATTGTAGCAAACACTGAGTGTTTTATTCGAGTCCGTATATCTCCTATTCCAGATATTTCTTGATTCATGTGATGCCAATCTAATTGCAAGCATATTGCTGCCTCTTCTGTTATGAAATTGATTTCAGAACAAGAATCTAAAAGAGCACGCATCGGTTGGGATTATTGCTCTTTTGTAAGTTCGTGTAACTAATGATATTGTTTTGCCTTGTTCTGATTGTTGTGGTGAAGGTAGTACTTTACTCGACGAAGAACTTTGAGCAGAAAATATGTGTAATTGTGTATGATGCGATGATTTACATACACGGCATTTGAATTTTGAAGGGCATTTCGACACAATATGGCCTTTACGTAGACAATTTGTGCAAAGTGATGAACGTTTTACAAAGTCGAACCGCTGCGATACTGGTAGCAATAAGAATGAAGAACAGTTTCCCAATGAATGTTCTGTTTTGTTGCAATAATAACAATTAGATTATACGTTAACGAAAGCATTCGCTGCTTTATTCCGATATCCCTTTTGTTTATTTTCATGTTGCTTCTCGATTATATCTATCTTTTCTACTCGACTCTCTAGCAACTGACAACGATGGCTCAAAATGTCATAGCGGTGATCCCAAATTGGCAAAAATTTTTAATTTTGTTTCTCTTCGTATGCTTCCTTTGAAACAGAGTCTAGCCTTGAAAGGACAATATGAATTAATATTGAATTCATAACATCCATCTCTGATCCCAATGACAATAATGATGCACGAACGGCAGAGACAGAGAGACTCGGATCGTTTTTTGACATAATTGGTATAAGCTAAAGAGTGATGTTATATAGTCGAGAAAAATTAGAACATTATTATCGTAACGCTCTTGTAGACGTTGTAAAGCTTTAGGATAATTTTCCTCGCTAATTTCAAAAGGTTGAACAACAGCTAATGCTGGTCTAGAAAGACAATTTAGTAGATAAGTGAATTTTTCAACAACCAGAATTGTGGCATCGTCATGAACCATATGCTCAAATGTGCGAATAAATCGTTTATAGTCGGAATATTTTCCATTGAACTGTGGTAATTTCAATTGTGGTAATCGATTACGTTGCGCTGATGCTGGACATGATGGAGAGGTCAAAAGAGTGTTGTTCACTATTGTATTGCGACGCTTAAAATTTAGTATACACAAAATTTTAGCCTTAGAAATGATGAATAGCTCTTCCACATCACTTCTGGTTATGTCATGCGGATTCAATTTCTTAATTTGTGATTGTACATTCACTAATTGTTTGAAGTTTGATTCGATAACTTCCAAACGACACTCCAAAACAGTTAAATCGACCTGATCAATGCGACTTTATCTTTCATGACGGTAATGCTGTCAATTAAAATTGAACGTTCTCAATTTAGGAGACATGACTCAAATACGGATTGTCCATCTGAGTGTTGATCTACTGTTGTTGCCATATTTTCAAAAAAAAGAGCAGAGTTGGAAAACGAGAGCGTACAAAATTAGTAACATCAAAGGATCGTATCAATATCGAAGAAAGAAAAAGTTGGGTACAGTATGTGTTCAATAATAAAAATGATAACCGTTGGTTGAATATACGGCAACGGTAAAATGCAGTTGTCGCAATGACCAAAATGTAACGGAATGCGAACTGCGCTATAAGAAGGCAGAAGTTGACAGCGAAGCGAAGTAACTGTTATAGCAGCGAAGCGACGATATGAGTATTAGCGCAGATACTATATTTGAGCAGTAAAATAACGAAATTTGTGAGAATTCTGCCAATTCACCAATGCAAAAATGCGGTTGACGCAATGGCCAAATTTAACCGAATGTCAACTGCACTACGAGAAGGCAGAGGTTGATGAAGTTGTCGTCGACGCAGCTACTGATTAGTGACAGCGACACGGCGTAGCTGTGTGCGTAGCGAAGCGACGTAACTATTTAGTGCAGTGGCAGCGGCGCGACGAAGGTATTGTGACTGGTGTAGCAGCAACGCGACGATATTGATATTCGCGCAGCTGCTCTGTTGAAGCAGTAAATCGACGAAAATTTTGAAAGTCCTCAAAAGTTCCCTGCCCAGAATAGCCAATTCTAATGGAACAATGAGAGCTATGATGAACTTGATGTTACACAGTGACGCTGACGTTAACGCGCGAAGCGACGAAAATAATGTACCAAATCGTTTTAAAAATTCTGTTATAATACAGAATGCATGATGAGAGTCACAGTGTTGATGGACCTAATGTTACGCAATAGTGCTGACCCAATCGCAAAAGTTGGTATCAGCTCAGCCACCGATATAGCAAAACAACGACAATAATATATGTAGCAAACTTTTTAAAGTTCTGCTACAACGCAATGATTATTTTTCTTTTTTTTTCAATAAGAACACTCCACGTGTCCTGTCATGGTCGCCAAATTATGTTGATGAATAAAAAAAAAAAAAAAATGCTTCGAATTGTAATAGAATTGAACGATGCTTTTAATTCTGTTGCCATCAAGCGACTGACTTATTTTCTATTACTTTTAATAAGAAGAGAGTTACTTAATTTAGTATGTACAAAGTATTAAATTTGCTTGAAGTAACGTTATTTAACTCTTGTTACAAAATTGAATTCGGCTAACTAAATGTGTATATACATTTATACATGTATAGGTTTGTGTATATGATAAATCTGTATACTTTGGTGAAGTGACCCGACAGTTATAATGACGACTGTGCTCGGAACGAACTGTCGCGGAGATGACAACATTGAAACTTCATCAACAAATATTTTCCGAAAATAAAACAATAACTTTTATTAAACGTTTCACAAATCAATTCATTTTTAGCACTTCGAGCGAAAAAAAACAAAATCTAAATGAAATTGTTTGAGGGTTGATATTGCTTATGTATCATTTTGTAGCATGTAAAAATAGAAATATTGGGTTGGCAACTAAGTAATTCCCGATTGGAATCCAAATATAAAGCTTACTAGCGATTATCTCATGTTTTAAATGTTTCTCGATTTCTGTATTTGACACATTTAACTTCTCTCCTATCACTGGTATAGTTATATCACGATCCGACTCGATTATGACTTTAAATTGATGACCATTAAGCTCATCTGGTGGACATGATCGTTCTCACCCTTGATTGACAACGTAACGAAATTTGTCTAACCAATTCCGTAACCGTATTTCTTTTAACGATTCCTCACTATACGCAGGGCCGGATTAACCCTCAACGGTGCCCTAGGCAACCATCAATTTTGGGGCATTTTTTTCACGTCCGTTCCCTTCTTTTTTCGATTAAAAAATACAAACTCATATCTTTCATAAAAATTTTATTGTCACAATGTAATAATATCAATAAAATTACTATCTACATTTTAAACATGTCGTTTTCTACATTTGTTTTCGGCAAATTCATCAATTATATCATCAATATGCCGTAGCTCAGTGGTTAGTGTGCTCGCCTTCTGATCTGTAGGTCGTGGTTCAATTCCCGGCTGATGCATAACAAATTTAATATCGATAAGAATTTTCTTTCGAATGGTACCCAACTGTCGGCAAGCAATTGGCAATTCTTCCGACAGTAACAACTTGCTAAGAAGAAGTGATGTCACAAGTGTTCTGCCGTTCGGAACCGGCTAAAATAAGTAGGTCCCTTCTAATACTGTCCAAATTTAAGACGCACAACAGTAATGGAAGAGAAGCTCGGCCAATGAGCTCTTTGGGGCTTTAAGTGCCACATATTTATTTTTATTATTTATATCGATTTTGTTCAATAAATCTGACTCAATGCAAAGTATACCTAACATCTCGAGTCGCTCTTGTCGCGTTGTAGCTCTTTCAGCAGCTTTGATTCTTTTTAATTGCGTTCGGCAGAACAATTTGTGATCATTAATGTTAAAAAAATCCGAAGAGCTATTTCTGTGTTAGGAAATACATCGGCTAATTGATCTTCCATTAGAACAACATTCTTATACAAATGACTATGAGTTTTTTGTGCATTGTGGAGTTCACGTAACTTTGGAATTGTTTCATTTCAATGAAAAATTCTTCCAAATCTCTAGAAAAAAAATGAACTAAGTTATTTATAGCTTCGTGGAGGTCTCCATCACTTTGATAAAAGTTGATGAGAAATGCAAATCTCTCTGAAACTTCCATATACACTTTCGCACGTCTTTTAATTTCACTGTGAAGATTTACGATGATTTCGAGGAAACCTTTTGTCCTAAAATCATCGCGAGGCAAAAATTCTACTTCTGGCGCATTTCCGTCACTAAGTTGTTTTTTTCTACGACGAGTACGTTTTACGATTTCTGTATAATCTACACCAGGTAATAATTGTTTTGTTTTTTCCTCGAAATCATTGAACTTTTCACGGTATGAAACTAAACTCTCTTCTAACGATCCGTACAAAAAAGCACACGTTTGCAAATCTGCTTTTTCAATTTGCAATGACTTACTCACTGAACGCATAGCAGTCAAAATAGAGTTCCATAAAATCAACATGAAACCAAATTCGAATTTTTGCATTTTATTCGCGATACACGTCGCCTCATAACGAGTATCAGTATTTTGTGATTCATCATCAGCAATGATTTCTAAAGCCTCTAATATGATATCAAATGAATCGTAATCTGCATTCGTCGCATTCGAATGTGCTTCCCAGCGTGTAGTTGACAATGTCTTCAAAGCTTTCTCATTGTTTATTTTATTTTTTAATACGCCCCCACGATAGGTGGAAGCGGAAAAAAATTATATAATGTCTGCAAAATGGCGAAAAAATCTACTGCATAAAAACAGCACTTCACAGAATGCTCTCCAACCAAATTAAGGGAATGCGCGGAACAGGGAACATAGATCGAATTCTCATTCAAACTCAATATTCTTGCTTGCACACCTTTATACTTTCCGGGCATGTTTACTGCGTTGTCATATGATTGTCCTCTACAATTTTGAATATCTAAACCACAGTCTTCAGTAAGAAACTATAAAGTTTGATTCGTTAGACTTTCACCAGTATGACCTTCCAACTGCAGAAAAGTTATTTCGAATGGTTGAAAATCGTTCGGAGAAACATACCTTAAAATAATAGACAATTGATCAACATGCGATACATCAGGAGTGGAATCGACAGATAAGCTAAAATACCTAGCCGAAGTAACCTCTTTTAAAATGTATGATCTGACTTTTTAACCCATTTTGTTAATGAACTCCTCGCAGATCGTCTTCGATAAATAAGAAGTTACACCTGTCCCAGCATTGCCGTATCTAACAATATGACCGTGCAAAAAAGGATCAAATTTCGCAACGAGTTCAAGTAACCCTAGATAATTTCCGTTGTCCGGCACCCCGAATTGCTCATTCGAACCTCTGAATGACAAACCTCGCTCTGCTAATGTGGTAATGACAGCAACTACCCGTTTTAAAACGTCGCGTCAGTATTTTTTTTCACTTAGTAGTTCATTCTCGAGTAGTTCTGGCAGATTATTTTCGACCTTTCGTTTTTGCCGGTAAATCAGCAAACACTCCCGATGTTTTGGATTTTTTTCATGCTGTTGTAAATGACTTCCGATGTTTTTCCAGTCATCATATCCTTCACGAGAAAGTTTTATCGATTGGTCGGGTGGTAGAAATAGCTTGCAATAAAACCAATGGACAGACCCTGTGAATAAAAACCAAAAATTATTATTATCGATTACACTGTGTGCCTAAAAATAATTTTGAAAATTACAAAAAAACGAATCCTGTCTAGAATGGTTGGTAATGACCACATGGATACTTTCTTTACAGGTTTTTTAATGTTAGGTCTATTTATTCGACCGGCTTTCCGGTTTTCTGTCATTTTCCGTTTTCTTTTCTCTGAATGTTTTTTCAAGGTTAGAGAATATAAAAAAAGACTCAATGACCGCTATTTCAAATTTTTTTCCCGTGCAGTTTTTGACCTATTTTATTCCAGAAACGTGATCAGGTTAATAAGAGGACACAACTAGTCTTTTGTTCGAAAAAAAGGACCAATATTACGTGATCAAAAGCATGCTTTTAAAAAAAATTAATTTAATGAGTAAATCGAAAACGAGGGCTAAATTTGAAATAAATCTGTAATGGAAGTATTTATAGAATCATCACCAACCATTGTAGACAGGTTTCGTTTTTTTTTTTGTAATTTTTGAGGTCAGACAGTGTTAGAAATTATGTGAATTATACACAAACTATGAATTAAGGGTGGCTGCGTTATTTTTAAAAAAAAACTTGGTTGAGTTAATGTAACTTGCTTAAGTTAATGTAACTTTGTTATATTACAAGTTAATCATAAATTTTCAAGTAAGAAATTAGAAGTTACTTTTTAAGCGAATTCGTTTAACTTTAAGTTTTATTTTTAAAGGTTTTTTTTTTTTCTTGCTAGAAAAAAACCTGTATCTTTCTCAAAAAATAGAGTGAATTTCGTTAAAGAAATTGATTCAAATCATACATTACCTTTCATTGGTGAATAAATAAGCCAATCTCGGTTTGTTTTTTCTCCATTTGGTTTAGTCCCAAAAAATAAGTTGGGCGAACAATATCTCGATGTTGATTCGTTTTCATACCGACGCTTAGATGATTCGAATGGTCCAGTCGAATTTTGACATGTGGATGGCCCATGTTCAATCCAAAATCTTACATCTTCAATCGATCTTCGTCGATTTTTCCCTTTTTCCCATTTGGAACGGTTGGAAATTTCTACACCTTGATTTTTATGTACACTCGCCCACAAGAGATTGGTTTGAAGATTCAGGTGTTGAGTTGCCTGGATCATCGTTCAAATCAGGACTAGTTGCAAGTCCTTGACTGCCTGATGAATTTGGTGTTTTTACGTTCCGTAACACTGCACTTGTTCGTGATCGTTTTTCTTCGGCAACGTTTCTTTTTTGCGCACCACTTGAATATGAACGAGACATTTTTTTACATAATAACAACTTAAGACGCTAACGATAGTTTGAGCTAATGTATTGCACTTAAACTATCACTCCCGAAAAATGATGGTCTCACTACGGTAAAGAAAAAAACGCGGACTTCTACGTGATAATAACAAGGATACATTCTGTCAAATAAGTACCCGGAAATCGGAAATTCTCATTTTTACTTTTCCCTCTGAGAATATTTCAAATATTTTTTCCCAGGTTGGCACAGCTGTCAGCCACTATTCTGTGAATTTTTATTGGTATGTGTCATTTAGTTTGGTTACGGCGTCATTAAGAACAAGTCAACCTTTTGAAATATTCTCAGAGGGAAAATTAAAAATGAGAATTTCCGGGTACTTATTTGACAGAATGTATTTTATTCACTTTTATTCAGTTGAAA
Source organism: Megamerina dolium (assembly GCA_963854835.1). Lineage (NCBI taxonomy): Eukaryota > Metazoa > Arthropoda > Insecta > Diptera > Megamerinidae > Megamerina > Megamerina dolium. Next base: position 79,539,195 of record OY978525.1, read on the forward strand.
TTTCCGTTTGAAGGCTTCTACAACCTCTGTTCCAAAAATAACCGAAATTTTTCAAAATAAAAATAACCAATGTACATTTTGAGATAATTCTTTTTTATTATTCAATATACTCTCCTTCCATTTCGATACACTTCTTTGCACGCTCATACAATTTGTCAAATGAGTCGGAAATGTCCTTTTTAGGAACCTTGTCTAGTTCGTCGGTCGTCGCCTTTTGAATGCGGTCAATTGAATTTTATTTATTTGAGTAAAATTTATTTTCAGTTCTGATTATAATTTTCTTTCACTCTCTAGAATTTTATGTTTGTAAGAAAATTTTAGACCATACGTATCAAGTTACTGACCATACGTATCAAGTTACTATTTAGGAGTTTGCGCTTCGTTCTGTGCTTTGCGGAAATAAAGGAAACAAATTTGACAAAAATACTCGTTTTTCCATTCTATATTAAAACTAACTCCAACCAAATACTTTTAATCATTCAGAAAAATATTGTCATTTAGTTAGTACTTCAGTACTAATGGAGCGACTTTTTTCAAAAGCGTATGCTTTGGCCACCGAAAAGGGAAACCACTTATCAACAACACGATGATTAAACTTATTGTTTTGTCAAAATGGTTAAAGAATAATGATATTCATTTAAACATTTAAATTTACGAAACGCTGAAATTTAAGTGTTTACATACATTGTTAGATGAACGCACTTCGTGAAATATTTGTGTAACATAAACAGTTGTCCATTAAACGGGGTTGCGTTCAGATGAGAATCCCTAATAAATAATTATTATTGACATTAATAATAATAGTTTTATTTTACAATAGTTAAAGTAAATTTCACAGAAATATGATTTGATTTGTAACTTTGTTATGGTTCCAGCTTCTAATCAATCTCCCAAAGGAGAATTAAGATTTTGTCATAGTGTCTGTACCTCGTCCATAAAGACACGGCTCCACCTTCTAGTCGAATGTGATTCTATTTCCAAGGGACGGGAACATAAGCCTAATGTGACCTATGATCTTCTCAAGTGGAAAAATTATGGAAATGATATCGATTTGTTTCTGTAAATTATTTTACAAAAAAAAAAAAAAATAATAAATATGTAGCACTTAAAGCCCCAAAGGGCTCATTGGCCGAGCTTCTCTTCAATTACAGTTGTGCGTCTTAAATTTAGACAGTATTAGAAGGGACCTACTTATTTTAGCCGGCAGAACACTTGTGACATCACTTTTTCTGAGCTTTGTTACAGAGTTCTTTTAGAAGCTTTTTCATGGCAAGTTGTTACTGTCGGAAGAATTGCCAATTGCTTGCCGACAGGTGGGTACCATTCGAAAGAAAAATCTTATCGATATTAAATTTGTTATGCATCAGCCGGGGATTGAACCACGACCTACAGATCACACTAACCACTGAGCTACGGCACCCACATTTTATTAATATTACATTTATATTACATTTATTATTATATTTATTACATTATTATTATTTTACACCTATATTAAAAAAATTTTTCTACTTTTTAGTTCTATCTCCATTAAAGCGTGTTTTTTAGTTTTTTTAAACTATTATTTTTATAGTAAATTTTTTGCTCTCTGCTCATTTTTATTCTTTTTTGTTCTTTTGAGTCTTTGTCGCTTTTCATTATACCATAACGCTATTATTCATTAAGAACCGTTTGTTTTTCTGTGGTCCGCTTTTTTTGCTTTTCAACTTATGATTTGCAATTCTTCTTAAAACGGATTTTGTTTTATAGGCTCGGTTAAACCCCCAAATGGTAGATTTTGTATTTCAGTTTCTTTATTTATTATTTACATATAAGATTTAAAATACAGAAGTGATATTTATTGTATGAAAATATAAAATATACATATAAAAGTATATTTAATTGATAATGGCTGACAACTTTGCGACGACGACCGACTACGACGAGCTATTTTCGCTGACTACCGACCTACAATTAATGACGTTATTATGCTTTTTTCAATTAAAACCACCATAATGCCTTACAATAGTCAAAGCATTTAAAATATTTAATTATTATATTATTATTTAAAAATATGGGCAGTAAATATATTAAAAATACAGAAGTAGCGCTACTTCTAAGGGTGACCAAATTAAATGTAAATGACGATGCAAAAATTAAAGCAATCCTTTCAAAGTACCATGGCGACCCCTTAGAAGGAGTTCATACAGGAATTACGCCTACGCTAAAAAATTCAACAATATTACTATTGGAAAAATATGAAAATAATAACAAAATACGTTAAACATTGTCTAAAGTGTTAGTTGGTCAAAACATCAACCCACACAAAGACTTCCCTTACATAGACCAACACACCTACATCGTCGTTCGATACTGTACTGGTCGATACAATAAGACCACTTCCGCGTTCGGAAGATGGCAGTGAATACATCGTCACACTAATCTGCGATCTTACCAAATACTTAGAGAATACTTATAAGAATAACAGTCAAAAATAATAATGCAATAACAATTGCAAATGCAATTTTCGGGAATTTTATTTTAAAGTATGGTCCAATGAAGACTTTCATTTCGGACATGGGCACTGAATATGAAATTCCATTGTAACGGAGATATGCAAATACCTAAAAACTTTAAAAATTACATCAACAGCTTATCATCACTAGTCACTCAGAACTTCAGAAAAGATGATAGGGATGTATGGCTAAAGTATTTCACGTACTGCTTCAATACATCTCCTTCTCTGGCACATGAAGACTACCCCTACGAATTAATTTTTGAAAAATAATCAAGACATTTAGACGAATTTAATTGCATTGGTAGAATAGATGCTTTCTACAAAATAGATGATTATGCTAAGGAAACTAAGTATAGGCTAGAATTAGCAATCAAAAGAGCTGAAGTAATGTTGAAAAATAGGAAACATCAACAGAAGTCACACTACGACAAAAAGGCTAGGGACAGGAGATGTAGTACTATTAAGAAATGTAATAGGTCATAAACTTGAAAATAAATATAAGATAATATATAACGCTCTCTAGTGTAGAAAAAATAGAAAATAATTATTAATATTACGATTAGCCAAGAAAACTAAAAAGCACAAATCGTGCATAAAGATAGATTAAAATTATATACTACAAATATAAAATTTTTTAATATAAATAATATAAATAATATATATATATATATATATATATATATATATATATATATATATATATATATATATATATATATATATATATATATGTATATATATATATATATATATATATATATATATATATATATATATACCGGGTGTTTTTTTTCAAGGTATAGAACTTTAAATTGCAATAAAACAACGATGGATTATTCGATTGACATGAATTTTATTTATTCGAAAGATAATCTTGTGGCATTACATTTTAAATATGATTTCTGGCATATGACCGCCACGGCTGGCTCGGTTGTAGTCCAATCTGGACGTCCAATTTTCGATGACTTTTTCCAACATTTGTGGCCGTATATCGGCAATAACACGGCGAATGTTGTCTTCCAAATGGTCAAGCGTTTGTGGCTTATCCGCATAGACCAATGACTTTACATAGCCCCACAGAAAGTAGTCTAGCGGTGTTAAATCACAAGATCTTGGAGGCCAATTCACAGGTCCAAAACGTGAAATTAGGCGGTCACCAAACGTGTCTTTCAATAAATCGATTGTGGCACGATTGTGTTGGAACCACAGCTCCTGGACATCATGGTTGTTCAATTCAGGAATGAAAAAGTTAGTAATCATGGCTCTATACCGATCACCATTGACTGTAATGTTCTGGCCATCATCGTTTTTGAAGAAGTACGGACCAATGATTCCACCAGCCCATAAAGCGCACCAAACAGTCAGTTTTTCTGGATGTAACGGTGTTTCGACATACACTTGAGGATTAGCTTCCCTCCAAATGCGGCAGTTTTGTTTGTTGACGTAGCCATTCAACCAGAAGTGCGCTTCATCGCTAAACAAAATTCGCTTATGAAAATCGGGAACAACGACAATTATTTTCGAAATAAAATTGCACTATTTGCAAGCGTTGTTCAGGCGTGAGTCTATTCCTGATGAATTGCCAAACCAAACTGAGAATAAATCACTTGACAGCTGTTAAATCGGTCGCCATCTTGAACAGTAATGCCAACTTGAAGTTCTATACCTCAAAAAAAAAACACCCTTTATATATATATATATATATATATATATATATATATATATATATATGTGTATATATATATATATATATATATATATATATATATGTATATATATATATATATATATATATATATATATATATGTGTATATATATATATATATATATATATGTATATATATATATATATATACATATATATATATATATATATATACATATATATATATATATATATACATATATATATATATATATATATATATATATATACATATATATATATATATATACATATATATATATATATATATATATATATATATATACCTTTCCTTTATATATTGAAATAAAACTCCCCACAAAAACACATTATCTGGCACAAAAATTGACATTTTCCGTCACTCAGAATCTATGTTGTTTACTTTAAAGAAAATGCAGATACTGAAAAAGAAAGCCTAATGATAACACCTCAATTCGTCTGTAATAAAATCCACATGAACTTATTTATATGTATGTATATTATCTTATATATATATATATATATATATATATATATATATATTTATATATATATATATATATATATATATATTTATATATATATATATATATATATATATATATATATTTATATATATATATATATATATATATATATATATATATATTTATATATATATATATATATATATTTATATATATATATATATTTATATATATATATATATATATATATATATATATATATATATTTATATATATATATATTTATATATATCGAAAATTCCAGCAACACACCATGGAATCTGCGGATACTATCATGGAGGAGAAAAAACTAATGACGGAAGCGAAATATCGTACTTATATGTCTAACATTGATAAGGCATTGCGAAATTTTGAATATTCCAGCGAATGGGCTGATTTGATATCGGCTCTTGGAAAATTAAGTAAGGTAAGATAAAAGTAAGCAGTTATGTAAAAAAAATCATAGTTGCTAAAATGCTCTCTATACAAGCAAAATATACGATGAAATTGATTAAAATTATGGAAAAGCGCAAGTAGTTATGTTATGTAGCTTTCAACATTTATACGTGATGACTATGTGGGCTTTTGAGAAACATGTTCTCACCCATGCGAGCACGCTCAACTCAAAAAGTTAAATTTGTTTGCAAAATAAAGATGGCATGATAATAAATGTATGTAGGTATTTTTGATTTCATAAAAAGCGTTAAGTGTACAATACAATAAATTTGTAATACGATTTGTGCTTTGTCTCTTTGTCTCTTATACAAATTTTTCTAAAGAAATACAAAGCTGATGTTTGTTATGACGGAAACTTTACTGAGAAAATTTATTTTTAGGCGATTTCTAGTAACACACAATATCAAATAATACCACGACGAATAAAGATTTCAAAACGACTGGCACAATGTATGCATCCAGCTTTACCATCGGGAGTTCATTTGAAAGCTCTGGAAACATATGCTGTCATATTTAGTAAGACTGGACCAGAACGCTTAGCCACAGAGCTATTTATTTACAGGTACTGGTAGAAGGTATTTTAAGAGGAATGCTACTAAAGCTAACATTTTATTATCTTGTAGTGCTGGACTCTTTCCATTACTAGGATATGCAGCCATGAATGTACGACCCGCACTATTAGGCATATATGAGACTTACTTTGTACCTCTAGGCGAAAAATTACGGCCTGCATTAAGCGGTTTCTTGAGCGGAGTACTACCTGGCTACGAGAATGGACTCGACCATTTTGAACGCACGAATTCATTGTTGGTGCAAGTGTGTTCAGCCGTAAATCCTACACACTTCTATACAGTACTATGGGAATGCGTCGCAACCAATGCGTCAATACGCCTACCGGCCATAACATATTTGCTAGAACATTTTAATAGACGCCTCAGTATGCAAGACCAGATCTATATAATCGGTCACAACCGAGACATCATGATGTCAGGTCTCTGCGCATGTCTCAACGATTCAGTAATTCTGGTGCAACGTAATACACTTGAGTTCCTTTTGCTGGGATTTCCCATGCATACGGCATATTTAAATGAAGCCAATCTTATTAAACTAGTAACAAATGGATTGAACACAATTCTACGGCGCGATATGTCACTGAATCGACGACTATACTCCTGGTTACTGGGTAGCGAAGTAGCTAAAAACTCACCTACATATGACAATACCTCGACAGTTGAAGACTTAGGAGCAACTGCTGGTGCTGTAGTGTTACAATCATATTTTGAAAAATATTCCAAACATGTTCTTACCCAATCTATAATATGCACCCTCAAATTTAGTCTAGAAAGTACACCAGTCGACCTGAAACCATATCGTATTATGGTATCGTTGCTGGATAAAGCAGAAATTGGTAGTGCCGTTTTGGATTTCGTTTTATGTGACATTATTCGTGCCATGTCTTCAAGTGCTGGTAACGTAGACGTAGTAAAATCAGCCAATCTGCTTTTCGCCACATTCGACCCGGCGTACATTTGGAGTTTTATAACCAGCTTGTACGAAAGTTCTTGCAAAAAGGTTTATATCACATACATTTTAATTAAAGTTTCATAGTATCAATTTGTTCTCACTTTTTTTATAGATAAACAAGGGTAGTGGCAGTGTGAATACTGGTAGTCCCAAATTATCGAGAAGTGTATCATATGACAGCAATAGCGGATGTAATTTCCAATGTGTAGTTGGTTCGGGTGATCCCAGTCTTGTTGAGATATGTTTTTTAACGGAATTCCTGTTGGAGACGATCTCTTTGGAAATGTATAAAGAAACGACGCGTATATATCTACCTAAAGTATTTTTAGCAATAACACATATGCTAACCATTCACTTGGGGAATATAAATAGTGAGGAAATAATAGCATCTCTAAAGCTATGCATGAAGATCGTTTCGAGAGTTCAACCCATGATAACGTAAGTTACTTTACTTAAAATATATTCTCGTTATTTACCTATTTCGCCATTACAACCGTATAACGTAAGTTACTTTACTTAAAATATATTCTCGTTATTTACTTATTTCGCCATTACAACCGATTTTGGCCGAATGTAAAAGGCTTCACTAGTCACCTCTGTTTATCGCTCGCCGATACTTGGCCCTTCCATCGGAGTTTGAATCTTTCTCTTCGCCGTCATTCTCTAGAGGGTTTCGAATGTAACCCCTTAGGTGGAGCGTGTTTTTCCATTCGCTCGACATAACCGGGCCAGCGTAGCCAATGGATTTTGATGCGTTTAACTATGTTAACATCCGCATTCAGCTTTGACAGCTTATGGTTATACCTGTTGGTACGGTTTTCGTTTTTCGAGGGATGGCTCTATTTCTTAATTGCTTACTTAGCCCAAAGTACCTGTTTGCAAGAGTCATCTTTCTCCTGCATGAGGTCTCTCTCTCTCTCTCTGAATGCCCACTGAATTTCACACAATACGCACGATACGATCTTGTATGCTGAGAATACATATTCCATCAATCATCGGGCATATTTTCGACCGAAAATATTATGCTTATAAGCTGGGGTATATATAGAGAGAGTTCATCACCTTCGGTATTAGACAACTCTGCAGGTACGTAGATTAAAACCTGCAGCTTTGTTAATCTCAACGTCAATATGGCTGTTTTGAACTAGTAATGATCGTCGGTGGAACATCACCATCATCTGTAATTGGAGTGTTCCGGTAATTACCCCAATGATTTAACTGTTCGTGGCGCCGCCATTCAATAACTTGTACTACATATCCTTGATTGTCACTCTCCATCTCCACTCAGGTGCTTGATCTTCGAATTATTTTCGACTTTTATTCCTGTAGCAACCTATTTCTATCTCGTCAAACTAGCGTCTTTCAATTAATGTGAATTAAAAATTAGAATAAACCTTTTTCATATCTATAATTAATGCAACCGTGTTTTGTTGAACTTCATTTACTTCCTCTGTGTGCTTTATTTTCCACTGCTGTGTGGATCAGGTTCTAGATTCACAATCAACATGTTACAGGCCTTCACGCTAACGTAGAAGAAACGAAAATATGTAATTCGTGATTTTATAGTGGATATTTTTACAAAAAAATTTAGACTAGAGCGGAAAATCGCTAAAAAACAATTCTGTAATGGCGCCGAGCAATGTTGGTTTAACGTTTGAAAGGGCGTGAAAACTTCGACGTTTGGATACGCCACGCGAAGTACTATCTTGTAATAGAAGGCTGTTGGAAAGTTGTAGATAAGGGGTTGCAAGAGGATTCAACAGATAAGGAAATACAAGAAGACGAGCGTGCATTGGCGAAGATCACATTGACGATCGAACCAATAAATTTCTCATTTATTGCGACTGCTAAAGAAGCATGGGACGCGTTGCTTTGGACACAGAGGACACAGGCCTAGCACGCAAAGTTAAATTGTTAAAACAACATATCCAGTGCAAGCTTATCGAATATCCATCAATGCAAGTGAGTGCTATAGTGATGACGTCATTAAAAGTGCAGAGCTCTGGATTAAATATTGACGAAGAAGTCAATGCATCAACAATATTGCCAGGCTTATCAGACGAGTTCAATGCTTTAGTGATTGCTTTTGAAAACACCAAAAAAATGCTGACAATTGATAGTGTAAAAACAGCATTACTTCAAGATGCGACATTTGACAAATTTAAAAATTGCAAACTAGTGGGGCACTTTGCTAAAAATTGTCGGAATAATAATAAAAAGAAATGTGCTCACCCTCAAGCGCAGGGGCTTTACTTGATTTAGTGCATTCTGACGTTGCAGGACCTTTTCAAGAAAATTCTTACTCAATCGACCTCAATCGTATAAAAAGAATACGGTGTATGTTGAAAGATTGAATTCGCGGTGCTCTGACGAAATTTGGGAAATAAAAAGCAAAGTTTAAAACATATGCGTGTGTTCGGTAACATTGCTATGATGCATGTGCCAAAATAAACTTGCAAGAACCTCGATCTAAAATCAATAGAATGCATAATGCTTGGTTATTATAGTGCGTCAAAAGTCTATCGGCTATGTGATCCAAAAAGGGGAAAAAATATAATAAGGACGTCGGTTTTTATATAAAATTGTACTAGCAAAGAACAATTTTTTGTTCGTTCTCAATTCAGAGGAGAAAGAGTAGAGAATTCTCGAACGCAAAATAAGAATCAGACAATAAAATTTCGCAAAAATATGATGTAGCACAAGATCCAAACCCAGATTAAACTGACTTCGAAAGTGCTGATGAAGAGCCAGAAGTTGACAGCGTGGACAATGCTATATTAATGCGATCCAAGAGATCGAGGGGAATATAATTTTTGTGTTACTGAATATCTGGCGGAAGATATTGAAACCTGGTGGTCTGGTGGTGTTTTCGCAAGGTAACGTGTCTAACTGCCTCTTCCGGGTGGGGCTAGCGCAATCCTTGTTGAACTCATCGCAAGTCAACTCACTGGCTGTCATGTAGTTTGATCTGAGCGCTATGTGATCATACCTTTATTTGTTAATGAGGGGTAGTCATATAGCTTGCTCTGCTTACTATGTGACGGCGCTTTCATTATTATTAATGGGGGCCCTCCATGTGGCGACCACCGGGCAACGTCTTCCTGGCACCCGCTGGGAGGCGGCTGAAGTGAGTGGCGAAAATCTCCTCGGTTAGAGGTTGTGCGTTGGGTTTGGGACCCGCCACATAAAAAACCCCCCCAATGAAAAAAACTAAAATGCCTCGGATAAGGACTACCGCTTTTGTTGATGACCCCCGCAAACGAAAAAAGGACAATGATTTACGGATATGCACCTGGAATGTCCGGTCCCTTTATAGGGAGGGTGCCTCTATCCAGCTGGTTGATGTCCTCGAAAAATACAGAGCTGACATCACCGCTCTCCAGGAAATGCGATGGACAGGACAGGGCTGCTCCAAAAGAGCGTCCTGTGACATCTACTACAGTTGCCATGCTGAAAGGCACGAATTAGGATGTGGATTTTTGGTCAGCAAGAGACTACGACATCTTGTCTCACAGTTCACGCCTGTGAACGAACGGCTGGCCACAATCCGCATCAAGGCAAAATTTTTCAACATCAGCCTTATATATGCCCACGCTCCGACGGATGAGAAGGACAATGTGACCAAGGAGAGCTTCTTTCAGCGCCTCGAAGAAGCTTATGACCGCTGCCCCCGCCACGATATCAAAATCGTGCTTGGCGACTTTAATGCCAGGGTGGGCAAGGAAGGTACCTTTGGTCCAACTGTCGGAAAATTCAGCCTCCACCAGAACACCTCCGATAACGGAATGAGGCTGATTGACTTCGCCGCAGCACGAAACATGGTAATTGGTGGTACCAGATTCCAGCATGTCGACATCCACAAAGCGACATGGCTGTCTCCAGATCATCGTACAAGAAACCAAATTGATCATGTGGTGATTGACGGAAGGCATGCTTCCAGTGTGATGGACGTGAAATCGATCCGTGGTGCCAACATCGACTCGGATCACTACCTTGTTGCAGCTAAGGTGCGCACACGCTTATGTGTCGCAAATAACAAGAGAAGTCCCACACAGAGAAAGCTCGACGTCAGTAAGCTGCGATCACCAGAGACAGCAGATGCATTTTCCACTCGACTATCGGATCTGCTTATGCAGAACACTCCCCAACTTGATGATACATGCGCAGGGTGGACACATATATCCCACTCCATGACTACTGCTGCCGAGGAGGTAATCGGTTACTACCGGCCTCTGAGGAATGAGTGGTATGATCAGGAGTGTTGCGACGCTACCGCAGAGAAAGACGCCGCCTACAGAAGAACCCTGCGTGCGCAACGCGAGCTGTTAAGGAGCGGTATAGAGAGAAAAGGAGTGCAGAGAGACGTCTTTTCAGGCGCAAGAAGAGGGAGTTGGAAAGACGTGAGTGTGAGGAGATAGAGATGTGTACCGACAAGAATGAGACTCGAAAACTCTTCGAAAAGATCAAGCGCCTGAATGGAGGTTTAAATCCCGGAGCCTCTTCTTGTCGTGATGGAAAAGGGAATCTGGTTACAGATGTCCAGAGTGTACTGAGCCTATGGAGGGAACACTTCTCCACGTTACTGAATGGCGATGCTACGAACAATTCCGCCAGTGGAGGAGATTGCCCGATAACCCCAATTACAGATGATGGTGTTGATGTTCCACCACCCGACTATGACGAGGTTGAAACGGCCATTTTAAGGCTGAAGAACAACAAAGCTTCAGGTGCTGATGGCCTGCCTGCCGAGTTGTTTAAGACCGGAGGCGATGAGCTGCTCACCCGCATGCACCAGCTCATAAGCAGAATATGGTCGGATGAAAGCATGCCTGATGATTGGAGGCTCAGTGTTCTCTGTCCTGTACATAAAAAAGGAGCCCCCACAATTTGCGCCAACTACCGTGGAATAAGTCTCCTGAGCATCGCATACAAGGTTCTATCGAGCGTACTGTGTGAAAGGTTGAAGCCTATGCTCAGCAACCTGATTGGACCTTATCAGTGTGGCTTCAGACCTGGTAAATCCACCATCGACCAGATTTTCACACTGCGCCAAATCCTGGAGAAGACCCAAGAAAAACAGAGCGACACACACCACCTATTTGTTGATTATAAAGCCGCTTTCGACAGTCCGGTAAGGGATTACCTCTACGCAACAATGTCTGAGTTCGGTATTCCTGCAAAGCTCATTCGACTTTGTAGAATGACACTGCATAACTCTCGTTGTGCAGTGAAAATTGGGAAGGACCTCTCCGCACCGTTTAATACCGAACGGGCTTTCAGACAAGGTGATTCGTTATCGTGCGACTTCTTCAATCTTATTATGGAGAAAATAATACGAGCTGCTGATCTACGACATAATGGCACTATCTTCAACAAAAGTGTCATGCTGTTAGCGTATGCCGACGATATTGACATAATCGGCATGAACACGCGAGCAGTCAGTGCAGCATTCTCAGAGTTGGAAAGAGAGTCGCGTCGGATGGGTCTCACGGTGAACGAGGGCAAGACGAAGTATCTAGTGTCAACAAACAAAGAGTCCCGGCGTCTTGGACAGCACGTCACTGTTGACAACTACGCTTTTGAAGTAGTAAGGGACTTTGTCTATCTTGGAACCAGCATTAACAGCAGTAATGACGTCAGCTTGGAGATCATGCGTAGGATAACTCTTGCTAACAGGTGTTACTTTGGGCTGAGTAAGCAATTGAAAAGTCGAGCCCTCTCTCGAAGAACGAAAACTACACTCTACAAGTCTCTCATCATGCCTGTCCTAACATATGGCGCTGAAGCCTGGACAATTTCCATCTCGGATGAGCGAATGCTTGGAGTTTTCGAGAGAAAGGTCCTACGCAGGATCTTTGGACCTATTTGCGTTGGTGGCGAGTACCGAATAAGGTACAACCATGAGCTGTACGAGCTATATGCCGATATTGACATAGTAAAGCGCATCAAAATCCAGCGGCTGCGCTGGCTAGGTCATGTCGAGCGAATGGAAGAACACGCTCCAGCTAAGAAGGTGTTATATTCGGAACCCGCTGGAGGACGGCGCAGAAGAGGAAGACCAAACCTCCGGTGGAAAGACCAAGTACTGGAGAACCTGACGGCGCTTGGAATTTCTAACTGGCGCCAGCTAGCGAAGAACAGAGATGGCTGGCGAAGCATGTTATTTTCGGCCTAAATCGATATTCGGTTGTTATGGTCACATAAGTAAGTAAGTAAGTAAGTAAGATATTGAAACCGTAAGTGAAACACTATCCGTCCCCAATAAAAAAGATTGGAAGCTGGCTGTCAACGACGAAATGCGCTCGTTGCAGTCAAATGAGAGTTAGGTTTTAACTGATTTACCTTCAGGCAAAGAAGATATAAAGTTTAAGTAGGTTTTTAAAACTTGAAACGAATGCTTATGGTGAATTAATTCATCGTAAAGCCAGGTTTGTCACAATAGGGTCTAGTCAAGATAAAGGCATAAATTACGAAGAGGCATTTCCACCAGTGTTTCGTATATTTCTATACGTTTACTACTCGTTATTGCTGCTAGATACAACTTATTCATTCATCAAATGAATTCACTTACTGCTTTTCGGAACGCCGGACTCAACGATGAAATTTACATGACACAACCCGATGGTTTTGACGATGGGTTTTCAAACAACATAAAACTATTGTAAAAGTTTAAGGATGAATTGTCGGTGCAGTTCAAGATGAAAAACGTCGACGAAGCTTCGTCAGTGTTAGACATGAACATCACCAGAGACAAGATAAATGGTACAATCAAAATCGATCAATCACAGCATATAGAGGAGCTGCTGAAGCATTTTGGCATGCACGACTCCAAACCGGTTTCAACGCCAATCTATATAAATCATCAGCTAATCTCCAAAATGTGCCCAACAACCGGAAATGAAAATCGCGACGTTACGTTCCATACATGCAAGCTTTGTTTGGTTGTTTGTTTGTTTGCTAGTATGTTTGCTCTTTGCGGCGGAAATAACCTGTCCTGACATTTGTGTTGGAGTAAATTTAGGAAATGCACATTGGTCTGCCATAAAACGTGTCATGAGATATATGAAAGGTACAGAGGACGAAGGGCATGTTTTTATAAAAGTAGTGAGCGCCATCTCTGGTTTCTGCGGCGCCGATTGGGATAGTGACCTTGATCAAAGACGGTCGATTACTGGCTATATTTTCACATTTCAAGGTGGAGCTATATCTTGGTTCACAAAATGACAGCGTACGGTTGCGTTTTCGTTGACTGAAGCAGAATTCATGGCTGTCACTTCGGCTATTTAAGAATTAACATGGCTAAAACGATTACAAATCGAATTGGAACCCAACGCCTCGAAATCACTAGTAACAATACAAAGGTGCAATACAGGTACAACCAACAATTCATATTCATCGCGAACAAAACATGTAGACATCAAGAGCAAGTTCATCCATCAACACTTGGATAGCGGTAGAATTATTCTTAATTACATTTCTACAAATGAGATGCTTGCAGATATATTGACCAAAGGCGTGGCTAAAGCTAAGCACACTCATTTATCTCGAGTTACTAGGTGTCACTTAATTTACATGAAATTAAAACCTCTAACTTTGTATGTTAAATTTAGATTAATTATATATATTAACTTTTGAATATTACTTTGATAAATTTAAAATAAGCGTTATTCCGGAATGATATTGTGAATTTAAAATTAGAATAACCCACGAGTGTTTTATTTTTCACTGCGGCGCGGATCAGGTTTTAGATCCACAATCTACACGAATTCTCTCTTGTGACTGAATTATCTCGTTATTCAACTTAATATTTTTCTTTTGACTATTTCAGAAGTCCAATTAAGCTTATGGCTTGCGTTAATCAAGGATATTCATCCTCTGATGAAAAAAGTCTTCAAAATTCGTTAAAGAACATGCCTATAGCAGAAATTACGGGAGCTATGAATTCTTTAGAAAAGAGTAAATCGGATTCTAAGATAAATCACTGTGGAAATGATGTTAATGCCGACGTAATGCTGAACCATAAACTTACGAATCCATCAACTACAAATGCTTACACCGCGGAACCCATGCGACGATCGAATTCAAATCAATATATGGACCAAAAATGCCCAAATAAGAAAAAGGCCAAATCATTTTCGAAATTATCAGAACTCGACAAAGAGGTGAATGCTAGCTATGTACATAAATTGATAAACAGTGCATTAATAATTTATTTTCATAGATTTGTTCTGAAACAGGCCAATTGATCGATCCACAACATTCCTCCTCCGATTTAGACACTCCACTTAGTATAAAGAAAATCAAGTCTAAAGCATCGTACCCATATATTCGTATAAGAACCAGTCCGAAAAAATCCCGTCCAAAATATATACCCTTACCGGAACCAAAATCTCTATACCCTGTTATTTTGAGGTGCAGAGATGAACCTGATGAACTACCAAAGTGTGCACCCCTAGAGCATTCTCATAAGGAATACGAGCAAGATTTAATATTTGATTATCAGGACCAAGGAATAAGCAGAGAGAAAGAATTTTCAATTTTGGAAAAGTGTATACGACAGTACGAAATATTCTACGAAGTTTATTTATCCCGTAAAGTGTTACAGATTATCGATGGATTCAACGTAACCACATCTACAACAACAATCGACACTAAAAAAAGTCGCATTAATGTGCAAATAGAAAAGGATGTGTTCAATGTGGACAACATATTTAAAAACGAGGACATTTTTGAGGATGTGAGCATCGAAAGAGGTTTACAAATTGATAGGATGTTCGACAGCTTACGTGTGAATGTTATCAACCGTTCCAAGCAGCTTCATTGCTTACTAAACCATACTTTAGGTAACAGCAGCGTAGTTTTGGAGTCGACGAGTGATTTTAGCGATGGTGAATATCGTGATTGTGTTTCTAATGTAGAAGAATTTGAAGTGTGTGCAAAAACCCCTCATATCGATGATAATGCCAAAAAGCAAAGCTTAATTAATTTACATTTATCGGGTAGTTCACGTAAAGCAATTAAGATTGCTTCCAATCTATTGGTAGAAATGTCAACATTCCCGAATTGTTATAAAAACATAATATTGGACAAGACAGGTAAGGTGTTAGTAAATACTGCTGTATTAACATGTATTAATATCGTTATCAATTCTAGAAAACGACATACCAAGTTGGCTTAAAGTGCTCTGCATTGTGGCTTCATATACTCAAAGCGACAAGGAACTTCAACTATCTGCCATCACAACATTATTTGATTTAATCAGGTGCGAATGAAAATAGGCAAAAGTGTTGTAGTTCAATTTCTATCATTGAGTGTTTTTGTAACTAGTTTCAATTCCATTATAGCCTGTTGAAGTCGCAAATCGAACATACCACCAGCCCTGGTGTTACTTTCGTTGTAATGCTGCCTTTACTTAAATTTGGTCACGTTCATTACATAGAGCATAATACTCGGATATTTCAGTTGATCACTTCCACCTTGTGGAATTACTTGGATGAGAGTCGAATTGATCCCACACAGGTTAGTGCACTGCTATATCAACTACACAACTGCCTAGAAAGTGGACTAGTTGAAAAAGTAATAAACAATCGCATGTATGCGCAGAACATGCACCATCATTTTTCCGCCGCTACTGCATTGGCTGGCGTTGAAAGTGAAATGGAAAATTTTTCAAATGCTCAGCAGGCTGCGTTGAGAAACTATCATTATGAACGTGTCGCTGATATTCAGCTGATAAGCGTGTCACCGACACATCCAGTTGAACGACTAGCTATTGAACAGTTGAAGGAAAGTGAATCAAAGAGCTTTAAAAAATTTGAACTTCTGTGGCACTTGGGACGTGAAAAGCAAGCATCGAAAGGTTTCGAGAAAATTCTTTTGAAAGTTTTGGATTCGCTTGCACTGCCATATTATATGTCAATGCGCACGTTAGTGACAAAATGGCTTCAGTCGGCATTGTTACGCGGCGATCTCTCTCGGTTAATTAAACCGCTGTATAAAATCTTACTCTCGGCAAACTCAAAGCGCACAGGTGTCGTTCGTTTACATCTCCAGCAAAGGGAAAGTACTGAGTTAATTGTAGCAAATGCGATAGGTTGCTCATTAAATGATGCATATGACAATGGAACAGCGTTAGAACGTGATGTTTACGCAATCAGCTATGAATTTGGCAACATCAAATATCATCATATGAACACGTCTGGCAAGAAAAAGCGTAGTCCTATACGCTCGTTCCAAAAGAAAATTTTCGGAGTAACATTAAGCAGCAAAAATAAGACATCCAACTTTGTCAGTGATAAGACTCCACCAGCAGCAATAGAGACGGAAGCGGAACCAACCGTACAAGATACCATACCTTTTGGTCTAATTATAAATCCATTGGAAAATTCGCTAGACTTTGATGATGACATGGGTACCGTAGATGGCCATGATCGCAGAGAAAGAAAAACTACAAATGAGAGAAAAAAAACCAAGCCACTCGAAGCCGTAAGTAATAAATGTACGGTCAAGCAAAATAAAAGTGTAGACGATGATGGAGAGAACGACGAGGACGAAGATAACGAAGAAGATAAATGTGGCGACTACGTGAATGAATACACTGATGACTCTGAAAGTAGCGTTTACGATTCTGAATCAGAGAATCGCGAAACCAGTGTAGAAAAAGATGATAGTTTAGCGGCGAGTTCGACCGTAGGATGTGGTAATAATAACTTGAAACGCTTTGCGGGGGACTGCGAACGTGTCACTGAAATGCTTTCGCAACATGAACGCACCAAGAATCGCAAAACGTACCATTTGACGCGTGAGAAAGCCGGTACTAGTGGAGGTGATATCAACTTACTTTCGTATAGTGCGACTGTAGAGCGTGCATCGGAAATATCGGCAGCGACTTCACAGACTACAAACACAAGTGAAGATACTGCACATCCAGCAGACGAATACTTTAGTTCGGGCAATGAAATACGTCAAAGTGATATTGCAGTAGAGGTGCTAAGTAATGAACAAGCAGAAGCGGATCAAGCAGCGTCCTCAAAGCATCACACAAGTAAGAAGCATCAACGAAATATATCATATGGAAGGAAGCACAAGAATGATAATAATTTCAATGCTTCAAGTAAAACTAAAATGTCAAATGAGAAAAAACGCTTGAGCTGCATTTCAAAGACATCAACCGACAGCAACAACAGCTATAAAGCTCTTATAATTGGACAGCAAAGTTTACAAAATGAACGCAGTATAAACTCGGGACAAAGTGAAGAAGACGAAGAGGAGGCTTATGAATCGCATTCTCAGTCTACCTCTCTAAATACAGTTTCTGACAATGCCTCTACTATTAATGTTGAAGACAAACGTCGAAGTTTAAGTTTGGAAACAACATTCAAAAAAGTCGGACCAGATTGGGGAGAATTGAGACCGGAAGCTCTAGAAAAGAGCAAATATAATGTTCATATTCTACGACAAAATGTCGCCGTTGCTTCTGCAGCCACCGCTCATAATATCGGCGAAGAGAATAGTAAATGTTCATCTATAAAGAGCGGTAATTCTAGTGGAGATTCTTGCAGTAAAGATCAATCATCGGACAAATTACACTTTTTTCACAATCACATGCTCATTTACATGGAAGTATATGATACCAAGCAGACCCTTTACGCATTCCAGACATTACGCAACATCATATCTTGCGACACACGCACGTTTCTTTGCTTTTCAATAACGACCTCACTATCGAGTAGTTCGTTAAAGCAGCTACTTATTCGACATCGCAAAAGCATATCGGGTAAAGGTTTTTATGGCAACATTACGAACACCGAGTTCTCACAGAGCTACCGCGGATGCATGCAGCTAGAAGTACTAGTTACAACTTGTTTATATTATGCAAGAGGCTTCTTTCATCACGAACCAAGCAATGGTACGATTGAGAAGCCCACAATCGAAGATGTTGTCGGAAATTGTCGAGTGCAATTGGAGAGTATGGAATTGTTAACACTAATATGTGACGAACTAATTGATATTGTTAAGGACATGGGTAAAGGATTAGCCTGCTACATAGCAGATCTAATGGTACGATGCAAATTTCAAAAAGCGATCCTACATTGCTTGAATTGTTCGGTTATCTCATATGGACAAAATTTTCGCGGGGAGACCTTAGCTGAGCAAATATTAAACTTCAATAATCCGCAGGACGAATATTTGCATGCCAAATCGTTCCAAATACAGTTACTTCGGCTCTTAATGGCAATAATTAAGCTGGAATATGAAGTTATGTTGCTTAAAAATGATAACTTAAATTGTTATATCAATGGCAATGGTGCTAAAGAAGACATTTGTAATGAATCACCCACTCACTTATCTAACATTGCCGTCGATGTGGAAACAACGAAGGTTAAGTATTTGCCAAATTGCCTCATTAGTCAGCAACCATTGTTTCTGGCCGCAGTGCTTAGTGCACTACAAAACGATCATTTGCGACATCTGCATCGAAACTGGACTGATGTGGTTACATCCTCCCTGAATTGCTTTTGTTCGCTGACAAACATTGTGATAAGTGTCGTACACCAACTGTGCAACAATATCGATTGCATTGCAAAGCTATCATTGAAAGAGCAGAGTGGCTTTCCACCTGACTATGTCATCTCTCAGCTGGAGGCTATCACAATCCTATGCCACTACTGCCTCTTGGACAACACTCAACAAACAACATTGTCACATCTATTTAATCAGGCATATCCGCAGACAAGTGTTGCTGCACAAAGTTCAAACACGGGCCAATTGCTAAATAGTATTGTCCACTCATTCCTTTCGAGTGCTGCCGCAGTTACATCTCAATCTGAGAGTCAGGCGCCACGGAATCCCCAGGTAATGGCTGCACGCAATGCTGTACTGTCCCACTTGTCGCGGATAGTAGCCAGTGTGGCAGCTGTATGGGATAGTGAATTAGGTCACGTGCGTCAAGTCAAGCAACAGTTAATGGAGTTCCTTTCGCCAGTATCGCTGCACCATGGTCCAAATTTCCTCGCTGCGGTAGCGGTGACGTGGCAAGAACGTGGTGAACAACACAGAAATCGTACCAAATGTACCAACCTTAGTGTAGCTGAACAATATCAACGTAATTCCATGCCTCAAGCTTGTGCAGAACAATTAAGTCTTGTTGCATTAGTGTCCAGTATACGTGTTATGCCAATGGATTCGTTTGTTCAAACTCTTCATCAAGTCGTCAAATCACCGCCGCCTATACACAGGCCTCCAGCTTACCTCACCGTCGAAGTGAGTGCCCTGGAATTATTCTACTTTTACATGAAATCTGCTCCAGCACCACAGTTGGGTGACTCGTGGAGCTCCCTACTAGCTTTGCTACGAGACGGGCTTAATTTATCAGCACCAGCGCAATTCGCATTGTTGATGTTACTGAATGAATTTGTTCAGCGTTGTCCGCAGATGCCGTTTCAAGACAAAAAAGAGATTCGTGATTTACATGATGTGACATCACGTTTAATAGATTCGCTCTCCAATGTAGCTGGATCCTGCCTAGAGCAAACAACTTGGTTGCGCAGAAACCTTGCCGTTAAAGAAGATATATCGCCAATAATGCCGAGCGGCTATGCAAGGGACAGCTTCATTGGTAGTGGCTGCCAGCAGTATTCTGTACAGGCGCAAAGCGTACTAGCCGCAGTTTTGGCCAATCTATTGGACGTAGCATATGGCTCTCAAGAGAAGGATAAGGTGGTGACTATTATCACAACGTTGTTGTACAATATTACGCCGTATCTTAAAAATCATACTACACGGAATATACCCTCTTTCTACGCCTGCTCTAGTCTGCTTGCCAGCTTGAGTGGATACCAATACACCCGTAAAGCTTGGCGTAAGGATATGTTGGACCTACTTTTGGACAACGCTTTCTTTCAGATGGATATATCATGTCTGCCTTTTTGGAAGCAAATTATGGATAGCCTTATGACATATGATAACACGACCTTTCGTGAACTCATGAGCCGAGTGTCATTGACACAAACGGGTAGTCTTAATATTTTCACCTCGCGCGAGCAGGAATACGAACAGCGTGCCATGTTGCTGAAGCGATTGGCATTTGTGATATTCTGTAGTGAATTCGACCAGTACCACAAGTATATGCCAGAAATACAAGGTATAATAGACAGAGCGTGGTATGTATGAGCAAACGAGAATAGAATAATGTTACATACCACTTTCATCTATGCTCGTACATACAGAGTACTTTAAACTATGAACTCAAACCATACCAACACACATCTCACAACTCTTATTTTGCAGAACAATTGGCTAACAGCTTGCGTATACTATCAATGGTGCCTTCAGTGCAAGCAGCAGTATTCCTATGCTTTCGTGTATTGCTGCTACGTATGTCACCAGATCACGTTACCTCACTGTGGCCAATAATAATAGCAGAAATGGTGCAAGTATTTTTGGCAATGGAACAGGAACTGAAATCAGACACGGAAGACTTGAGGTGGGTATATTAAATTAATTCTTGATTAATGCCCCTATTACGACTGGCGTTGTCTGACAGGCAACTGCTAATTAACAGTTGCCTTCGCATATTCAAATCAAAGCAGCTTATTTCTTTGATTGACATCGACAATGTGAGATTGATGTCATTGCCATTCTTAATAGGAGCATAAAATATACAACTTCTATATAATTTGCTCTTGCAAATAGTCACCAGATGCGCCTGTTGTCTGGTATGGATGCTTCATGGTCATCGAATTCATCCAACAATGGCGTAAATTCACAAAATCATGTCATGTACTGGCGATCAGTACAGTTGGAGGCATCTAAACTGTTAGAATTGGGATGTGTTTTACCCGCAACTAATCTGCCACACTTCCAAATGTATCGTTGGGCGTTTGTAGGTACTGAATTTGATATACACGGCAAGATACCGGTTTCTAATGGAATCCCAGAAGAATATACCGCACCAATGTTCCCCACAACACAGTATGTTCCACATGTACGGCGTATTTCAAGGATCATGGATATGAAATATGCTGTTCATTCACCCGTAAGTATCTACAGTGCTGTCACATCTCATATCATATATTAGTTGTTTTATTATATTTAACTTCATCTCATATAGACAAATAATGTAAAACGTGGCCAACATTTGGTTCTAACGTTTCAACAAATAAATAGTCTACAAGATTTATATGGATTTTTTTCCACGCTTAACGTCAATTGTCCAAATCCACGAAATTATGCCGATCTTGATAAAGAGGTTTACGATTGTTTGGCTGAGATAGAAAATGTGCTGGCAAAAGATTTCCTTGAAAAGATGTCAACAAGTACAACGCCCAGATGAAAACTGGGTATTAGCAGCAGCAACGTTATCAGAGAACAAAAAACAGGCAGCAGCACTGCTTTTGGCTACAAATCATCGCAATCTTCTTCGTCATCATCATTATCAACATCTGTGACATGCCATAATTTTAATACCAATGCCGACATAACTCATATTCTTCTAACAGCCAAAAAGCAAAACAATTTTCCGTTCTATGTTTAAATGTGATAAATGAATGTATCGTGCACGAAATGTTTAAAGATTTTGTTATAGGCTAACACTCATCACCAAACTAAATTAACAATAACACCAGCAATATGACCAATGAAACCAAACCAATTACTCACGTTACATACATACATATGTATATGTCGAATACTATTATTGTATTTTGCAACCACAAACAAACGTTTGAACGAAGGAATATTAAATACGCAATGGATTTACGGAGTGTGCTAATTATATATTTAGTATTGATAGCTTGTGCAAGGTCATACCAAAATTTCAACGCTTCTCAACTTTGTTGAGTTTTTTGTTGAGTTGAATGCAAATCTAATATTTATTTCTAAAAGTGCTGTCAAATCATTTCATCGTTATTTTGATCACTTGTTGCACGCTACCTAGTCATACCAACAAATTTGGTTTTGTATTAATCGAAAATTCGTATTTGAATGTTTCAAAAAACTATTAGCCAATCACTTCACTGGAGATTGGAACAAATGTAGAATACGACACTTTAAACTAAAAATAATAATAAATTGCGTCGTGATGAACTTATTTTTGAGACATAACAAACCAACAAATTTTTTCGGCGACGCCCGTTTTATCCATGAGCTGGGCGATTCTCAGAGGTTGAGTGGCGCCTCAGGAATAAAACTAGTTCTAATTTTTGGTTTATTGCTGAGCGGCAAACAATCAAAATTGGAAGAGTGAATGTAGAGCTCTTAATTTAAACTTTTTGAAACAACTATTTAACTTCACCGTTTATTTTATTGCATAGAATAACACAATATGTATAATTTGATAATTTATTCACATGCACTAATTTATACTTAAAATTATTACAATTTATATATATATATATATATATATATATATATATATATATATATATATATATTTATATATATATATATTTATATATATATATAATATATATATATATATATATATATATATATATATATATATATATATATATATATATATATATATATATATATATATATATATATATATATATTGTATGATATGCGAATTGGAAAAAAATGTATATAAAAATGTTCGAATTTATATTAAGAAAAAGAAGCGCGGAATGGCACGACCTTGATACAATGTTGTTAAAGACCGAATATGATAATAAAAACACATCGGTCGATCGTAACACGAACCGCGAAAACCCAAAAACATAAAAGGTGAATTTATGTGGAGAGTTGGGTTGCCATATGGTAAGTATGAAATTTATATACAAATGATTAAATTCGCCATAACGTGGCTTTTTCGATTTATAGGATGAACACCAAATCTTCTTTTTCTTAAACGCAGAAACTTGTTGTAAATATGAAAGCGATTTTCACTTTAAACATTAAACGAACTCTTCTTGATAGTGACGGTTTTAGGGGGTTTTTGGGGGGTTGAAAGTAATATAGCTATTTTTTGACTATATGAACACATTTGCCTCGCATTGGAAAAGCTGGTTGATAAAAATATTATTATGGATGAATTGAAACCTCAAGTGTTACTGTATTAAGCATATTTTTGATTTAATAAAGGCTATCAGTCCTCTTGCCGGATCATTATAGTATATTCCAGGCTAAAGTTTTAGCCATTAGGAAAGCCCTTGAATTGTTAGGAGCTGCGTTCTAACAACAAATGAAATCTATATTTCCTATCAAAAAACACAGTGATTGAATGTGAGTTACTAAGCGATCAATATTTCACCATAAATCTCCTTGGATATTTTGGCACAGGCACAGCGTTACTACTCCACCCACTACATATCGATGTTGCTAACACACGTTGGTGGCAGACGACAACCAGGAGGCTAACTTGGCCGGAATAGGGCTTTAGACGGACCAAGGTTAGGTTAGGTTATGCGGCCGCCCCCCAAAGGGGGGCGCACTTAGGCCAAATAATTGGCCCATTGTGTCACCACGCATCATTGATGCTTATTATCCTATCTTCTCTGTTAAGCCGAACCATTGGGATTTCCTAATGAATGGAGCAATGTCCCTGACATCCATGGGTGCAACCTCAGTGGTATCTGTAAAAAAGACACTCCCCAGTAGAGTTTGCCTTCTGCGTGCCAAGGCGGGGCATCTACAGTGGAAGTGGTGAACACTTTCCTCCTCTTCCTCGTCCTGGCAGATGCGACAAAAATCGTTGGCCGGTAAACCGAGCCTTGCAGCATGCCTACCCACAAGCCAGTGGCCCGTGAGTAAATGAGTTCGTCTATTATCAAGAGTTAGCCAGATTTTCCTAGTGGTAGCACAAGAGCTCTCATCCCGCCATCTTCTGTTGGCTATGGTGAGATAATGTTGTGTGATAAGAAGCTTGCATGTTGCAAGCGGAATTCCGGCTTGATGAGGTGGATAGATCTCTGGCAACCTAGTGCCCGATCTCGCCAATTCATCTGCCTCAGAGTTCCCTGGAATGTCCCTATGCCCCGGTACCCGGGTAATCGGAACTTGAGCTTAACGCGTAAGGAATCAGAAAAGACGCCACCTCCTACCCTACCCTCCAATTTGGAGACATCTGTGCACAATTGTACCGATTGAACTCCAGTTTCGTTGACCATACCTCTATTCCATTCTTCCCTTGAGGGTTTATGGATTGAGAATCTATTGTCAAAGCATGGTATGGGGATGGTATAGTCGATGGCATTCGGAATCGTAGTGCACTCCCCCAGGATCCTTGAATGCCCGTATCCTGGTTGAGCCCAGCGTGAAGCTATGTTTAGCCTAATTGCTGATATCAGAGCTCTCTGCTTGCCAAATAAATCTACATGCAATCTAAATGCAATAGCTAGTAGAGCGCTTTTGACGGGGTGGTTCTTAGAGCGCCTGTTGTCAACACCGCAGACGTCCTATGAACCTTATCTATTTGCCGTCTGTGTACCTCCCTATTTAAGGATTCCCACCAGACTATCACACCGTAAAAAAGAATTGGTCTCACGACCGCAGAGTATAGCTCTACCATGTATAGTATAGCTTTACCTGTGGCTTTCTTACAGGAATAGAGTGCTGCAGTTGCTTTACGAACTCTTTCCTTCGTGTTTGGTTTCCAACTTAGTTTCCTATCTAAAGTTATACCCAAGTACTTCGCCTGTTCAGTTAGCTTTAGACTAGTTCTCCCAATTCTAGGTAAGGTAAAAATAGGTATTTTTTGCTTTCTAGTAACGAGGACTAGCTCAGTTTTAGTAGGGTTAATGGCCAGACCATAGTTTGAAGCCCATTTGGACAAGATTGATAAGGCATGGTTCATCACTTCGGTGAGTGTATTTAAATATCTTCTCGATGCCACAAGTGCCACATCACCGCTTTGCATCCCGTGGCCTGTTAAGATATGAGAACTTCATTGATGGTTAAGTTCCACAAAAGAGGCGACAGCACACCCACTTGAGGGGTGCCCTTAATCGCAACTCTACTAATGCATGAGGTACCCAATTTTGAGTTTATCACTCTTTGCTTTAGCAACAGACTAATGAATCTAATAATAGGTTCATCTGCCTTAAGCATAGCAAGAGAGTTTTCGACTGCTTCTGGGTTTATGTTATTAAAGGCCTCTTCAATATCTAGAAAGGTGACCAAGCTATATTCTTTGCAATGCAAAGATGTTTCGATCTTCTGCACAAGTGGGTGAAGGGCTGTGACAGCACTAGCAATTTCGGCTAACAAAAACTTACAAAAGATAATGGCTACAATTATTGATCTCTTATCGCGATTGCGGAAATCGATTTTGAGAGTATAGGTCCAGAATGTCTTTGGACACCTCCTTAGAGAATTTGAGGAATTCTTTACTCATGGCTCTTTGAGCTCCAAGGAAAGTTGTACCATTATCCGACATGATTTTGTGGGGAACGCCTCTTCTGGCAACGAATCTGGCGAATGCAGCGCGGAGTGCCTCTGAAGAGATCAGAGCACAAAAGTATACAAATACCGCCACATACTCTTTGACAAAGCAGTTCGAAGCGTAGATGGTTTAATTTGAATTGGGCCTGCAAAAACAACACCTGTGATAGCGAAAGGTACCGACAAGTTACACCGTTCAGGCCGCAGAGCTGCCATAATCTGTAACCGCACCTTTTGTTTGTGGACGGTACGAACTTTGCATAGAAATATTCATTTCTTTATTTGGGGCTGAAGACGAGGAATATAGAATTCTTGTCGAGCCATTCGGAACATGAGCCTTTGTTCTGCGTGTAGAAGCAGAGTATGGAGAAACTCGAGGTACAGAACGCAAAATCGGGATTTTCCCGGAAAAAATATGGGCTGGCGCTCTTTATAACTAAGACCAGAATGAGCTAATCGACCATTTACTCTCATGAGATTTTCCTTGTCGAGAAAAGGATTGAAAGTCAGCAAAGAACTTTTATTGCTCACTGTGGATGAGCTGAGCAGAGCCTTCAGCTCTTTTGGAAAATATTGCCATTGGGCTAACGAGATTAGCCAGTTTTTTCCGAAACGAATCTTGTCCTGCGAGAGTGAGGAATTCGAAATTGAAGAATATTTTCGCAATTTAGAGACTCCGTTATGGACAAAACCGAAAACGTAAGAAATCACGCGTAGTGCCCTTGAAAATGATGAGAACCGATCGGTATGGTCATCTAACGTGAGAATAACCTCTACTTTCCTTTGCTCTGGGGGCAAGTAGTGGAAAGTGTTGGTTTTGTCCAGGCTTCTTCGGGTTGATGAAGCCATGCAGGGCCATTGCACCAAAGAGTATTGGACACAAGATCTTGGGGCTGGCATCCGCGTGTACCCAAATCAGCTGGATCTTCGCTGCTGATGACATGGCGCCAGATAGCATTTCCAACGTTTTGGAGTATCTGGGCTGTACGATAACTGACGTACCTTTTCCATGTGTGAGGTGATTTTTACAGCCATGCGAGAACGATTTAAGAATCGGACCAGAAAAATATATCTGAGAACTCGACATTTAGAGTTTCTTTAACGGACTTTGCTATGTGCGAAAGTAAAACGGCGCCACACAATTCCAAGCGTGGTAAGCTGACCGTCTGCAGAGGTGAAATTTTCTTTTAGCCACCAGTAAATGACAGGTTATTCATTGATTCAGGTCTATTGATCGTATGTAAAGGCTGTACAATACGCTTTCTCTGAAGCATCACAAAATCCATGAAGCTGGATTCGCTTGTTGGGACAGAATTGTACCCATCGAGGGATTTCGATGAGACCAATGGACGAAATGTTCTCCAGGAATACATTCCATTTGATGAGCGATCTATGTTTCACGCATTCATCCCAGGCGGTGCCTTCTAACCAGAGCTCTGGAAGGAGCAGCTTGGCTTGAGTCATGATGGGCGGGAGTCACCCTGCAGAGTCAAAAAGTCTCGCAACGGCAGATAAAATTTGACGCTTGGAACCAGCGGATGTTGTTTCGATGGACGATACTGATTACGAGAATGTGGCAGTCAATGCATTCCATCGTATGCCAAGTGTTTTTGTCGCACTGGCACTTTCAAATTTTAGAAACTCAAAATCGAGAAGTTCTGATTTTGGGATATTTTCTAAAATTTTTGGATGATTTGCAGTAATCTTTCATAATGGAAATCCTCCGGAGTTGAGGACTTGTATCACTTGAGATAAAGATTTTACTGCATCTAGAATTGTATGAGAACCAGATAATACGTCATCTACATAGGTTTCTTTGAAGATTATTTTCTCCACGAGAGGGAAATTCTTGGAATCCTTGGCCAATTGTTGTAGGGTTAATGGCTAAATATGGAGTGTATTCAATCGAAAATCTTGAATTGGAGAATTTGGTGGCCTGCGAAAAAGAATTCACTGGAAATCCTGGTCGTCATGGTGGACAAGAATTTGTCGGTGCAACTTTTGTACATCACCATTGAAAAGGAATTGATGTAGTCGCCACCTCAGGATGAGAACCATGAGATCTGGTTGTAATGTGGGACCTATATGTAGTACGTCGTTGAGAGAATGGCCTGAACCGGTGCTTCTTAAGGCATTAAAAACAACACGCCACTTTGGTGGTTTTCTTTTCCGGCTTCACCACTACATAATGTGGCAGGGAAAAGGAGAAATAGTTGCCATCAGAGATGATTTCATGCGAGGCTGTGGGTTCCGTATGATCCAGCGTGAGGTATTCTTCGAGAACCTCATTGTAAATGGCGTCGAGATCGCCTTTCTTTGAGAAATTTTTCTCCATACTGCGAAATTGATTATAGGTTATGGTTCGGGAGTGACCAAAAGCCGTAAGAGCGGGAAAACTGAATTTAAATGGAAGCCTGACCACATATCTTCCATCCGACCTACGAGACGTGGTCCTTTGATAGTAGTATTCACAGGCTATATCTTCTTCCGATACTTCAGCTGGCTGACTCACTTCCTCCTGTTCCCAAAACTTCCTTAGTTGAGAACTTAGAAATTCATGGGAAACTTCCTCAACCTGTGTCGAGAATGTTGACACTTTTTGAAAGATAAAAAAAAAATAAATATGTGGCACTTAAAGCCCCAAAAGGCTCATAGCAGAGCTTCTCTTCCATTACTGTTGTGCGTCTTAAATTTTTGGACAGTATTAGAAGGGACCTACTTATTTAGCCGGTTCCGAACGGCAGAACTCTTGTGACATCACTTTTTCTGAGCTTTTCACAGAGTTCTTTTAGAAGCTTTTTCATGGGAAGTTGTTACTGTCGGAAGAATTGCAAATTGTTTGCCGACAGGTGGGTACCATTCGAAAGAAAAATCTTATCGATTTTAAATTTGTTATGCATCAGCCGGGGGTTGAACCACGACCTACAGATCAGAAGGCGAACACACCACTGAGCTACGCACGCTTTTGAAAGATAGGGCCACTAATTATCCAGCCAAATATTGTATTCTGGTCGAGGAGGCGTCTACAGATATTATGGCGGATTCCGGTTAGGAGAATTTGAGGAATCAAATCACTACCTATGACCATGTCGATTTGCGCTTGCACGAAGCAATTCTGGTCAGCCAAATCCAACATTTCTAATTGCTGACAATCAAGCTTAGAAATTTTAAATGTGGGTAGAAATTCGGTCAATTGTGAGAGTACAATTGCCCGTGTTTGTAACTTTTTATTAGCCTTTGGGGTGACTAACGTAGCGGTACAAGTCAGGTTAGAGTTTTGGATGTTTTTGCCACCCATTCCAGAAATTTCGACGTGAGTTGCTTGCGAAGGAAGCCTCAGCCGATTTTGTACCTTGGTAGAAATAAATGTTCTTTGAGAACCTTGGTCGATGAAGTTCTCCAAGATACTCTATAGAGATAAGAGCTGTGGGCAAAAGAGTTATTTCTTCATTTGAGGTGAACAATGCTTCCACCTTTGGAAAAGATTTAGAGCATGATGAGCAGGGTTGCTCATCTTCGGAGGATCGGTCCTGAGATCTCCGGTTTCTTGAGGGGGTTATCGTCTGCTGCGTGTTCTTTTTCTTATTGTTCGGCTGGAGTGTGGATGTTTGCGCCAAAACCTTGGTGTTCCTACTGGCAATATTGTCTGCTGCTATGTGAAGCATCGTGTGATGCCTTCGCTGACATTGCAAACAGGAATGTTTGCTTTTGCAGTCCCGTTTATGGTGAGTTAAGGCCAAGCAGTTCTCACAGAGATTGTGTTCTCGAACTAGCCTGACTCTATCGCGAACAACTAACTTTTTAAACCGTTCACAGGATTTTAGCGAATGTGCAGCTTCGCAGATTGGACAAGAGAATGTCCGATTGCTTTCTGCAAAAAAGTTTTGAGTTTTGTGCTGGGGTCTGTTTTGGAGACGCTTGACGCTGTTGAGCCTCTCCACGACTTCATACCTGAGAGTCGAGAATTCGTTCATTTGCTGCCATGTTGGAAGATCCTTGCGGGAACTTAGAGATTGTTCCTAGAGAGCCAAGGAATCTTCAGGCAGTTTTGAGCAACATATATGCACCACGATCGGATCCCAATTCTCTGTCGAGACGCCTTGAGAGGATAAGACGGACAGAATTATTCATCGTGCTTTGCAATTTCTGAATTGCCTCACTATTCTCGTAACTCACTTGAGTGAGGTTCAAGAGCGTTTTCATTTGTTTATCGACCAGAATTCGTTTGTTTTCGAAACGGGGCTTTAGCGGATTCCATGCGAATTCAAAATTTTCATTGCTGAGCGCGTACTGTTTCACAATGACTCCAGCATTTCCTGCAGTTTTGTATCGGAGGTGATACAGTTTTTGGGCAGAAGAGAGCTTAGGATGGTTAATGTAAACCGCCGTAAACATGTCGTGGAAGGACGTCCATTCTTCATACCCACCGGAAAATATTTCGGTATCACAAGTTGAAAGTCAGGCAAATCGCGGAAATATTTGCCTGCTTTGTTGCAGGGAGGGAATTTCTGCTTGTGATGAACGTTCCAATCTGTAGGCTGGTTGAACTTCCAAGAGATCCGAAATCTGTGCTTTTATTATGTGCACGCACTCTTGGCAGAGTTCCATTTTATATATATATATATATATATATATATATATATATATATATATATATATATATATATATATTTATATATATATATATATATATATATATATATATATATATGTATATATATATATATATATATATATATATATATATATATGTATCATTAGACACTCGTAGTTGAACCATCAGTAAGGTAACATAGTTCTTTTTGATTGGAAATTAATTTAGCCATCGACGATTAATATTGGTGACCCCGACGACAAAGACACTAAAATTGTTGATTTTATTTAAATTGATTTAATTATATCTATCGATTCAAACTTTCAAGAATTTATTTGCTCACGGCAAACGGTACATCGATAAAACCGTTAACAGTGACAGTTGCTGGTACAGTCAGTCACGCCACTTCACGAACATAATCTTAGTAGTTGAAACACAACGATGTCCACTGCTACTACTTCTCCAGACACAAGTACCACCACCACGTATACACAAGCACCCAACAGTGAAACTCAGCCAACGCAGGTGACCAGCAAGCAGCAAGAAAGCACAGACGCTGACGCTATGCTACCTGCACGTAACGACACAACGCGTACAATTACACCAGCGGCAGACGTCAATGCCGTTGCGGTAAAAATTGATATGCCAGCAATTGACCGCAGAAACATTGAAGGCTGGTTTCTTAGTCTTGACTATTGGTTTCCAGCAATTGGAATAAAGAGCGATAACCAGAAGTTCAACACTGTTATGGCTGCTCTTGGTCCGAGAGTGCTTCAGGATTTTTTAGCAACAGTAGGACAAATACCTGATCAAAGTCGCTACGAGTACGTAAAACGTCGCCTAATAACCTTCTGTACCGATAGTCAGCAGCGTCGATTAAATCAAATGCTGAACGAAACGCAGTTGGGTGATCAGAGGCCGAGTCAACTGTATTCAGAGATGACACGTAGTGGGCGATACTATGAGCGAAACAGCAGTAAAAATATATGGGCAAAACGTTTGCCAATATATGCCCAAGCGGCAGTAGCCGCCTGCTCAGGATCGCCACAAGAGTATTTGAAGATAGCTGACGCCATCGTTGATACCATAAGCCTACAAGTTAACAGCTGCACAAGCGAGAGAAGCAACCACGTATCACATCCAATACCACCGTCACTTTCTCCTCAGCCAAACGATGAGTACAGTGTGCTGCACAACGCAATTAACGAATTGAATAAGCGTTTTGACCGATTGTACACCGAACGCGGCATGACCGTTATCAGCACCGTTACCGACGACAGCAACGTGAGCGACGCCGAAGTAAAACACCAGTCGACTCTGACGAGTGCTGGTACCACCGCTGGCTCAATCAGCAGAAATTGCCGATCACCCTATAAGCACTATAAAGGCAGCAGCGGTGATAAAAATCAAAAATGAATCATAGCGGTCTCTGGTGCGACAACAACGGCGGTCACCAGTGTTAACCGCTTAACAATTAATGACCGAAAATCCGCCATTTCTGTTTTAATCGATACAGGAGCCGACATTTCTGTTTTACCTTGCCGATATACGCACGTTGCTACACCTTCGACCATTAAACTCTACGCCGCTAATGGTTCACCCATCGCCACATATGGACAACGACTACTACGTCTTGACCTTGGCCTACGAAGACCTTTCGATTGGATGTTTACAATCGCTGATGTTCGTGCACCGATCATTGGAGCTGACCTTATACGTCATTATGGTTTGTTAATAGATTTAAAAAATAATAAGTTAATCGACAGTCTGACAAAAATTCATACAACATGCGCTGTAAAAATAGTAGACCAAATAAAAATACGCACTTTTGATTGTGCAACACAATGTGCTGATCTGTTAACAGAGTTCCATGATATTACACGCTTATCGACTGCGAGTGAACGCAAGACATTTTCTACGCAACACAGGATCGAAACAACGGGACAGCCAGTATTTGCACGCGTACGCCGGCTGGAACCGTTCAAATTGCAAATGAGTTTGAATACTTGTTGCGACAGGGTATTATTCGTCCATCCAGCAGCAACTACTCCAGCCCATTGCACATGGTAAAGAAAGCTGACGGATCATGGCGCCCATGTGGCGATTATCGAAAGCTTAATGCACAAACCACAACCGACCGATATCCGATACCCCACCTGCAAGATTTTACGGCTACTCTTTATGGCAAAAAAATCTTCAGCAAAATAGATTTGCAGAAAGCGTATCATCAGTTGCCAATCCACCCTGATGACGTTCACAAAACGGCAATTACGACGCCATTTGGACTTTACGAGTACCTTTATATGCCATTCGGCTTGCGAAATGCCGCTCAGTCGTTTCAAAGGTTGATACACGAAGCCCTGCGAGGTTTACAGTTCGTTTTTGCATACATAGATGACATACTAGTTGCATCACGAGATAACGAAGAAAACCACAGTCATCTAAGACTTGTTTTCGAACGCCTGCGAAAATACGGCCTTGCTATTAACCCAGCAAAATGCGAATTTTGCGTAAAACTAATAAAATTTTTAGGACATTTTATTACAGATTCCTGCATTCAACCTTTGCCAGAACGAGTCGAAGCTATTATGAAGTTCGAAAAGCCCACCGAAGCACAACAACTGAAGACATTTTTGGCCACAGTAAACTTTTACCGTAAGTTCCTACCACGCGCAGTCGAGTATCAAAGGGTATTAACAACGATGATTCCTGGCAACAAGCGTAATGACAAAACAGCTCTTAATTGGATTAACGGACAGACGGCAGCGTTTGAGAAATGTAAGTACGAGCTTTCTAACGCCGCCATCTTAGCACACCCTCGAAGAAATTCTGTTTTATCTTTGGCCACGGACGCATCTAATTTTGCCGTTGGAGCGGTGTTAAACCAGTTAACAGAAAATGGTCCAGAGCACCTTGGGTATTTTTCAAAAAAGCTCACAGCAGAACAAAAATATAGTACGTATGACCGCGAGCTACTCGCGATATACAAGGCTATAAAACATTTCAAGTACATGCTTGAAGGACGAGAATTTCACGTGTTGACCGATCATAAGCCGCTTATATTCGCTTTTCAGCAGAGCAGCGACAAAGCTACACCATGACAACGACGACAACTCGACTTCATCAGTCAGTATTCGACAGATATTCATCACATCCAAGGGACAAGCAATCATATGGCCGACTTACTCTCCAGAATTAATGCTATTAAATGCCAAATCGACCTCCATGAAATAGCAAATGCACAACGAAACGACGATGAGCTAGAAATACTGCTCGAAGATAATTCGAAATCTCTTAAATTCAAACTTCTGAAAATTCCAGGTGACGTCCGTCCATTTATACCAAAACAATTTAGAACACAAATTTTAAACAACGTTCATTCCATGTCGCATCCAGGTACCAAGGCAACCGTTAGAATGGTTACAGAACGTTTTGTCTGGCCAAGCATACGCAAAGATGCCAAAAATTTCGTACGATGCTGCATTCAGTGCCAAAAGTCAAAAGTGTATCGCCACACCAAGTCACCATTACAACAATATCATCCACCTGATCGACGTTTCGACCACGTCAACATTGATATAATCAGGCCACTACCATTACACAATGGCCATCGATATTGATTAACTCTAACCGACAGGTTCACACGCTGGCCTGAAGCAGTGCCGATACCCGACATGACTACCGAAACAATTGCTCGAGCATTGATAACCACATGGATAAGTCGTTATGGTTGTCCACAGTATATCACTACTGACCAGGGTCGACAGTTTGAGTCTCACCTGCTGAATGAACTATTCAAGGTCTTGGGAATCAAGCATATTAGAACGACTCCATACCATCCCCAGGCAAACGGTATTATTGAACGATGGCATAGGACACTCAAATCATCGATTTTGGCAGCAGGAAAAGATACGTGGACCGATCATCTGCCTATAGTTCTGCTCGGCCTAAGAACAGCATATAAATACGACCTTAAAGCATCACCAGCAGAGTTACTGTACGGTGCAATGTTGAAAATACCAGGTCAATTTGTTGAGGAAAATCGGTCTGTTCAGACACCATACGAATTTCTTCAGAATCTTCTACAATCAATGAGAACACTACGTCCAACTCAGAGTTCCATTCAACGTTGATGACCTACATCCACCGTGATTTGAATAAATATTCACACGTCCTAGTCCGAAGGGATAACATACGTCCATCGCTCACATCACCCTACGAGGGACCATTCGAAGTTATACAGCGACAGAAGAAGTTTTTCACGATCAAAATCAGAGAACGAAACGTACAAATTAGCATAGACCGATTAAAACCAGCTTATCTCTGTTTAAACGATACACCGTCAGACGATGTACCTCGCGAATCTTCGAGTCAACCACAAACACAGCAATCGGCAACGAACCCAGTCAACACTCAACAGAAGGCCAAACAGCACAATCATCGACGATAGAGTGTCCAAAGCGCGCAATACGGAAACCCGTACGTTTTCATTAGGCGGGGAGTACTGTAGTGCCTCTCGCACAACACAATTATATAAAATTTTGTTCTTTTTCCTACATATGTGACTGCAGCACAATGTAATAGTGTAACGGCATCTTTAATTGTCTTTTACTCTTTATTGTTTATTCTTGTGCCTAACTTTCATTTTTTGTAATAAATGACACTCGTAGTTGAACCATCAGTAAGGTAACATATTTTTTTTTGATTGGAAATAAATTTAGCCATCGACGCTAAATATATATATATATATATATATATATATATATATATATATATATATATATATATATATATATTTATATATATATCTATATATATATATATATATATTTATATATATATCTATATATATATATATATATATCTATATATATATATATATATATATATATATATATATATATATATATATATATCTATATATATATATATATATATATATATATCTATATATATATATATATATATATATATAGATATATATAAATATATATATATATATATATATATATGTGGCAACCCCCACAAGAAAATCATTTTTTACATCATTGCCGACTACTGTGGCAACTCCCGCATCGCCTCAGTGCACCTACTGCATGATAGCAGAAATAACTTTCACACATTCATTCCGATCTTGTACTCTTTACGAATAAAAGCAAATACTAACTTCTAAAGTGGTGACCCCGGAAGTATAAAATTGAGGTTAGCTCATTCGTAAAAGTGAAAAAACTCCACGTGTATTTGTCGGCGCTAAAAAGCAATTTCTTCGGTTGTGGAATAATCTTTTAACCAACAAAAATTACAAAGATGCTTGGGCCGGAGGACAATGGCACAACACCTCCACAACAACCACCAAATGCACAGCTTATCGGAAATAATGTTCATGTGGATTCTGCTGTGGTTCCAAGAATAAATCCACCGAGCATGGCCGCCACGAACATCGAATCATATTTTATGTCGCTCGAGTTTTGGTTCGCTGCGTCGGGAGTAACTCAAGACATCAGGAAATACAACCTCGTGATGGCGCAAGTGCCACCAAATTAATTGACAGAGCTGCGCGCAATCATTGAAGCCACCCCTCAACAGAACAGGTATGAGTACATCAAAACCAAACTAACCTCACATTTCGCCGACAGTCAGCAAAGGCGCCTGCAGCGTGTTTTATCGGACATGCCACTAGGAGATATGAAGCCTAGTCAGCTCTTCAATGAAATGCGTCGAGTTGCTGGTAGTTCACTATGTGAAACAGTTCTAGTTGATTTGTGGGCATCACGAATACCACCTCACGCGCAGGCTGCAGTGATAGCTGCAAAAGGGGACCCGGTGGATAAAGTTGTAGTCGCAGATGCCATAGTAGAGTCGATGGGCCTACGTGGTATAAATAGAGTAGAGCAATCTTCCGCCGTCTCACCCTCATCGAACCAGTTTAACACAGATTCTGAGGTTACCCTGCAAGCACTCCAACGACAGATTGCGCAACTCTCAAAGCGACTTGAGGCGATACAGACGAAAAAAAGGAGTTCACGAAGCCACTCACGTTCATACAGCCGTAATCGTTCACCTGAACCTCGGACAACCAGTAACTCAGCAAATAGGAGTTGCTGGTATCATCGTACTTTTGGCGACAACGCGCGTAGATGCAAAACCCCCTGCAGTTACGCCAACGCAAATTCACCGAATTGATGTTACTTGACTCGAGCTGCACCGAGTACGGGCAAACATCTTGATGCAGCAATTTTTCGCCTTCAGGTATCAGACATCACAAACAATTTAAAATTTTTAATTGACACCGGCGCAGACGTGTCTGTTATACCAAAAGGCTCACGTTCAGTCAAGTATCAACCTTCTTCCATGAAATTGTTTGCCGCAAATGGAACTCCTATCAACGTTTACGGAGAAGTGCTCTTAAAAGTTAACCTGGGACTAAGGCGCGAGTTTTTGTGGACGTTTTTAATCGCTGATGTTACTTCGGGTATAATTGGTGCAGATTTCATCAGTCACTTTGGTTTACTCATTGATTTAAAACGAAGTCGCCTGATCGATAATAATACTTCATTAGAAACTACTGGACATATGGTCGCCGCCAAACACCTTTCCGTCAAGTCATTCGATACATCTTCGTCGTACGCTGAATTATTAAACGAGTTCCCACCTGGCGCCCATGTGGCGACTATCGGGCATTGAACGCTATCACGACACCGGACAGATACCCAATACCTTACCTACAGGATTTTACAAGCAATTTGCAAGGCAAGACAATTTTTTCAAAAGTCGACCTGCAGAAGGCGTTTCATCAGGTACCTGTCCATACGAATGATATCCCAAAAACTGCTATTGCCACGCCCTTTGGCTTATTTGAGTTTGCATATATGACGCTTGGACTGCGAAATGCAGCTCAAACCTTTCAAAGGCTAATTCACGAGGTCGTACGTGGTCTGGATTTTGTCTTCCCATACATAGACGACATCTGCATCGCTTCATCAAGTCCAAGAGAGCACGAACTACACCTCCGCCAACTTTTTGAAAGACTTACGAAGTACAAGTTAACTATCAACGTAGCGAAGTCTGAATTCGGCCGAAGCGAGATAATCTTTCTCGGCCACATGATATCCTCAAAAGGGATTCGACCGCATCCAGAGCGCGTAGAGGCCATACGCAATTTCAAAAGGCCTTCCACCGTTAAGGAATTGAAGAGTTTCTTGGCGATGATAAACTTTTATAGACGGTTTATACCTCATGCAATCGAAGCACAGGCACCGCTGCTAGAGATGTGCCCTGGAAACGTCAAAAACGACCGATCACTACTCAACTGGTCTGCTGAGACATCAGCAGCTTTTGAGAAGTGCAAACAACAACTAGCGAACTCAACTTTGCTCGCGCACCCATCGAAAGAAGCGGAGCTATCCCTTTGGGTGGATGCTTCCAATATTGCGGCCGGCGCCGTTCTTCATCAGGTGGTAGAAGGTGCTCTTGAACCGTTGGGGTTCTTCTCAAAAAAGTTTGATAAGTCGCAACTGCGTTATAGCACCTACGACCGTGAGCTAACAGCGATATATTTAGCAGTTCGACAATTTAAATTTATGCTAGAAGGCCGGCTCTGTCATATCTATACGGACCACAAGCCGCTTACGTACGCCTTCAGACAAAATTTAGACAAGGCTTCGAATAGACAAGCACGCCAGTTGGATTTCATCTCGCAACTTACTACAGACATCCGTCATGTAAACGGTAAAGAAAACGTTACAGCAGATTTACTCTCTCGTATTTCATCCTTGCAAATGGCACACGTTGATTTTAAAACACTGGCGATTGATCAGAAAGTAGACGAAGAATTGCAACAATTACTGCAAAAAGGTAACGCAAATGGTTCTCTTAAATTAAAACTCTTTACAATTCCAGGCAGCTCAGAACAGTTGTACTGTGACGTTTCGACAAACTGCATTCGGCCATATGTTACCAAGAAGTACAGACGTTTGGTTTTAGAGTCTACGCATAACCTGTGCCACCCAGGCCCACGTGCTACAGCCAAATTGATGACGCAAAGATTCGTTTGGCCTGGCATACAGAAAGACAGCAGAGCTTTTACCAAGGCGTGCGTTCACTGTCAACGGTCAAAAGTGAACCGCCACACATTTTCTCAACTGCAGCGTTACATGCCGCCGGACAAACGATTTTCCCATATTAACGTCGATATAGTGGGCCCATTCCCTCTCAACAATGGACAACGTTACTGTCTCACGTTGGTCGACAGATTCAGCAGGTGGCCCGAGGCAATACCGATTCCCGATATGACTGCTCCAACTATCGCACGTGCACTGATAGACAATTGGATATCGAGGTTTGGAGTTCCCGAGAAAATCACGTCAGATCAAGGACGGCAATTCCAGTCTACCCT
Source organism: Megamerina dolium (assembly GCA_963854835.1). Lineage (NCBI taxonomy): Eukaryota > Metazoa > Arthropoda > Insecta > Diptera > Megamerinidae > Megamerina > Megamerina dolium. The sequence goes on from OY978525.1 coordinate 79,578,235, forward strand.
TTTTGCAGAGCTGACCCGTACCTTGGGTATATCGCACCTCAGAACGACTCCTTATCACCCTCAATCAAACGGGTTAGTAGAGAGGTGGCATCGAACACTGAAGGCTGCGATTTTATGCCAGAACCATGAGCGATGGACTGAGCACTTACCAACAATTTTGCTGGGTCTGCGTACAACCTATAAAGCAGATCTCAAAGCGTCTCCAGCGGAGCTAGTCTACGGCGCTACCCTACGCATCCAATCAGAGTTTTTCCTGGATACCCCAAGCAACAAAACAGAATCAGAGGTCGTCGTCGAGCTACGAAAAGCAATGCAAGAGATGAGAACGCCTGATACAACCTGGCACAGTAACAGCAAAATTTTCGTACATCCAGATCTTCACACTTGCGACAGTGTCTTCATCAGAAACGACTCCGTGCGACCATCGTTGTCGCATCCTTACGACGGCCCACACAAGGTCATAAGCAGAACCGGCAAATATTTCAAGATCAGCGTGAACGGAAGAGAAAAAACTATTTCCATAGATCAACTTAAGCCTGCTTACACAGTTGAAGATGAAGCACAACCATCGAAACCAGAACCAGTCCCTTCAGAGCCGCCCGACACTGCAACATCGACCAAGGTGACACGTTCCGGACGCCGCGTCGTAATTCCAGAACGCTTCAAGAAAACAGTACACCTTGTCTAAGAGGGGAGTACTGTGGCAACCCCCACAAGAAAATCATTTTTTACATCATTGCCGACTACTGTGGTAACTCCCGCATCGCCTCAGTGCACCTACTGCATGATAGCAGAAATAACTTTCACACATTCATTCCGATCTTGTACTCTTTACGAATAACAGCAAATACTAACTTCTAAATATATATATATATATATATATATATATATATATATATATATATATATATATATGTATATATATATATATATATATATGTATATATATATATATATATATATATATATATATATATATATATATATATAAAGGCGGCCAAATTTTTATATAGCGTGTGTGTGTGTGGCACTTATAAGCCCCTAAGGGCCGAGCTTCTCTCCCATTACTGTTGTGCGTGTTAAATTTTAGATAGTATTAGACGGGACCTACTTACAAGTACGACCGGCTCAATAGTTTTATGAAAACGATCAATATACCAAAACCAAAGGCACCGTAAACATATGCTTTGTTGATTGTTTTACTGTGCGCACCACCGTAATTATTTACATTAAAAAAAATAACAAAATTCGTTAAAATTACGGGCGGCATTTTGTTTTGTATATAGTATATTATTATGTAATTCTATTTGAATCAACCTTGTTCGATCACTGGTTTCTGTTCGTAATAATTGTAACACTTAGCAACACAACAACAATTTATTTTATCGACTCTGTTCACAATTAACTATTTACAATAACTCTTTTAATGTACTTGCAACTTTTGCCTCTGATACTGTATCGATGTTTGCGTAATCACGTTCGCGATTCTGTTGAATTGCATTGTCAACACTGGCTCTATTTATACTCTGTGGCAAGGCTCCAGAATCTTCTTTTATCGTAGTCGAGATTCATCTCTTTCTTTCTCGTTGGCATGTTCTGGGTATCTTTCTGGGCCTATTTCTTTTTGTTCACATTCGTTTCGATGCTGCCAATATTCGTGTCATTTACAATAGTGTAAGTCACAATAGTGATAAGTAACCAACCATCGATACTTGTTACAATATGTACATACAGACTATTACTCTATATCTTTTGCTCGAGACCTTGTATTTTCTGAGTTCGCTGAACATAAACATTGAAGTGCATGCATATGTGTATGCGTTGAGGTTGAAATGGCCATTTTGAGGCTGAAGAAAAACAAAGCTGCAGGTGCTGATGGCCTGCCTGCAGAGTTGTTTAAGACAGGAGGCGATGAGCTGCTCGCCTGCATGCAGTAGCTCATAAGCAGAATATGATGATTGGAGGCTCAGTGTTCTCTGTCTCGTACATAAAAAGGAGACCCCACAATTTGCGCAAACTACCGTGGAATACGTCTCCTGAGCATCGCATACAAGGTCCTATCGAGCGTATTTTGTGAAAAATTGAAACCCCTGCTCAACAACCTGATTGGACCGTATCAGTGTGGCTTCAGACCTGGTAAATCCACCATCGACCAGATTTTCACACTGCGCCAAATCCTTGAGAAGACCCAAGAAAAACAGATCTACACACACCATCTATTTGTTGATTATAAAGCCGCTTTCGACAGTCCGGTAAGGGATTACCTCTACGCAACAATGTCTGAGTTCGGTATTCCTGCAAAGCTCATTCGACTTTGTAGAATGACACTGCGTAATTCCCGTTGTGCAGTAAAAATTGGGAAGGACCTATCCGCACCGTTTAGTACCGGACTGGGTTTTAGACAAGGTGATTCGTTATCGTGCGACTTCTTCAATCTTATTATGGAGAAAATACAACGGGTTGCTGATCTACGACATAATGGCACTATCTTCAACAAAAGTGTCATGCTGTTATCGTATGCCGACGATATTGACATAATCGGCATGAACACGCGAGCAGTCAGTGCAGCATTCTCAGAGTTGGAAAGAGAGTCGCGTCGAATGGGTCTTACGGTGAACGAGGGCAAGACGAAGTATCTAATGTCAACAAACAAAGAGTCCCGGCGTCTTGGACAGCAAATCACTGTTGTCAACTACGCTTTGGAGTAGTAAGGGACTTTGTCTATCTTGAAACCAGCATCAACGAAGCAAAGCCGTTCGCATTCATTCGGATTTCAGACTAGGATTGCATCGGATAGTATTTCCGAAAATTAAAATGCAGAACACCAACTAAAAAAAAATAAATTTGTTCCGCTTCAGTCGGGGATTGTGCGTGCGACCTACAGATCAGAAATCCAACACACTAACCACTGAGGTACAGCATCCACTAATACCAACTATCGGTATCAAACTTGTTTCCGAACTAAATCGGATATGAGACACGTCTTAATGATTGACAAAAAAGCACGCAACTTACGTCGCTGTGCTAATTTCGCAGTAATCACTTCCTAGTTGTGGGTAAACTGCACTAGCATCTGTCAACGACAGGCATAAACATTGTACCCAAGCCCAAGAAGTGGAACAGTGTTGGAACAGAAATTCGTAAGTAGCAATTGGTTCTCAGTCGATAATAATATATATGGTAGGTATTAGCCGAATCAGGACACTTTTATCTGTGTCCCTCTTCGTCCCTTAGATCGCGTGCTATGTATTTGGTTGGTTGCAGAATTCTGCTACTACCTTCGTCATAAAACCCTCAGGCGTTATTTCAAGTATGTTTTTTTGATGTATGTTCCACATTTGTAGTTCGTCAATAAACACACACAACGTGCGCCGCTGTCTGTCTCTTCAATGCATAATCTGCAAATATCAGCATCCTCCCCTCCAACAAGACCCATCTTGTTCAAGTGGGTCCAACTTAGCGTTGACCCACTTGAATGCATAATCTGCAAATATCAGCATCCTCCCCTCCAACAAGACCCATCTTGTTCAAGTGGGTCCAACTTAGAGTTGACTGTCCTAGACTGAGAACCGTCCCTGATTCACTGCCCCTTGGTAGCGTCAACGAGGCTTTTGCCTGTCGACAAGTGGACAAACTCCTATCTCGAGAGATGGAGTTTCCTTATCCAATTTTCGACCTTTGTCTTCAACTTACCGTTACTAAGAGCAACTATGCTCCGGCACTTGAAATTCGACTTTAGATCCTTGCCTAGGAAGGGCTTTTATAGCTTAATTTTGCTCTATACCAATGTTTCCCTTGACCCACATAAGAGTAATCGCATTACTGCGTGCACACCTTTTAAGTTTCTGAACACATTCGAACGCCAATTTAGAAGATACAATAGGTTGTTGCACGTGCCTGATCACCACCTGGTTATCGAGTATTAGCAAGATTTTCTTACCTTGCACCGTTCCGTCTAGTAGATGGTCTAGCGCATGCTTTAAACTAAGCATTTCTGCTTGATAAACCGATACATATCTTTCCAGATGCAGAGTGCATGCCAGTCCAAACTTTTTACAGAATATTCCAGCACCCACCCCACTATCTATTAATGAACCATCAATGAAAATACGGATGTCCTTTTCCTCACATACATCATATGTTAGGCCGTCTCCAATGAGTGTCCTATGTGACTTTCCGGTCATCTTTAGCCTACTCATTCCTTCTATTGGCATTTGTGCCTCCTTCACACTGCTATGTAACAGTGAAAGGATGCTCCTGCGCCCAGTCTTCGAGCCGAATCCATACTAATTGTAGATTGTCTTCAGACGTAATTCTATTAATGCCGCCGACTTCGTAATATGCAAATCCCGAACGTGACTGCGAAAACATCTATACAGAGGCAAAAGTTGCTAGTACATTAAAGTGTTATTGTAAATAGTTGATTGTAAGCAGAGTTGATTGTAAATAGAGTTTATTAAATAAATTGTTGCTGTATATAGTTGTATAAAATAAGTGTTGCAGTTATCATTAACAGAATCCAGTGATCGAACAAGGTAATTCAAATAGAATTAAACGCTCACAGAATAAAAACGTAACAATTGGTGTCAGAAGTGGGATTCTGTAAAGATGGTGGAAATTGACCAACTAAAAGTGGACCAGCTTAAAAAGCTGTTGGTAGAGATGAATCTATCGTCATCAGGTGCAAAGGCGGAACTGCTGGTGAGGATGAGGCAAGCTATGGAGGCTAAGGGAATTAATGTAGAAGAACATGAGTTTTTTGAGGAATCCGAGACACATGCAGTTGTGCACGCTGAAGAAGAGAGCAAGATAGATTCGAGTGGTCAACTCACGGATTTCATAAAAACCATGATTCTGCAGCAACAACAACAGCTACAAGAACATTCGGCTGAATTACGTACGGAAATTCAAGGAAATGCGTCTCGCATTGACTCCAAGCTTCAAGAACATTCGGCTGAATTGCGTATGGAAATTCAAGAAGGTTCGTCTCGCCAAGAAAACTTCATTGGAGAATTCCAGAAGACAATTAACTACAGACTACAAGAAATTTCTGGGGCTATTAATGAGAAAGTTGCAGAACTAAAAGAACATGTAGATGAAATTTCCGGAGCCATTAATGAAAAAGTTACAGATCTGAAGGAACATGTAGATGATTTGGAAGATAAGTTCGAGAAATTACAGCACGATCTCAACCAACTAAAAATAAATGGGCCAGCCACATCAGTGATTAGAGATTCAAGTACAATCAAACTAAAGCCACCAACATTTGACGGAAGCACGCCATTCAATATCTTCAAGCTACAATTCGAGACAACCGCTTCGAAGAATCTATGGGATGATAGCGACAAGACTGCTGCTTTAATAGTCGCATTAAAAGGTAATGCTTCCGAGGTGTTACAGATGATTCCAGAGAAAGATCGTGGTAGCTATCAGTCATTGATGAACACACTCCAGCGGAAATATGGAAATGAATACAAGAGTCAGTTACATCGAGTGGAGTTAAAATCGCGTGTGCAACGGAGTAATGAGCGCCTGCAGGAATTCGCTTCTGACATTGAGCGCTTATGTCATCTTGCGTTCTCTGGTAATTCGAAAGAGTTGGTCGAAAAAATAAAAATAGAGGCATTCATAGATGGCATACGTGACGGAGAGACAAAGCGTGCCCTAGTCATGTCACCCAGGAATACATATGCAGAAACAGTCAGTAGTGCCTTGACATAATAAGCCGCCAGTTTAATGTGTCGACCAGTGCCACGTGTACGCCAACTAGAGGCAGAAACATCAGATCTGGATGAAGCAGTGTGTCAGGCAGTTAAGTCAGTAGTGCAGCCTGAAGGAAGAACAACAGGTCGACGTGAAAACAATTTTAATGGTAAGTGCTTCATTTGCGACAAACGAGGGCATATAGCGCGTGATTGCAATCAATCGAGTATGAAGCCTAAAGAAAGAACAAGGAATCAACACAAAAATAAATTTACCGGTAAGTGCTCCATATACGATCAAAGAGGACACATGGCGCGTAATTGTCGTCTACGACGCAAGCAACAAAGATCGAATTCACCAGGACAACGAAAGGAAGATCGTGATGTCATTCATCATGGTAAGGCTGATACTCCATATCATCGTACTTACACCGTAGATAGCAAATATTGCTCTCGGGTAGGAAGCCAGAATCACATTGTTAACCTACGACTTACGAATGTATTATCGGAAGAGTCATGGACCACCGAACGAGTTCAAGAAGATCAACGGAACGACCCAGATCTCTCAAAGATCATGAAATACAAGGAGCAGGGCATACGTCCAGATTGGCAAGAAATGGCTAATGAGAGTCCGATAGCAAAGGCATATTGGGCGCAGTGGCAAAGCCTGCACTTACGAGACGGATGTTTATTCCGAGCATGGGACAGTGACGATGGAAAAATCACTAATGATCTTCTAGTGGTACCCAAGGCGAGAATAAATGAAGTGATAGCGGAGTATCACAATGCCTCCAGTGGAGGGCATTTGGGAATCACCAAAACCGTCGAAAAAAATAAAGAAACGATTTTATTGGGTTGGATGTCATGACCATGTCGCTGATTGGATTCGGAGTAAGCAATGTGCAATGGCCAAAGGTTCCACTAAGAAAAGTCGAGGTAAGATTCACCAATACACCGTGGGTGCTCCATTTGAGCGAATTGCTATGGACATAGCTGGACCATTTCCAATAAGCAACGCAGGAAACAAGTATGTTCTGGTGGTTATAGATTACTTCAGTAAATGGCCTGAAGTATACCCCATTCCAAATCAAGAAGCTAGTACAGTTGCGGATGTATTCGTCAACCAATGGGTTACTCGTTTTGGTGTACCGATGGAGTTACACTCAGACCAAGGTCGAAATTTCGAATCAGTTGTATTCCAAGAGATATGCCGTATGCTGGGTATATACAAAACTCGTACAACACCTTTGCATCCACAATCTGATGGCATGGTAGAACGATTTAACCGTACCTTGGAGGAATATTTGAGAAAAGTCGTAGATAAATACCAAAGAGACTGGGTTGTACATATACCAATGTTCCTCATGGCACATAGATGCGCACAACATGATACGACGGCTACTACACCGGCAATGGCAATTTTTGGAAAGGAGTTAAGACTGCCAGCTGATTTAAAATTTGGAGTCGTAACACCAACGAGATCAACCGAAGTTAATTATACTAGCGAAAAGCGGGAACAGTTGGATGAAGTACATCAGTTCATCAGAGAGCGGTCGCAGATGATAAGCGATAAGATGAAGGCCAGGTATGACTTGAAAGCGAATTCAAAAGGATTCTATGAAGGAGAGCTTGTAATGCTTCATAATCCACAACGAAAGAAAGGCCTGTCCCCTAAACTACAGACTCATTGGGAAGGACCATATGAGATTATAGCAAAGATAAATGACGTAGTGTATCGTATTCAACGTGCCTGGAATAAAAGAGCAAAGTTTAAAGTAGTGCACTTGGAGCGACTTGCGCCATATCGAGGGGAAGTATAAAAACTTGTTCGGGACGAACAAGGTTAAGAGGAGGGCAGTGTAACGAGTATCGATAGTTGGTTACTCATCACTATTGTGACTGACACTATTGGCAGCATCGAAACGAATGTCAACAAAAAGAAATAAACGATAACCAGAACAAGCCAACGAGAAAGGAAGAGAAGAATCTCGATAAAGGAAGATTCTGGAGTGTTGCCAACAGAGTATAAATAGAGCCAGTGTTGAGAAGTGAGAATCAATCGAATTCCGAACGTGACTGCGAAAACATCTATACAGAGGCAAAAGTTGCTAGTACATTAAAGTGTTATTGTAAATAGTTGATTGTAAGCAGAGTTGATTGTAAATAGAGTTTATTAAATAAATTGTTGCTGTATATAGTTGTATAAAATAAGTGTTGCAGTTATCATTAACAGAATCCAGTGATCGAACAAGGTAATTCAAATAGAATTAAACGCTCACAGAATAAAAACGTAACAATATTAAAACCGAATTATCGAATCACTTCACACAATACAAAATTATGAGAACGAATGCACAATTACTTGATGTAACTGACCGCAGTGAACAAGAATAAATAGTTGATATCACATACAATAGAGCTAATAGGAGCTATAAAAATCATGCGACAGAAATTTTAACCACGCATTACTGGCCAAACATAAAGAAACTATGCAAAACAAAGCATATGAGTTGTGAAATTTGCTTAAAGGACAAGTATGAGCGCACAAAACAACAAAAACAACCGATAACAAAAACTCCAATACCCACAAAAGTAGGTGAATCAATCCAAGTGGATGTATTCTACATGAGTAATAATGTCTATATCTCATCTATAGACCGATATTCCAAGTACGCATTTTTCAGACGCGTAGAAGGTAGAAAAGACTCATTATTGATGATAGAAGATATATTAACACAAATATATCCATATGACCGCAATCTTATGACTGATAACGAACGTATTTTTCCTCGGTTGATAGCAGAAACGATATACAGAAGACTTATATAATGCATACAGTAATCCCAAGTGCTCATTCAACGACAAACGCGGTTGCATGGAACCATAATCGAATTAAGTAACCTCCTCACAGAACAAAATAGTAAAAGTCCTATCGAAGAAATATTCGAAGCTGTCCGACAGTACAACCTAACAATACACTTAGTGACGAAGAAAATCCTTTGGAAATGTTTATAATCCTGAAAAATATCTTGAAATAACAAATGACCTGCCCAAGGCTAAGGAAATAACAGTACCAGTATAATGCGAAAACAGCACAGAAGTTCAGGAAATACAACGTAGAGAAAGATTTAGGCCAATCAATGTTAACACAGAAAAAGATAATATACGACGACAATCAAAATGAAAATAAATTCTATCTTGTTACTCATAATTTTAGTGAAAAATATCTTAACTCATCAAATAGTCGACTTTAGTGATAAAAAATAGTGATAAAAGTTTAATTTGTCTCCAAGAACGACCTGATTTTAGTGCTTCGGCTTCAACTTGTCATCTCCATGTATTGGCTGGTCTGCCTCACCTTCGACTCCCTTGAGGATTCCAGTCCAATGCTCTTCTTGTGATGTCTGCTTTGTTTTACGAAGTGTTTGCCTAATCCACTTCCATTACGGCGATGGATTTCTATATGGACAGGAATATAGAAATACTCAGGCATTTTTATTGTGCATTTGAAAGAAACATTCATTATAATCTACAAATTGTTACTGCCGGAAGAATTGCTAATTACTTGTCGACAGGTGGGTACCGTTCGAAAGATAAATCTTTTCGATATCAAATTTGCTATGCTTCAGCCGGGGATTGAACCCACGACCTACAGATCAGAAGGACAACACACTAACCACTGAGTTAAGGTACCCTCAAAATTATTGAGGAACTTATATTTGTAAACAAAATCTAAGAGACGATTGTACCATGTCCTTAGACTTAAATCCGAAAGCAATGTAATTCAATAAAACAACGAAAACATACATTCAAGAGAAGCCTTTGAAAACAACATTTGTAACAATAACTATAATTTTAAGCATAATTGCACTTGTATATATAGTAAAATTTTACCTTGGTATAAATTAAAATTAAAAGCTAAGAAAACAATAAGCGTATGCTTTAGAAATGGCAAAATAAAAAAACTAGGACGTTTTTATTCAACATAGAGGGTTAACATCTCAGTAAACAATAGCAGCAACATTTATGGCGCCATCATGGGTAGCGGTTTTAAAGGCCGAAGCGATGGAAGCGTCAAGGCGCGAAAAGTGGTTTCACCGAGGAAGACATCGATTCCGAGCGGGGATGACAGGAAGAAGGCGATTGACTATCATTATTACTCGCACTAGAAGCATGTAGTACAGTGACATACTGATGGCAGTCTGCAGGAGCTTGGAAAAAATGTTTCGGGTATCCAGAAGACGACGAAGGACGAGATCCTGCTCGAGCTTAAGAAGGCGCAGATGTCCAACACCGGCATCTTTGAGTAGAAACCGAGCAGGGTATAGGCGCCCATGCGCAGACTAGACCGCTGACCTATGAGCATTCGGTTTAAATCCGTGATCTGGATGAAATTACCACCAAGGAGGATATCGTTGAGGCCATCCGATCACAGATGAAAGAGCATAGACACTTCGACTAAAGGGCGATCAAAACGTCCGTGAAGCGTATGCAGGGATGCATACTGCTGTGGTTAGTCTCTCAGCATTGGACGCGAGGAGATTGTTGGAAGCTCAGAAGACTTAGATCGGGTAGGTGGTTTGCCGAGTACTGGAGAAGCCGAACCTGAGAAAGTGCTACAGATGCCTGAAATACGGGCACATGGCGAAAGTCTGCAAGAGCGCTGAAGACAGGAGCCAGAACTCCATCAAATGCAACGAGAAGGTGCATTTTGCGGCACCAAATCGGTAGTAGGAAGTGTCCCCTGTACCAAGCAGCCTGCAAAAGAGCTAAATGAGGGTTGTACAGATCAACCTGAACCAGACGATTTATGAGTAAAAAATAGATGTGGCGAAAACCTTCGAACAGTATAAGAACCTGGATGCCGGAACATGGATATCCGATCATCTCAACAGAACGGCCATATGAGCCTGCGGGGCAATTCCCTTCAGGATAAGCCGCTCCTTGGGAAACCCTACTATGTCCAGGCGAAGATCGGAGGGATCCAGGTCTATAGTTGCTATGTCCCACCCAGTGTGCCACAAGGCGACTTTGAGAGGACATTGGATGAACTGGTGCGAGATTCACTTTCTACTACGCCAAACGTAATAGCAGGAGACTTCAAGGCGTGGGCCGAGGAATGGGGCAGCAGCTACACAAATCGACGGGGCAATACTCTGCTCCAGGTGTTTTCTCTACTAGATGCGGTATTGCTCGATACCAGGGCAAAAAATAATTTCGAGAAGAATGGACACGGATCAGACATTGACATCACGTTCGCCAGTTGTGCGATCGGCAAACTGGCAGGTGTGCGATTTCTATACCCATAGCGACCACCTTGCCGCAAAAAACGCAGACGAAAGGGTGGAAAGTCGACACGCTTGATGAGGATATTTTCTGACTCATGCTAAACGAATACCCAAACAGCGCGAATGTCGTTGATAAGCAAGCCATAATGCTGGTTAAACATGTAAGCAAAGCCAGTGACGCCGCCATTTTCAGAAAGGGGCAAAACCCCTATAAGAAGCCAGCCTACTGATGGAATGAGGAGATCGACACACTGTGAAATGAATGCCACAAAGCGAGACGTCTCTCCCAGAGAAGCCAAGGAACGGAAGAGCATGCGGGACTGCGTGAATGCTTCAAACAAACTCAACGAGCTCAAAAAGGTGATTAAAAGGAGTAAAATTACATGTTTCAAAGAACTGTACAAAAAGGTCGATGAAAACCCCTGGGGTGATGATTGCAAGGTAGTTATTACAAAGATCAGTGGCGGTGGAGGCCAAACTGCAACTTGTCCCATTCTCTTAGAAAGGACGGTGAAAACGGTCCGGAGATACCAGTAGTAGAGAAATTAGTGACGATAGACGAGCCGGAGATCATCCTAGCGGCGGGGAGGTTCGGCAACACAAAGGCGCCTGGTCTTGATGGTATTTCGCACAAGGCGTTGAATATCGCCATCACTCACAATACGAAGCCGTTTGCGGAGCTCTTCGCGAGGTGCTTTAATGAAGGAGATATCCTGAAAGCGTGGTAATAATTGATTACGCAGATGACATAGCCGTCACTATTGTCGCGAAGGAGCTACACCAGATCCAGAGCGTCTGCAACGAGACGGTGATGAAAGTTAAGGAGTGGCTTACGGCGACGAAGCTACAACTTCCGGGTGAAAAATTGGATTCAGTGCTCATCACGAGCAGAAAGAAGCTAGAAACGGACACCCTAAACATCAATGGCTATAACGTCACAACGCAGCCCTTTTTAAAGTACCTCGGCGTGATAATCGATACGAGATTAAATTTCAAGGTACATAAAAAAAATGTGTGGTAAGGCGGTCACGGCGATAGCGGCAACAGAGAGAGCAGGAGAGAACTTTTGGTTAAAGTTAGCCAGTCCGTACTAATGTATGCGACACCAATATATTGGGAAGCCCTATGGCAAAAGACTTATGCCAAGAAAGCCAAAGAAGTCTTCAGGCTGAGCGCTATGAGGTTCATATGCGCCTTCAGAACAGTGTCGCACGAAGCTGCATGTGTTATATCTGTACCATGCCACCGCATATAATGGCGTCGGAGTAGCACAAAGTCTATAGCAGGACCAAGAGTTTGCACAGAAGTCTAAAGGATGCCGAACGAAAAGAGGATAGGCAGACGAGCCTGGATGAATGGCAGCAGCTTTGGGATGGCGCAAGTAATAGAAAATGACCGCACAGGCTCATCAAGAATGTACAAACCTGGGTTGAGAGAAGTCACGGTGAGACTGACTACTACCTGATGCAGTTTTTGATCGATCACGGGGGCTACAGGGAGTGTCTCCTAAGGTTCGGCCATTAAAATGCCGAAGGTAACAATCTAAGCATCATAATGATTCACAACATATAAATTGCTAAACAAATATCCCTAATAGCCTAGACAAACGGCAGCGTTAATCCGTATTACCGGCGCACTTAATCCGAATAAAATATTAACCTGACAGACGGCAGTATTGCGGATTAACTAAACAGCTGATTGCTGTTTTATTAGGTCTGCTCACTTACATTACTATCACTATCAATTTCTGTCATCTGTCACTCTCGATATGAGAAAATCTACAAGAAGTATATGAACTGAAAACTATTAGAAACTTGTAAATTGACATTGACAGTTCTTAATTGATAGCTGGATTTATTTGTTCGCCAACGCTTTTCATTTTGAAAACAATTAAAAATTGTTGAAAGTTTTTTACAAGCGAACACACCCAATATTTTGTAAAATGGATCGCGAAAAATTCACAATAGAAAATTTTCAGAAGTGCTGCCATCGCAAATTGCCCTAATCCTCTTTTATTTTGAGAATTAACTCATAGAGTTAATGCGGATTAGCTGCAGTTAATGCCCTAGTTAATTCGAATTAACTCGGTAATTCGGAATTAGGCTGCCGTCTGTCTAGGCTATAAGTCACCAATCACAACGGTGAATTTCGCCCAAACTGACCACAAACTGAATGAATGAATGAACCGAGCATGAATTTTGATAATGAGATTCAATAATCTGCAAGTTTTGTTTGTTTGTAAGTCGATTCGTGACCAAACTAATCATGTTACACGAAAACAGCTGAGCTGCTAATAACAGTGTAGCCAAAAAGAAAGCTGCCAAAAAATCACCCTGTATATACCCAACAAGAACAGCATGATCGTAAGAGAACGAAAGTTACAACTACTGCCTCTCGGTCGAGTTACAAACAAAAAGAAAATACTGACAAATTGTATTCTATATGAAAGATCTTAATTGAAAAACGGTCCAAAAAGCCAAAAAGGTACAGCCACACACATAGTCTTCTTCGTTAATCTGCTGTTATATTGACTTCCACTAAACAGCCAAAGTGCTGAATGTTCGAAGTTAGGGTTGCTGTGTAACCGTAAAATATTTTACATTCTCCCCGACTGCACTTTGGGAGTTCAGAACTCCCTCACCAGCCTCGATGATTCTGCAACCCTGTTGCACTGGTCGCTGGCATTGATGTACAGTCCCTTTCCGATTAGTCGTTCGAAGCAGTTTCAATAGTAACCACCCTTACTAACCCATCATCGCCTGGGTGAACTTCGGTGATCCTACCAATTCGCCAGCGCGATGGTGGAATGTGTTCGTGTTGGAGTGCAACTACGACACCGACTTGAATGTTCGGCACCGGCCGTGCCCACTTGCTGCGAGCTTTTAGTTGTATCAAATACTCCTCGTGCCAGCATTGCACGAGTAGTATTCGTGATTGCTGAACTGCGAAGTGATGATTGGAGTGCGCCAGTAAGGCCGACCACATGGTCCAAAACGTAGAACATAAGCGGTGGTGTGTAGAACATGGCGTAGGGTGATGAACGGCTCTGTAAGCAGAACAAGGGCACAATAGTCAACTCACACTTGCTACTTTGGTACCGTCAATAGACAGATTTGAGTTAGTAATGGGCGCAGCTGAGTATAATGAGCAATCTGCTATGCAGGATTGAGTAGTGGTATTTCGGAGACCTTCATGTCTCCCTCGTAGATATATTGTGGACCTCTGCACCAAATTGTGAAACGTGCAATGATAAGTTAAGGCTTGTTACTTGCATCACAATACCCATGCATTGTTATACTAGAGATATGTGTCATATCCAGCCAAAGAGATATGCGTAGAATAGTACTTGCTGGAATCGCACTTCGAAACTTGAGCCACTTTTCACGTAATTTTCATGGCAGTGGTGTCTCCGAGTCAATTTTCGCTGCCTAAGTCAGCTGAATAAACATCTTGGCAGTCACTGTGACTGGAGCAAGATAACCCACAGCGGTCGGTCAGCGCAACTCTGATAGTAGTCCGTTGTTGATTGAATCCCAGTGAAGACCTTTCACCTTGGCTTCAGAATCTCCAATGATTAATTAAATTGCCGACGTAGAAGAACAGGCGATTGCAGTGCGAGTACTGATGATGTTCTAATTCCACTTGCGAAGACTGAAACCAACCTGCTGCAGAATGGCTCTAATATCACGTGCCAATGTTATGGCATCCTCCGGCGTATCAGAATTCTAGAGAAAGTTATGCACGTAGAAATTCTGAAGAATGTTTTCTCGGGCGGCCACAGTACTATTGCACTTTCATTAGCCATTTCTTGACAATCTGGACGTACGCCCTTATATTCCATAATCTTAACGAGATCTGGATCGTTCCACTGATCTTCTTGCACTCGTTCGATGGTCTAAGAGTTGTTTTCTCTTTGTCCTCCTGACCAAGTTTTACCTGTCACTAGTAAATTTGCAGATCAAAAGTTGAAAACCACATCACACCAGATAGCGTGTCCAGAGTCTCATAGATTCTTGGCATTGGATAGCTGCCTTTTTTCGTAATATCATTCAGCCTTCTGTTTTCCACACAGAATTCCATCCAGTATTCCAGAATTCCAGTACTTTCATCCTTCTTCTTTACCAGCGCAACTGAAATCAATGAACTCGCTGAAGATTCAATAACACCTTGTTTCTGTATATTAAATATTAAAATTAAAAAAAAAAAAAACCAACACAAGTGCAAGTAAAAAGAAATAATTGAGTGTTAAACGCTCTCCGCAATCAGTGCGACGCTCTTTTATGACCGAACGTGAATCTCACAAAACAGAAATTTAAAATAACAGTGAAAGTACACTGAAATTGTTGAAGCACTGTGAGACAACAACAACTGAAGACTCTTTGTCTTATGCTCCTTCTCTGAGCAACAACATGTCTTGGAGTGCACAATGTGTCACACCTGAAGTGCAGGAATTAGCAACAAAAACAGCGCGTGTACTAGGTAATACACCGTTGTCAGTTCTCTCGCAACATAAAGAGAGAGAAAATCAATGCACTAAGACAATTGTACCAAAAGCATTTGAAAACAACAACATCTTGCTAACCGGTAATTCGCAACATTTGCAAAATGCAAATAAACATGTTGATAAACATTCATAGCTATCAATATCATCAACAAAGGTACAAACTGGAATGGATAGGTATATATTAATTACAAAGAGGAAGCGAAGCCCTCAGGGTGACGTACAAAAAAATACCCCGAAAATCCATAAGCACAATGGCACTAATAATAATAATAACAATAATAACAACAACAACAATATAAATAATAATAATAGATTTGCAATGCTAAATCAACAAGTAGAATCAACAGTGCAGAAATCTAAGCTACCAATATATGTAAGGGAAAACAACCAAACTGAATTAATAAAATGCCTTACGCAACTTATTGGTGCAAAGAATTTTCATATAGTAACAATCATGAAGGGCACTATTAAAAAAATTAAACTGCAAATATATGAAGAAAGAAATTACCATTCTGTCACAAAATATTTTGATGACAAACAGAAATACTATTACACGTACCAGTTGAAAAGCAGCAAAGGATTAGTCGTTGTGATAAAAGGCATTGAGCCAAACGTTGACTGCAATGATGTGAAAATAGCTATAGAAGAAGAGGGTTTTAAGGTCAAATCCGTGTTCAACATAAAAAATAAAGAAAAACAGCCTACGCCATTATATCGCGTCGAGTTGGAACCCGACATTAAGAAACTTAAAAAGGGTGAAATTCACCCAATATATAATATAAAATATTTAATTCACCGAAGAATTTCGGTGGAAGAACCTCATAAAAGATCGGGCCCAATACAATGTGCTAACTGTCAAGAGTATGGGCACACAAAATCTTACTGCACTCTACGAAGTGTATGCGTTATATGTGGTGACTTTCATCCCACCTCCAAATGTACTGTTAACAAAGAAGATTCTTCTGTTAAAAAATGTAGTAACTGCGGTGGAAATCACACTGCAAACTATAGAGGTTGTCCAGTTTATACTGAGCTCAACCTCAAACTTAAAAGTACTTCCCAAGTAAGATCTCGCAACCCATCAATGGTTAATGCTCCTCAAATAGAGCATGTATCTGCTCCTCCTCCACAAAATGTTACAAATACTACTCATGTTATGCCAACATCTTATGCAAACATTTTAAAAGGGACTACTCCTCCAGTTAATCAAGATAGTGTTCCAAACACTCTTGAAAATTCTGTAAATAATCTGGTCCAGTTAATGACACATTTTATGAATTCAATGCAAGGCATGATGCAAGAGCTAATGAAAAATCAGTCCATGCTCCTTCAAGCAATTCTGTCAAAACAATGAACGAACTGAAGTTATGTTTTTGGAATGCAAATGGGTTAAGCCAACATAAAAATGAACTGGAAGTATTTCTCCATAAAAATCAAGTTGATGTAATGCTTATTTCAGAAACTCACTTCACAAAATTTAATAATTTTTCAATAAATGGGTTTGCGCTTTATGATACCAAACACCCTGAAAATAAGGAAAGAGGAGGGACAGCTATCCTCATCAAAAATAGAATAAAACATTATGCATTAGAAGAATTTTGCAAAGAATATATTCATTCCACCTCTATTTGTATAGAAACAATTACCCAAAAATTAACAATATCTTCTGTTTACTGTCCTCCTAGACAAAATATTACAGAATAACAATTTTCTGAATTTTTTGCAACTCTAGGGCATACGTTTATCGCGGCGGGCGACTATAACTCCAAGCACACTTATTGGGGTTCCAGGCTTATATCTCCAAACGGTAGACGTCTTTTCTCGACAATATCAAGCAACGGATATGATGCCATATCTACCGGCCAACCTACTTACTGGCCTTCGGATCCTAGAAAAGTACCGTATCTTATTGACTTTGCAGTAACTAAAAGTCTAAAAAGAACCCATTTAAAGACATGGCCATCCTTTGTGCTTTCATCTGATCATTCCCCATCGTTCATTTTACTAAATGTTTTAGTTCGTTTCAGTGAATCAAGCCAGTATATTATAAACAAATTCACTAATTGGCTAAATTATAAAAAATATATTAGTTCTCACATTGGTCTTAAAATACCTCTTAAGACAGTAAAGCAAGTCGACAGTGCAGTTGAAAATTTCACCTAGTTGGCTCATGAAGCTGCTAAAATTGCAACACCTCAAAATAAATTCCAAGATTATAAAAAGCATACAAATGCCGATATTGAGGAGTTAATTAAAATTAAAAGGAAAGCCAGGAGAGAATGGCAGCAGCATAGATCACCAAACCTAAAACAAAAATTGGCAGACTGTACTAAAACACTTAAAAGAATCTCAAAAGAAACAGAAGAGAGACGTTTAAATGTATTTATTAGTAATCTTGCTGCAACAAAAGATACAGATTATTCTCTGTGGAAAGCAGTCAAAGGTGTAAAGTGTCCGATAATAATAGTGGCTCCAATACGAATGCCAGATAGATCATGGGCAAGAAGCGATCAAGATAAAGCAGAAGCATTTGCAAATCACTTAGAAGGCGTTTTCAAACGAAAGGAATCTACAAGAGTGGAGGATTACCAATCATGACCAATAACAGCTCTACTACCTTAGTGAGATTTTCTTTAAAGGAACTTAACAAAATCATAAATGACCTAAACGTCAAAAAAGCTGCAGGGTATGATAAAATAAGTGCCAAAATAATCGCCGAGCTACCTCAAATTGCAGTAAAACAGCTGTTACACATAATGAATGCAATACCATTCCTTTGTTATTTCCCCTCAGCATGGAAAATTTCCTAAATAATTATTATTGCAAAACCTGGAAAAGATTCAACTAATGTATCGTCGTACAGGCCTATTAGCCTGCTGCCTATCCTATCCAAAGTGTTTGAAAAACTATTAATGTTGAGGATACAGCCAATTGTTGAAGCAAATAACATTATACCTTTGCATCAATTTGGGTTCAGAGCAAAACATGCTACAGTAGAACAAGTTCACAGAATAGTATCTAACATTACAAAAGCTTATTAGAATCAACGAATCAAAATGCGTCCATATGACTTTCACGTTCAACAGAAAAACATGCCCTCAACTACAAATTAATGGTAAAATATACCACAAAAAAACGAAGTGACCTATCTAGGCTTTCATCTCGATAGAAGGCTAACCTGGAAGAAGCACATTGAAACAAAGCAATCGCATGCTAAATTAAAAGCAGCCAAACTTCATTGGTTGATTGGAAACGCCTCGAAATTGTCACTTCATAATAAAATGCTTATATTCAAGTCCGCCATTAAACCAATTTGGAGCTACGGCATTCAGCTTTGGGGCACTTCTTCAAACTCTAATATTGAGAAAATTCAGCGTGTTCAATCTAAAATCCTTAGACGTCTTTGGCGATCTCCTTGATACATCAGTAACACAAATATACACAAGGACCTACAGATTGACACTATTAAAATAGACATATGGAAACATTGCCAACGTTACTCTGAACGACTAAGTAATCATCCTGATACTTTAGCGAGAGAGCTCCTTAAGCTTAAATATATTAAAAGACTAAAAAGGAAAAATGTTTTAAATATATCTTTCACATAATCTCTCATTACTATTATATATGTCCTTCATGACATCACATGCTATATTTGTTTGCTTTAATTTATTTGAATCATGTACACATTGGTGTAGAATCAACAAAATGTATTTTTTTAGTATATAAGATTTGTATAATTATTGTTAGTTTCGTAAGAAAGATACAATAAATAGAAGAATTTGAAAAAAAATAAAAAGTAGCTTCCTCGAAATGACCAATCACCATTATTTTCTTCACAACTGTAGATGCATTGGTGTAGAATCAACAAAATGTATTTTTTTAGTATATAAGATTTGTATAATTATTGTTAGTTTCGTAAGAAAGATACAATAAATAGAAGAATTTGAAAAAAAATAAAAAGTAGCTTCCTCGAAATGACCAATCACCATTATTTTCTTCACAACTGTAGATGCATTAGTTAGTTGGATTTAGTATTCGTACCGGTACCATTCCATTTTCTTTAGGCTCTACTAACGTCTTACCAAGAATGATGTTTTTATTCGGTTTTTCTTTATCCGCTTCCGCTAAGGTTAACATGAATTCCATATTATCCAGTTTCCATCGACAGCCAAGCTGCTTGGCACACGCTGTAGTTGTGAAATGTGAATGATGGGGTATCTGTTGTCCCGCTGAACTGACACGATTTAGTTTGATTTGTTTTAGTGAAGCGATCACTGTCCACCTTATTCGCTTTTTTTTTTTGTCTTCCTGGAGAATTCGATCTTGATCGCTTTCGTCGTAGACGGCAATCACGCGCCTCGTGTCCTAGATTTCCTCTCTTACCAGTAAATTTGTTTTCGCGTCGACCTGTTGTTCATGCTTCAGACTGCACTACTGAGTTAACTGCCTGAAACACTGCTTCAACCAGATCTGATGTTTCTGTTTCTAGTTGGCGTACTCGTGGCATTGGTTGACACATTAAGCTGGCGAATTCATACATCAAAGCACTACTGATTGTTTCGGCATATGTATTGGTGACATGACTAGAGCACGCTTAGTCTCTCCATCACGCACGTATACCGTCTATGAATGCCTCTATTTTTATTTTCTCGATGAATTCTTCCAAATTTCAGAGAACGTTAGATGACATAAACGCTTAATTGTAGAAGCGAAGTCCTGAAGACTGTCATTTCTACTTTCCACACGCGATCTTAATTTTCTCCTCGATGTAATTGGCTCTTATATTCGTTTCCATATTTGCGCTGAAGCGTCTCCGTTAGTGATTGGTAGTTACCACGATCTTTCTCTAGAACCGTTTGGAAGACTCCTGAGACATTACCTTTTAATGCGATTATTAAAGCAGCAGTCTTGTCGCTATCATCCCATTGAATCTTCGAAGCTATTGTCTCGAATTGAAGTTTGATGATGTTGAATGGCGTGGTTCCATCAAATGTTGGTGCCTTTAGATTGATTGTACTTGAATCTCTAATTACTGGTGTGGCTGGTCTATTTATTTTTAGTTGATTGGGTTCTTTCTGTAAGTTATCGAAGTGTTCAAAGTCATCCACATGATCCTTCAGATCCGTGAATTTTTCATTAATGGCTCCGGAAAATTCCTGAAATCTAATATCAATTCCTTTTTGTAGATTTTTTTTTTTTTTTTTTTTGTTAGCTTATTTTTTTTTTTATTGAATCTTTCTTAAATACAAGAAACTAACAATAAGTATTCAAATCTTAAAAACTAAATAAAACTATGTGATATCCCCTACGTTCCATCACAATTTGGTGAGTCGCGAGATGTAGCAATTTTACAACATATTCAGTGTGTCTTTTCTTTTTAATCGACGATGCCCCTTGCTCAGCAACAATTGCCTAGCAAGGGGATTCGGATGATTGTGTAATTTTTGAATGTAGCTTCTGCAGGACATTGCAACTTCCTCAGAAATTGTGGATACATTTAAATCTCGATGGATGTTAACGTTCCTCATATACCAAGGCGCGTTTACAATAATTCGCAGACACTTGGATTGTATTCGCTGCAATTTTTCGATATTAGAGGGAGATGCGGTGCCCCAAAACTGAATACCATAAGTCCAGATTGGTTTCAGGATTGCTTTATATAATAGCACTTTGTATTCAAGATTCAACTTTGATCTTTTGTGTAACAGCCACCATAACTGATTCATTTTAAGCTTGATCTGAGTTTTCTTTGCCTCTATGTGATTTTTCCATGTCAGCCTTCTGTCGAGGTGAATACCCAAGTACTTTGTTGAGGAACATTGTGGAACTGATTGGCCATTAATTTTAAGTGGGGGACATGTATCTAGCCTTAGCGTGAAGGTTACATGTACGCTCTTTGATTCATTGACTTTTATACGCCATTTTGCTAGCCAGATTTCGAGAGAATCGACATGAGTCTGCAGGAGTTTAGTAGCTTCTATGGGGTTAGAGCGAGAGCACAATATTGCCGTATCATCAGCAAAGGTCGATATGAATGTATAGTTATTGTTGGGCATATCTGAAGTGTATAAGAGATACAGTAAGGGACCCAAAACGCTTCCTTGAGGAACGCCAGCGTGAATATCCAATGGATTTGTTGTGTAATCCTTGTGATGTACGAGAAATTGTCTTTTCGTGAGGTAGCTACTAAGCAATGAGGAGACATTTGCAGGCAGTAATAGTTTGAGTTTGTAAATAAGGCCATCGTGCCATACTTTATCGAAAGCTTGAGTGATATCAAGAAAGACAGCTGAGCAATACTTTTTTTCTTCAAAAGTGTTCCTTATCAGAGTTACAATGCGGTGGACTTGTTCTATTGTGCCGTGCTGTTTTCTAAATCCAAACTGATGTTGAGGAATCAGTTGGTTGAGATTAATAAATGGAGTTATATTCATGACAAGTAGCTTTTCGAATACTTTAGAAAGTAGAGGCAGGAGGCTGATAGGTCTGTACGATGCAACTTTTGTAGGGTATTTTCCTGGTTTTGCTATCATAATAATTTTTGAAGTTTTCCAGCATTTGGGATAGTGTTTAATACGAAGGATAGCATTGAAAATGTGCATCAGATGAATTACTGAAGCCGGAGGTAGCGCTTTTATCATTTTACCGGTAATTTTATCTGGACCAGGTGATTTTTTTGGGTTTAAATCTTTATAAATTGCTTTGAATATGTCCTTTTTTTTAATTTTGAGCGTTATTGAGCAAGGTTGAGAAGTTAATATTGGTAATGAGGACTGTGAAGAGGGTGGATTGGGTGTAAACACACTTTTTAGGTGGTTTGCAAAAGCCAAACCCTTCTCACAGTTGCTTCTAGCCCAATTACCGTCACTCAAACGGATGGGGGAATCAGTGAGAATTGGCCGATTTGATTTTTTTGCTGATTTCCACAAAGAGTAGTCTGACGCTTCACCAGGTGTTAATTTCGCTATGTGCTCTTCTAACTCTTTGTTGTTTTTATTTTTTAAAGCTTGCTTTAACTTTCGAGTGCAGTGCTGTAGCTGTGTTTTCAGATTCGGTGATATGAATTCTTGCCATTGTTTTCGGAGTCTTCTTTTCTGTCTTACTAGCAATTCAATATCGGCTGGTGTGTATGGGCTATAGTTTGATTGCTTGCATACCTTTGTGCAGGTGGCTGAGCTGAGAGCTAATGAGAGCAGCTGGTTGAATTTTTCGAGTGCTGAGTCTACATCGTGTCCATTTCTTAATACAGTACTCAGAGGAAGATGGGAATTTATATATTTCTTGAATTTTAACCAGTCTATTTTCTTTCTAACGCAATTGCTTTGGGGGCTTGGTGATTTTATAGATATTACCGTGGGTGAGTGGTCAGATGATAGATCATAATTACACTCTGTGGAGATATTTTCCATCTGCAAACCTTTGGCGACTCCAAAGTCTATGAGATCGGGTATTTTCCTCTTGTCCGTCGGCCAATATGTCGGTTGACCATTTGAAATAACATCGTAGCCGTGGTTAGTGATGATTGAACATAGTCTTTTGCCTTTTGGAGTTATTATTCGGGAGCCCCAGTGAGTGTGTTTGGCGTTGAAATCGCCAGCAACCAAGAATTTGCTACCAAGAGTTGAGAAAAATTCTTTATATTGCTGTTCGGTAATACTGTATCTTGGGGGACAGTATATCGCAGATATTACTAGCTTAGAGATGTATTCTTCCAGACATATAGATGTTGCTTGCAAGTAGACGCTACTAAAATCTTCAAGAACATAATGTTTTATTCTGCTTTTTATCAATATGGCAGTTCCTCCGCGTGCCTTACCATGCGGATGATTTGTGGTGTACAGTTTGTAATATGGTATTTGGTAGCAATTTTTGTCAGTGAAATGGGTCTCAGATATCATCATTATGTCGATTTGGCTGGATTCAAGGAATTGAATTAGCTCCAAACGGTGCTGGCTTAAGCCGTTGGCGTTCCAGTGGCATATCTTGAGACAACTCATGGTCTGGATAGCAATGTTTGGAGTAACATCGATTGATTTTTCATCATTTCTTGCATCATTGTTTGCATTGAGTTCATGAATTGGTTCATATTCTGAATCAATGTTTGAAGCAAATGTTCAAGGGTACTTGACTGTTGGGTGGGCAGTGAGTGTTTCTGCTCATTATTTACATTGCTTTGTTGGTGTGGGTTTTGTTTTAACACGCTAGCGTATGAATTGGTTTGATTCTTGTTTGGGATTGCAGAGAAGAATTGTGTTGCATCAATATTTTGTCTCTTACTTGAGTTGGCTATCTGAGTTTGCTCAACTGGTTTTAGAGGTTGATTGCTAGCGGAGAAATTTAGCTTTAGGGTTGTATATACTGGGCAACCTCTATAATTTGCGGTGTGATTACCTCCACAATTGCTGCATTTTTTCATGCTAGCATCGCCTTTAGATTTTGGGCATATGTTTGATTTATGGAGATCTCCACAAATCACACAAACAGCTGGCAGGGTACAATATGTCTTAGTATGTCCATATTCTTGGCAGTTGCTGCACTGAGGAGGTCCAGTTCTCTTATGGGGTTCTTCGATTGTGATTTTGCGATGCAATAAATATCGAATTTTATATATGGGGTGTACTTCACCTTTTTTTAGGGGTTTTGTTTCAGGCTGAAGCTCAATACGATATAACGGTTGAGGTATATTGCTCTTGTTGAGAATGTTGAATACTGTTTTGGCTTGAAACCCTTCTTCCTGGAGGGCAAGTTTGATTTCGTTAATATCAACGTTGGGTTCGACGCCTTTGAGTACAACGATTAAGCCCTTACTACTTTTTAGCTGATATGTGTAGTAATTCTTTTTTACAGCATCAAATTCCGCTATTACTTTGCGATAATGAGTTTCGCTGTAGATTTGCACTTTTGTTTCCTCAATTTGGCCTTTGCGAATAGGAACAACATGGAAATTCTTTGGTCCTATAAGACTTGTAATTCTAGAAATCAACTTATCTGAGTTGCGTTCTCTCAAGAAAATGGGTGGGGGTTTGAAATTTTTCTTGGAGATAATATTTTCGTCACTTTCATCACCTGAAAGCAGAGCGTATCTATTTTCCGAACTAATAGGGACAGTGTTCTGTTTTTGAATTTTTGTTGAATTCATTTGTTTTGAATTTTGCGGACTTCTCTTTCGCTTTACTACAGTAATGTAGCGATCAATACCAGTTTGAACAGCAACTGGTTCTTTATTAGTCATCGCACTAGTTGCTTTAACTACTGGGTCATGCACTTCAGTAGAAGTGCCGTTATTTGATTGCTTTGATGTTGTAGCTGTTGGTGTTACAGCAGGAGAAGCACATTGTACACTCCACGGTATAGAGGGAGATAGTATATCACGATAGAACAAATTATTTTTTTTGTCTGTATTTATTGTTGTTGCAAAATTTGATGAATTTTTAATATGTGCAGGCAAAAGATTTGCACTGTTACTTTCACTTGTGCAGTGTGTATCAACTGTTTTATTTGATAATGCACTTATCGGGGGGGTTTGCGCGGGTGACTGCAAATTATTGTTTACACACACATTAACAGGCGATTGCCGTTGCCGGAGAGGAGAGCGCTGAACACTCATACTGTAAACAAAATGTTTGCAAATTATATTATTATTTTATTTGTTTATTTTTTTTTTCTAAAAATCAAAAGAAAGACGTCCACTCTTATTGGTGACTTTCCCGAATTTTTAATGAAGTATTCTTGGTGAGCCGATTATTTTTGATTTTTCATAATTAATTCCCTAATAACGGCCTCTTGGCGTGCCAAGTATGCTTGAAGTCTGTAGTCAATGGTTTTCTGAAATTCGCCGATTACGTTTTCTTTACGAGACGCACTTTCTAGTAGCTGCTGTTGCATCATGGTTTTCATAAATTCCATTAGTTGACCACTCGAATCTATGTTGCTCTCTTCCTCAGTGTTCACGAGTTCATTTATCTCGGCTTCCCATGTTCTTCTACATTAATACCCTTAGCCTCCATGCCTTACCTTAGCGTCACCACCAGTTCCGCTTTTGCACTTGATGACGAAAGATTCATCTCTACCAACAGCTTTTTAAGCTGATCCACTTTTAGTTGGTAAATTTTCACCATCTTTACAGAATCCCACTTCTGGCATCAATTGTGAGTTTTTATTTTGTGAGCGTTTAATTCTACCCGAAGGTTCAATCCCCGTCTAAAGCATAACAAAATTTAATATCGAAAAGATTTTTCTTTCGAACGGTACCTACTTGTCGGCAATTGGCAATTTTTCCAGCAGTAACAATTTGCCATGAAAAAGCTTTTGAAAAAACTTTGTGACAAAGCTCAGGAAAAGTGATGTCACAAGGGTTATATATATTTATATTTATTTTATTTTAACAATTTGCTTCTTAAAAGAGCTCTGTGACAAAACTAAGTTAAAGTGATGTCACAAGGGATTCTGCCGTTCGAAACCGGATAATAAAAGTAAGTGCCTTCTAATGCTGTCTAAATTTAAGACGCACAACAGTATTGGAAGAGAAGCTTGGTCACAATAACCTAATTCTATTCGAGTAAACCCTGTTCTATCACTGGATTCTGCCAAAATTATATTTGCAATACTTATTTTGTACTATGTCCAACAACAATTTATTAATCGATATTTCTATTTACAATTGGCCTTTAACTTAACTTCCTATCGAGTGCTGTTACCTCGATCACTTGATGGTGTTTCGTAGCCTCTATCACTTTCGGAATTGAATTCATTCATTTGTCAACAAAGTTGCCCTATTTATAATCTGTGGTAACACTCCAGAATCTACCTGTATCGTAATCTAGTTTATTCTCTTTCTTTCCCGTTCGATTGTTCTGGATATCGCCTATACCTTTTTGTTGAGATTCGCTTAGATACTGGCATTATTCGTGGTATTCACAATTATAATACTTAGTTACTTATGTGGCCATTACAACCGAAAATCGAATGCCGAATCTAGCATGCTACGCAAGCCAACCCTTTCCTTCGATAGCTAACGCCAGTTAGAGATTCCAAGCGCCGACAGCTTCCCCAGTACTTGGTCTTTCCACCAGAGATTGGGTCTGCCGCTTCTGCGTCGTCCACCAGCGGTTTCCGAATATAACACCTTCTTAGCTGGAGCGTGTTCTTCCATTCGCTCGACATGACCTAGCCAGCGCAGCCGCTGGATTTTGATGCGCTTTACTATGTTAATATCAGCATACAGCTCATACAGCTCTTGGTTGATCCTTATTCGCCACCAACTCAAATAGGTTCAAAGATCTTGCGTAAGACTTTTCTCTCGAAAACTCTGAGCAATTTCTCATCTGGGGTGGAAATTGTCCAAACTTTGGCGCCATATGTAAAGACATGCATGATGCGAGATTTGTAAAGTCATTTTCGTTGCTTGAGAGAGGTCTCGACTTTGCAATTGCTTATTTAGCCCAGAGTAGCTCCTATTAGCAAGAGTGATCCCTCGCAATATCTCCAGGCTGACGTCATTGCTGGTGTTAATGCTGGTTCCAAGATAGACAAAGTCCCTTACTACTTCAAAAGCGTAATTGTCAACAGTGACGTGCTGTCCAAGACGCTGGGACTCTTTGTTTGTTGATACTAGGTACTTCGTATTGCCCTCGTTCACCGTAAGATGCATCCGACGCGACTTCCAACCCTCAGAATGTTGTACTGACTGCTCACGTGTTCATGCCGATTATGTCAATATCATCGGCATACGCCAACAGCATGACACTTTTCTTAAAGATAGTGCCATTATGTCGTAGATCTGCAGCTCATATTTTTTCTCCACAATAAGATCAAAGAAGTCGCACGATAATGAATCACCTTGTCTGAAACCCCGTTCGGTATTAAACGGTGCGGAGAGGTCCTTCCCAATTTTCACTGCACAACGGAAGTTATGCAGTGTCTTTCCACAAAAACGAATTAGTTTTGCAGGTATATTAAATTCAGACATAGTTGTGTAGATTTAATCCCTTACTGGTCTGTCGAAAACTGCCTTATAATCATCAAATAGATGGTGTGTGTCGATCTGGTTTTCTTAGGTCTTCTCCAGGATTTGCCACAGTGGCTTCAGACCTGAATTAACCAGGTCTGAACCCACACTGCAAGGTTCAAACAGGTTGTTATGGATAGGCTTCTTCTTTCACACAATACGCTCGATGGAACCTTGTATGCGATTCTAAGAAGACTTATTCCACGGTAGTTGGCGCAAACTGTAGGGTATCCTTTCTTATGTACGAGACAGAGAACACTGAGCTCCGAATCACCAGGTACGCTTCCATCCCACCATATTCTGCTTATGAGCTGGTGCATTCTCGTGAGCAGCTCATCATCTCCGAGCTTAAACAACTCGGCAGGCGGGCCATTAGCACCTGCAGCTTTGTTGTTTTTCAGCCTCTTTGACCTCATTATGGTCGAGTCGTGGAATATCTATAGCATCATCCGTGGTTTGGGAGTACGATAGATCTCCTCTACTGATGGGATTGTTCGAGGCGTCGTCATTTAGTAACGTAGAGAAGTGTTCCCTCTAAAAGCTCAGCACACTCTGCACATTTGTGACCAGATTTCCATTGTTGTCACGACAAAAAGAAGCTCTGGGATTTGAATCGCCATTCAGCCGCTTGATCTTTTCAAAGAATTTTCGAGTCTCATTCCCGTCTCTACACATCTCTGTCTCCTTACACTCGCGTTTTTCTTGTTCTCTCCTCTTGCGCCTCTTGCGCACTCCTTTTCTCTCTGTACCGCTCCTTAACAGCTCTCGTTGTGTCTGTTTTTATGTAGGCGGCGTATTTTTCTGCGGTAGCGCCGCGACACTCCTGATTATACCACTCGTTTCTCATGATGGTAGGAACCGATTACCTCTTCCAGCAGTCATAGAGTGGGATATGTGTGTCCACCGTGCGCATGTATCATCAAGTTAGGGAGTGTTCTGCCTAAGCAGATCCGATAATCGAGTGTTAACAACATTTGTTGTCTCTGGTGATTGCAACTTATTGACGTCAAGCTTTGTCTGTGTGGGACTTCGTTTGTTCTTTGCGACACATAAACGTGTTCGCACCTTAGCTGCAACAAGGTAGTGGTCCGAGTCGATGTTGAAACCACGGATTGATTTATCGTCCATTGAAATCTGGCACTATTAAAAAAAAATAAATATGTGTCACTTAAAGCCCCAAAGGGCTCATTGGCCGAGCTTCTCTTCCATTACTGTTGTGCGTCTTAAATTTGGACAGTATTAGAAGGGACCTACTTATTTTAGCCGGTTCCGAACGGCAGAACACTTGTGACATCACTTTTTCTGAGCTTTGTCACAGAGTTCTTTTAAGAAGCTTTTTCATGGCAAGTTGTTACTGTCGGAAGAATTGCCAATTGCTTGCCGACAGGTGGGTACCATTCGAAAGAAAAATCTTATCGATATTAAATTTGTTATGCAGCCGGGGATTGAACCACGACCTACAGATCAGAAGGCGAACACACTAACCACTGAGCTACGGCACCCACATAGCTCAGTGGTACTAGCTGGCACTATTAATTACCATGTTTCGTGCTGCGGCGAAGTCAAGCCACATTCTGCAAAGGTGGCGTTCTACTGTTTCTTCTTTCTCCGCATGTTAGCAGCTCCTGCAGTAATAAAAAAAGGTGCCCCTCGATTCTGGTCATGTTAATCTAGTATTAAGCAGTTACATCATTTGCCTAAAAGTTGCCTTTGATATTTTTGTAACCTGGTACCTAAAATAGGTGGATGTTAAAGTAATTAGCGAGTAAATTAGTTGTTGTTGTAACAGACAGACAACGATTTCAAAATCACGAAAGTTTAAGTTGTTAGAGTGTTGTTGTACACGTCCACAAGTTCCAGGAAGATGGCAGCCTCCAGGGGGTGGGTCCACAGCGCAGAGGGGGTCAAACTGGTGGGCCTTCTGGGGCAGGCGGAAAGATGACGGGTGTCGTCAGCCGGTGCATATAGCAGTTAAGATAGTTGATTCATCCAGATCTCAGCTGCGCCAAAGTGGCGCGAGCGGATCTAGGGAGCCGTTGTTCACAGTCCGCTATTGGCGGTGGGCGACCCCCCAGCACGATGTTATGAGCATGGTGCTCGATGGCCGCCTCCACAGCGCGCTGATGCAGTGAATTCAGTGCTACCCCGTACGTGGCAGAGTTCAAATTATCGAGCAGATGACCCACCTGCCCATCGAAAGAGCGCAGGCTGCCTCGGATTCTACGCGGGGGAGGATGGAGCTGCGCTAACCGGTTGTTGGGGTTTGATGGGCGGTGGCATGAAAGAAGGAATTGTTGAGAAAGCCGCTCGTTGTGCTCACGCGCTTTTAGTATTATCGTTTCCTGGTGTACGTGATCTTGTGTTCCATCTTGTGACAGCCCGTGATGATGCGCAGGCCAGTATTCTGTCTGGTTTGCAGAAGCCGCCATTACGTGTCGCTTATCAGTGGTGTCCAAATTGGGGTCGCATAGTTGATGATCGACCTGCCGATGGCCTTATAGGTGATGAGCAGCGTATTAGCCCAGCCGGTGCCGGCCAATGCCTTGAGGACATTATTTCTGGTATGTAACTTTTGGATGGTGTAATCAACATGACCAGCAAAGGTCATGAGACTGTCAAAAACAACTCCGGCGATTTTGGGCCTATTCACAGTCGTGAAAATTATGCCATCGACTGCTACAGCAAGCACGGTTCTGAGCTCCTTGGTCCAGGTGGTAAATAGTGTTGCGTTGGACTTCTCGGGGAGAGTACGAGGTTCCTGCGGTTGAAGAATTGTTGAACGTGCACGAAGTACGCATTGATCTCGTCGCACGTCGCCGAGAAGTTGTGACCCGACGCCAGGATCGTACAGTCATCCGCATAAGAGATGAGCTGTATGCCAGGAGGCGGCGCAGGGAGTTTCGACAGAGATTGCAGAGGATGGGCGACAGCACACTTCTCTGTGGGACCCCGTGTTTCACCTTCCTATATGGGGGACGCTCTCCTCTGAATTCCACACATGACTGTCGGTTAACCAAGTAGATGGTTATCCATCGCTTAATGTAGTTAGGCAAGGATGAGAGCAGGATGTCGTCAAGCAGGGTAGTTAGGCTGACCGAGTCAAAAGCCTTAGACAAGTCGAGAGCCACCAGTACCGTGCGCTCGCAGACGGGCTTGGTTCAGACGGCGCGCGATGTGCGAAGCAATCTCGGCCAATGCCGTAGTTGTGCCGCGACGCCTGCGAAAGCCGTGTGGGTGATTGACAAGCTTGAGATGTTGTGTGAGCTCCGGTAGCAGGAGAGACTCCATAATTTTGGCAACCGGGGAAAGCAATGAGATGGGACGGTAAGACTTCCCCTGCTCCAGCGGCTTGCCATGCTTTAAAATTGGCACCACATGGCCCACCTTCCATATGTCGGGGATATTAAGCGTTGCTATAGAGGGGTTTAGTACCCGAGTAAGGTAAGCCAGCCCAATAGGCCCCAGGTGTTTAAGAGTGACCATAGCAATACCATCAAGATCGACTGCCTTCGATGATTTGGCTCTATGGATGGCGACTGCAACCTCGCCGTTAGTAAACTCAACGTCCCCGGATTCAGCCACAAGCCCACGGATCTTCCGAAGGGTGGCCCGTATGTTTTTATCACTGGAATGGGGGTGTTCAATAAACTCTCTGCAGAACCCAGCGGCACATTTCCTGACGTCATCCAAAGAGGGACCGTCAAAAGAGATAGCCATACGTGGCTGTTGCTTCTGTTTATTGGAGAGGTCC
This sequence comes from Megamerina dolium, assembly GCA_963854835.1. Lineage (NCBI taxonomy): Eukaryota > Metazoa > Arthropoda > Insecta > Diptera > Megamerinidae > Megamerina > Megamerina dolium. The sequence continues at coordinate 79,609,490 of OY978525.1, forward strand.
TTAATTGTGGTCCACAGCTTTTTGGAAACCCTATCGGAGGAGTCCAGGTGATTCAGCCACTTGGCACGGCAGTGCTCTTCCACTAGTCGTCTGATTTCAACGTTCAAGTCGGCAATCCTTGGGTCGGCCGGGTTGACAGTTCGGATGTCGTCTCGCTGTTGCGCGAGTTTGGCTGCTTCGCTTGTGAAGTTAGGGCGGATCTTAGATATTCTGCCAGCCGTGATGCATTTGGCAGCCACTTTGGTGATAATATGTCGAAATATGACTTCACCTTTACGGGCGCACGACGGTGGAGGCTGCCGCTCCAATATCTCCTCGGTAAGTTCAGTGAAAAGAGGTCACTTAGCCTTGCCGAAGTTGATGAACGTGGTCTTCTCTGATATTATAAATTTCACGGGTCTGGCTATTTGGATTACAATCGGGATGTGGTGGGTGCCGTAGCTCAGTGGTTAGTGTGTTCGCCTTCTCATCTGTAGGTCGTGGTTCAATCCCCGGCTGATGCATAACAAATTTAATATCGATAAGATTTTTCTTTCGAACGGTACCCACCTGTCGGCAAGCAATTGGCAATTCTTCCGACAGTAACAACTTGCCATGAAAAAGCTTCTTAAAGAACTCTGTGACAAAGCTAAGAAAATGTGATGTCACAAGTGTTCTGCCGTTCGGAACCGGCTAAAATAAGTAGGTCCCTTCTATTACTGTCCAAATTTAAGACGCACAACAGTAATGGAAGAGAAGCTCGGCCAATGAGCCCTTTGGGGCTTTATGTGCCACATATTTATTTATTTTTTATCGGGATGTGGTCAGAGTTCAGGGCTACATCAGCATTCCACTCTACACAGGAAAGTAGGGATGCACTGCCGATTGCAATATCGGGAGAGCTAGCACAAGTTGAGCTCACTCTGGTCGGTCTGGTTGATGGAGTTAAAAGTTGAAACCTCGATCTGATCAGTGGTGTGATCTGATCAGCGATGTGAACCACGGTGGTCGCTGCCAAGCGAAGAATGCCAGTTGTTATGGTGGGCATTGAAATCACCCATAATCAGGCGATCACGGCCGTCGAGGATGTGTGCCAAGCAGGGAAGATAACCCGGATCACAGGTCGGAGGTGGGGGATGTAGATGTTGATTATTTCAAGGCGGAACTTACCCGTGTTAACCGCCAGACCCTGGGCTTCAATGAAGGGGTCCTGAGCAATCACGACAGGCAGCGCGATCACCGTGAACTGAACCGAGCTGTGCACTATGAACGCCAAGCCACTTCCCTGCCTCTGTCTCGGTCCTTTCTGATGATGTTGAAGCAGGCATGTGCAGAGAGGGAAATATTCGCCGAGAGCTTCGTCTCCTGGATCGCAGCGATGAGGATGTTATGCCGATCCATGTAGTCAGTGATCTCCACTATCTTCGACCGAAGACCGTTGCAATTCAACTGCATAACCTTAAAGGCAGGGTGGAGAGAACCCCGAGTAGATGTTAATGGCGGGGGCCGGACAGGAAAAATAGGTTGAGCGGTAGACGGGGCATCACCCGGGGTGTGTGATTCATCGCGAGATGGACGAAGTGGTGCAGCAGCTGGCGAGGACGCAGACGAAGGACCGTGTGAAATGTCGGACGACTGCGTCGGTGGCAAACTGAGCAGTGCCAAGAAAGCACGCCAGGCGATCGTGGAGTGACATAACGGGACATGTGGGCAGGATATGATTGTTGGGGTGAGGGCTGTAATCTACTGATGTTGAGTTGTGGTGGATGGGCCGATGACATGTGGTGCACTGCCAGACGCTTGTGCCTCGCGAATACGGAGGCACTCTGTTGGTACCACGTTGAGCTGGCTGTGCGGTGGTTGTAGGTTGCACGTTGCAAGAATGGAGCTGCTGTTGACTCGGAGACTGCTGAACGCAGCAAACGGCAACAAAGCTTTCACTCCAATCCCGATGGCTACGAAGACCAGCGCAGCCGCGCAAATGGCACCACCTATTACAGGCATTACATCTGACTGATGTTGCGTTGGGATGAATCACCAAGTTGCATATGGAGCAGAGCCAAGTTGGCCCCGGGTTTCTCTCGACACCAGCACGCAGCAAGAGGATGGCGAGCATACCAACTGGCAGAGTGTGCTCGCAGAAAGAAAAACAGGAACATGGTTGACGCAACATTATATGTTTTGCATCGTGATTTCGAAAAGTAGTAAGTCTGAGGTAGCAATCCTTGGTCCAGACCTCGGAAGTGATCCAAGAGTCCGGATTCTGTTCCGGGGCGGAGACCCGATTGCAGTGAGAACAGGGTTTAATTAGAAGTTCGTAATAACTGTATTTGATGAGTGCCTATTCGATTGCAATGCTTTTAGTGTCGCTTGGCTATTGGGATAGCTGAAAATTTTCTTTACATTCAGAACATTATTACTAACTAAAGAAAGTACCTCCTTTGTGGATATAACTTCAGCCTGAAATACACTGGAATGATCTGGTAGGCAGAAGTCAATCTTGGCGCTTAGCTCTTCCGAATATACGCTTGGTCCTACCTGGTCGGTGAGCACAGCATTCTTGAAAATGGTTATAAGCCAGTTCATGATGTAATCTAAAGACTGTTGAAGTTGTCCTGGGTATAACCCGTCAAGTTCTGGTGATTTTATTGGTTTAAAAGTTCTGAAGTTCTATATTGCTCTTGTTAATAACGCTTAAGACGTATGAGTCGGATTCCGATTTACAGCCGTTTTTAGTTAACTTCGTCCCCATAAAATGCCCTCCAAAAATTTTTTTTGCTTTCTTTAATCCTTTCTTATAAGATTTTAGTTTGTCGTAGTAGAAGTTTCAGACACTATCCTATCGGAGCGACTTTGCAATATTGAATTTCTTTCTGCATTCTACTCGTAGTTCGTTAAGTTTCTTAGAGCACGATGGTGGTTTATTCTTCCCCCTCATTTCTGATTTTGGACAGGGTTTGTTTACCCTTGGATTATATAAAAAAAAAAAAATAAAATTGGATTATATAATTAGTTAATAATTATATAATAAATTATATAATTTAATAAATATCCTGACGAGACTGTCGAGCGTGTCGACGTTTTGGAGATTGAAGGGTGGATCTAATTGTAGTGTTCGGCTGAAGTGTGTTGCGGTACACCTGCCAATTGGTTTTTCTTATATTTCTGGTTTTGGTGGGTTTGCTAGATTCCTCCAGTAATTTGAAAATACCGATGGTCAGAGAAAGAGTGCTTCTCAAGCATCCTCCGATGAACCATCCTATCAAAAAGAGAGTCAGAGACTAAGGTGAAGTCAAGTACCTCTTGGCGATTAAGGGCTATAAATGCGGGTTCCTCACCTCGGTTACAATGTAATAGCCTGATAGCAACTCACCCCTTTTGTTGGTGTCTTCGCTGCACCAAATGGTACGGTGTGCGTTGATGTCACCTCAATAAGACCTTATTTTCTTGCTTCGCCGTCCGTTACCAGCTTGACAAAGACAGATTCATGGAAAAGATTCTGCGAGCAGATCGAGGAGCACCCAGTAGCTAACACACTCCAAAAATCGCTCAAGAAAGATTACTCAGTTGGCCTTTCCGCAGTTAAAAAGGTAGACGGAAATTATACGGGAAGTCTGAAAGAAACGGGACAGTTACTTCTGGACACTCACTTTCCAGGCTGTGCCACCTGTAAAATTTTTACCGTCAATAAAACTAAATGGGCAATCTCCACATTTAATCCATTTAAATCTCCTGGTGTTGATGATATTAAACCTTGCCTTCTTCAGCAAGGGGCTGATATATTAGCACCAATTCTAACACAAATTTTCAGGATAAGCCTGGAATTAGGTGCAGTGCCTAAATCATGGACAAAAGTTAGGGTCGCTTTCATCCCGAAACAGGGAAAAGGCGGATCACACGCCCAAATCCTTTCGGCCCATAAGCCTAACACCCTTCCTGCTAAAAGCAATGGAAAAAATTATAGATCAGTACATCAGAGAAGTTTATCTTAAAGATACACCATTTTATACTGAACAATATGCTTACCTGTCAGGCAAGTCGACTGAGACTGCAATACATTGCCTAACGAGTAAAATCGAACAGGCTTTGGAGGGTAAAGAAATAGCTCTTTGTACATCGGTTGACATTACAGGAGCTTTTGATAATGCTACTTTCAGGTCTATTGAGGAAGGTATTGTCAGGAATCAAATTCATAGACTGATCATAACATGGGTTCTTAATATGCTGAAAAACAGGACATTAATTTACGAAATAGGGACAGAAAAATTAATTGTCAAGTCAACCAAGGGTTGTCCTCAAGGAGGCGTTTTATTGCCGCTCCTATGGTTATTGGTCATTGACGAGCTTTTACAAACTCTCGATGATCTCGGATACGAAGTTCAGGGCTTTGCAGATGACTTAATAATAATGGTTAGAGGCAAATTTGATTCTACCATAACTGAGCGTATGCAACTAGCTCTTGACATCACACAAGATTGGTGTCAAGAGAAAGAACTTTCGATAAACCCTAGGAAAACGGCGTTAGTACCCTTCAAGAAGAGGAGGAAGTTGAATTTAGGGATCTTGAAGGTAGGTGAAACAGAACTAACACTCTCTGAGGAGATGAAATATTTGGGAGTAATCCTGTATAAAAGTCTTACTTGGAACAACCACTTATCATACATCACGAACAAAGCCCTGAGGGCTACCTTCGCTTGCCAAAGACTGTATGGTAAAACATGGCGACTACGACCTAAAATGATGGCGTGGTCTTACAAAACTGTAATAGTACCAATGATCACCTCTGCCTCTCTGGCATGGTGGTCGAAAGTAAATCAAATTAGGACTCAGATAATCCGTAACAGGACTCATCGAATAGCCTGTTTGAGCGTAACGGGAGCGATGACAACTAGCCCCACAGCAGCTTTAGGAATAATCACAGGTCTCAATCCTCTACACCTTGTGGTTAAGAGGACAGCAGCCAGTGCAGCCATAAGGCTTTCGAACTCTATTCACCTGAAAGAAGGTAACCTAAAAGGGCACATTAAGATTCTAGACGTAGTCTGGAATTCACCGGGCCTCACGGTCTTTGACAGGATGGATAAATTGTTATTGTTTACCCTTGGATTATATAAAAAAAAAAATAAAATTGGATTATATAATTAATTAATAATTATATAATAAATTATATAATTTAATAAATATCCTGACGAGACTGTCGAGCGTGTCGACATTTTGGAGATTGAAGGGTGGATCTAATTGTAGTGTTCGGCTGAAGTGTGTTGCGGTACACCTGCCAATTGGTTTTTCTTATATTTCTGGTTTTGGTGGGTTTGCTAGATTCCTCCTTAAAAGTAATTTGGAAATACCGATGGTCAGAGAAAGAGTGCTTCTCAAGCATCCTCCGATGAACCATCCTATCAAAAAGAGAGTCAGAGACTAAGGTGAAGTCAAGTATCTCTTGGCGATTAAGGGCTATAAATGCGGGTTCCTCACCTCGGTTACAATGTAATAGCCTGATAGCAACTCACCCCTTTTGTTGGTGTCTTCGCTGCACCAAATGGTACGGTGTGCGTTGATGTCACCTCAATAAGACCTTATTTTCTTGCTTCGCCGTCCGTTACCAGCTCTATTAACAGTTCCGGTGGTACGGGTCCCTTGTCATCATAAGCTAGATAGAAGGAGACCAGCCGATATCTTATCTTGCCAGTCTCTCAGCTTATAGTAGTTAGATCTTCGCTACTACAAATATTTATGAATAAAAAAGACATTTAGTTGTACTTTTACCAATATATTGTACATGCTCTAATTTTACCTATACAGTTAGCGTGGTATAATTTATATTTTAGTGTCCTCAAAACGCAAATACTCCCTCCATTCACCCATGGTTCCTGAACAAGTACGAAGTTTAAATGAACTGCTGCCAGATGGTTCAGGAGTGCAGTCGAGACTGCTTTATTATGGTGAAGGTTTATTTGAAGCACATGCAACATTAGTCAAAGTGGTATTTCTGTCTTCAAGAGAATCGCTCAATAAGTCATTTTTGCTGTAGAGCGTTTTAAAAACGGATATGAGGGTACCTGAAAAGGTATGACTTTCTTCTTCGCCTATGCCCACGATATCGCTTATGATACCCCATGCTTCACTGGTTGTTGGTTCGCTAGCCTAAGCTAATTGTTCCGCTGCTTCGGCTTCTGTTTTATCGGTCTTGACTTTGACCTTGTCAAAACCATAGTTCCGTCGTTAACGTTACCGTCGCATCTCGCTAAGGCTTCAAGGGTATCATTGGATAAAAGCAGGAGTACCTGCATCGTTGCCCTCTGAATTAGAACGGCATCAACAGTGTTTCCAGTACTGCCGCTTTCTATTTTGATGAAAACTCATTTGTCCACCGGAAGATTTGGGTCACATGCGTTAGAAAATTTCATGATTTTCTTCGCCTCTGAAGACCCGTCCGGGATTCATACCCTTGGCCTGGGACGACCGGGTATGTCTTTTCTGTCTACAGCTTCGAGCTTTACACTAGAATAGACCTATCCTACTTTTGAAATGGCGGTCTTATAAAGTTCCACCGACATTTCATAATCCCATGCAATAACCTTTATTTGGCCTTGATAGCAGGCCTGGATTATCGCAATGCTATCAAATGTGACTTTCGTAACCCAATTCCGTTGGGCCTTCGGGATTTTTCCCTCGGCGTTCTAGAATGTCAATTATGGTGCTTTTACGTACAACATCTGCGAATGATTTATACGGGTTCGTCCCTTGTGTTTCCGGCTTCTTCGCAGCGTGTTTTGCTTTTTCCGTTGATCTTTGTCCTTTGTTGCCGCCTTTGATGTCAATTGCACTTGTTTGAGTGAGAAGTCTGGTATCACCTTGTTCGCCCATTCTCTTGACTTCATCAGCTCTGTGTCTAATTCCTCATCGGTTGGATCGGTGTACATCCTCTTCAAGAGCCGACAGACGGTACGTCTCTCCACATGACCTGCCTGTCAGTATAATTTTAAAATTGGCACGAGCACTGCCAACCGCAGCCTCTTTGGTCTTGCCATCCCCATCAGACTTATTAACCGCTGATTAAGAACACTGCTGGTTCCGGCTGCTTCCGAGGATGCCATGGTGATAGTTGCATTATGCATTCAGTGCTATGTGCTTTAGTGCTCTAATCACGGTCGTTAGTATTTGCAGAGGCACGTTTTGAGCTAGGCTTAACCCTAACCCTTATTACGGAACGTGATGCTCCTCCCGGATTCATTGAAGAAGATCCGGGCATTTTAGCTTTTATTTTTACGTGTTGGTGGTTTAATGTCTAATAATGTAAATTTGGTGTGAAATTTAGTCACAAGATTCGTAATAGCCGCCTCAAACTGACCATAAAGTGGAAGAATTGCACGATGCACTTTCTTAACCGAGCATGAATTTTAATAATAAAATTCAACAATCTGCAAGTGTTGTTCGTTTGTAAATCGATTCATGGTTAAATTATAGACCAAACTGAACATGTTTGACAGTAACATGTTACACGAAAACAGCTGAGCTGCCAAAAACAGTGTTGGCAAAAGAATGTTGCTAAAAAATAACCGTGTATATATATATATCCCCCGAGTGGGACTAGCGCAATCCTTGTTGAACACATCGCAAGTTAACTCACTAGACGCCATGTAGTTTGTTCTCACACGCTATGTGATGGCACCTCCATTAATGGGGGTCCACCACGTCGGCTTATCGTGCAATGTCTTCCTGGTAGCCCCAGAGATGTGTCTAAAGGGAGCGGATTTAAACAACTCTGCAGGCAAGCCATCTGCACCTGCTGCTTTGTTGTTCTTCAGCCTAATTATGGCTGTTTTAAACTCGTCATGAACAGGTGGTGAAACGTCAACACCATCATCCATAATTGGGGTGTTCGGGCAATCTCGATCTTGATCTCCTTACACTCGCGTCTTTCTAGTTCTCTCATCTTACGCCCGAAGAGACGTCTCTCTGCACTCCTCTTCCTCTATATCGCTACCTTACAGCACCTGCACGCAGGGTTTTTCCGTGAACGGCGTCTTTCAAGAGTGTCGCGACGCTACCGCACGTCGCGACACTCCTGATCATATAACTCATTCGTCAGAGGTCGATCCACAGCAGCAGTAGTCATGGAGTGGAATATGTTTCTCCACTGTGCACATGTATCATCAAGAGGGACTCCCCCTCTTGGTGATACATGCGCATCTGCATAAGCAGATCCGATAATCGAGTAATAAAAGCATTTGATGCCTCTGGTGATTGCAGCTTATTGACGTCAAGCTTTCTCTGTGTGGGACTTCGTTTATTATTTGCGACACATAAGCATGTACATAAAAGTGTGCGCAAAACATAAACGTGTGCGCACCTTAGCTGCAACAAGGTAGTGATCCAAGTCGATTTTGGCACCATTGATCGATTAGACGTCCATCACACTGGAAGCATGCCTTCCGTCAATCACCACATGATCATTTTGGTTTCTTGTACGTTGATCTGAAGACAGCCATGTCGCTTTGTGGATGTCGAGATGCTGGAATCTGGTACCACCAATTACCATATTTCGTGCTGCAGCGAAATTGTTCAGCCTCATTCCGTTATCGGAGGTGTTCTGGTGGAGGCTGAATTTTGCGACAGTTGAACCAAAGGTACCTTCCTTGTCCACCCTGGCATTAAAGTCGCCAAGCACGATTTTGATATCGTGGCGGGGGTAGCGGTCATAAGTTTCTTCGAGGCGCTGAAAGAAGCTCTCCTTGGTCACATTGTCCATCTCATCCGTCGGAGCGTGGGAACATATAAAGCTGATGTTGAAGAATTTTGCCTTGATGCGGATTGTGGCCAGACGCTCGTTCACAGGCGTGAAATGTGAGACAAGATGTCGTAGTCTCTTGCTGACCAAAAATCCATATCCTAATTCGTGCCTTTCAGCATGGCAACTGTAGTAAATGCCACAGGACGCTCTTTTGGAGCAGCCCTGTCCCGTCCATCGCATTTCCTGGAGAGCAGTGATGAGAACATCTACCATCTGGATAGAGGCACCCTCCCTATAGAGAAATCGGACGTTCGAGGTTCATATCCGTAAATCGTGGTCCTTATTACGCTGGCAGAGATCATCATGAAAAGGTGTTAAATAGGGGAAATGAACCAACTTTCGTAAATGTAATCAGGGGGGAAGTGTTAGATCTTACTCTAACCAGTGCATTTATATCTAATAATATTTCTAACTAGAGGGTGTTAGATGAAGTCTCCTTGTCAGATCATCGTTATATACGCTTTGACCTGAAAGGGGGAGTGCCTAAGTGAGAGAATTAACAATTCTCAGAAACTGGACCTCGGGTCAGGGAACTTGAAAAAACTATAACTGAAGCTTTCGAAAAGAGCTGCGACTTGGTGTTGAAAAAACGTTCTAGGAACGTCGTTTGGTGGAGCGAGGAACTTAACAAATTACGCAAGAAAGCACGTCAGCTTTTTAATAGAGCCAAGTCCAATAGGGACTGGGTATCCTATAAATGTTCCTTAACGGCTTACAATAGCAAACTGAGATAATCAAAGACAGATTCATAGAAAAGGTTCTGCGAGCAGATCGAGGAGCTCCCAGTAGCTAACACACTCCAAAAATCGCTCAAGAAAGATTACTCAGTTGGCCTTTCCGCAGTTAAAAAGGCAGACGGAAATTATACGGGAAGTCTGAAAGAAACGGGACAGTTACTGCTGGACACTCACTTTTCAGGCTGTGCCACCTGTAATGAGGACAGTGAAAGCAACGAGGATATCACTATCACTGGCTCGTAAAATTTTTACCGTCTATAAAACTAAATGGGCAATCTCCTCATTTAATTCATTTAAATCTCCGGGTGTTGATCATATTAAACCTTGCCTTCTTCAGCAAGGGGCTGATATATTAGCACCAATTCTAACACAAATTTTCAGGATAAGCCTGGAATTAGGTGCAGTGCCTATTTTTTTATAAATTTAAGGATTAGCCGAATCAGACCACTTATATGGGTCCCTTTTCGTCCCTCAAATCGTGTGTTAATTATTTGTTCGGTTGCAGAATTCTTCTACTTCCTTCCTCATAATAACATCACGCGTTATTTCAAGCATCTCTTTGTGGGGTATGTTCCACATTTCGAGTTCATCAATAAATTGGCGACCCAGTGTGGACATCCTCCTGCTTGCCAATGCAGGACACTGGCACACTATGTGCGCCGCTGTCTCTGCCTCTTCCATGCATAATCTGCAAATATCAGCATCCTCCCCATCAACAAGACCCATCTTGCTGAGGTGGTACCTGAAATTGCCATGCCCAGTTATTAATGCAGTCAACCAGCTTAGAGTCATTCGTCCTAGACTGAGAGCCCTCCCCGATTCACTGCCCTTTGGTAGCCTCAACGAAGCCTTTGCCTGTCTACAAGTAGATAAGTTCTCCCATCTCGTGAGATGAAGTTTCTTTATCCACTCTTCGACCTTTGCCTTCACCGTCCCGCTGCTGAGAGCAACTACTGGTTCCGGTCCATAAAATTCAGCTTCAGATCCTTGTCTAGCCAAGGAGTCTGCAGCTTCATTCTGTTCTATACCAATGTGTCCCTTCACCCACATAAGAGTAATCGCATTACTACGAGCACACCCATTAAGTTTCTGAACACATTCGAGCGCCAACTTAGAAGATACCGTAGGTTGTTGCAGCCGCCTGACCACCGCCTGGTTATCGAGTGCTAGCAAGATTTTCTTACCTTGCACCTTTCCATCCAGTAGATGGTCTAACGCATGCATTAGACCTAGCATTTCTGCTTGGTATACCGATACGTATCTTCCCAGATTCAGAGTGCATGCCAGTCCCAACTCTTTAGAGAAGATTCCAGCACCCGCTCTGCCATCCATTAATGAACCATCTGTAAAAATACTGATGTCATTTTCCTCACATACATCATGTGTGAGGCCGTCTTCAATGAGTGTTCTGTGTGACTTTTCAGTCATCTTCAGCCTACCCATTCCCTCCATTGGCATCTGCGACTCCTTTACACTGCTATATAGCAGTGACAGGATGCCCCTGTGCCCCCTCTCTGTGCCGAATCCATACCAATTATTGGTTGTCTTCAGACGTAATGCTGTTAATGCCGCTGACTTCATAATATGCAAGTCCAACGGCAGCAGCCCGAGAAAAATTTCCAATGCTTCTACTGGGGTCGTCCGGATAGCTCCGGTAATCCCAATACAAGCCATTCTTTGTACCCTATCTAACTTGCTTTTCGCGGTCTTTTGGGTGACCTTAGACCACCAGACCACAGCAGCATATGTTATTAAGGGTCTGACCATCGTTGTGTAGATCCAGTGCGCTGCTCTGGGAGTGATTCCCCACATGAGACCGAACACTCTCTTACACTGATGCAATACCCGCTTGCCCTTCTGAATCTTGTCATCGACGTGACTATTCCAAGTCAGCTTGTTATCCAGGATGACACCTAGATACTTTACTTCCTTGGATACGTTGATGTTCGATCCAAAAAGCCTAAGAGGGTCTATTGTTAGTCCAGTCCTCCTTTTAGTAAAGAGTACTGTTTCCGACATACTAGCATTTACAGAGAGACCTTGTTCCGTGCACCATCCTTCAACCATTTTGAGTGCACCTCTCATGGTATCATAAATAGTGTCCAGGAACTTACCGCTCACCGTTACCGCTATGTCATCTGCATACCCGACGGTGTGTATGCCTTTTGAGTCCAGAAGCTGAAGTAGGGAATCGACCGTGATGTTCCAAAGGATGGGCGATAATACTCCCCCCTGTGGACACCCTTTGACTACCCTACCTCTGAGTCTGTAACTCCCATTTTGAAAGTTTATTGCCCTTTTCCTCAGCATGCTGTCCACCCACCTTATAATGGTTGGGCTGACTTCACGAGAAGCAAGGGCCGTCCTTAGCTTATCGAAACCAATCTTATCGAAGGCACCTTCTATATCCATAAAAGTAGACATAGATATCCCTCCACAAGACAGTTCCCTCTCCGCTACGCGAACGAGTTCGTGCAGGGCCGTTTCAGTGGATTTGCCAGCTCTGTACGCGTGCTGACACCTGCTCAGTGGTTTTGTCAGAAGCGTTGTCCTTTCCATGTAGTCCGCCAGTACTCCTTCCATACATTTAAGCAGAAAGGAGGTCAAGCTAACCGGCCGGAAAGATTTAGCCTCTGAGTAGTCCCTTTTTCCCGGCTTTGGAAGAAAGACAACCTTAGTCTCTCTCCATTGAGTCGGGATATATCCTGTAGCCAGGCAAGTAATAAATATTCCCAGAAGCCTGTCTACCAGAGCTTCTGCTCCCCACTGAAGTAGGGCTGGAAATATCCCATCTGTACCCGCTGTTTTGAATGGAGAGAAACGCTTAATGGCGTTTATCACTCCATCTCTGGTGACTATCCTTTCAGCTTCCAATCTTTCATTCCTGTTTGCACCCTTGCGGATGGCTTCCCAAGGATCTTCCGATCTAAAGCTTCCTGGAAAATGCACCTCCATCAGGTATTTCAGTGACTCTCCGATTGTCTCTGTAAAGGATCCATTCGTTTTGCGAATTAATCCCAACTTTGACACCGGGTCCTTTGATATGATCCTCTGTAATCTACATACATCGGTCATATCTTGCATATTTGAGCAAAATTCCCTCCACGTTTTCCTTTTACGGTTGCGTAGAGTCTTCTTCAGCTCCCTTTTCTTTGACTTGTAGTCGTCCCATGCGTTGGGGTCCCCTCTCATGTGACGATTAAAAGCCTTCCTTGTCTCCTTTTTCATGGATTCCAGTTCCCCATTCCACCATGGAGTGGGATCTCCTTCGTCCACTACCGTCAGAGGACATGAAGCTTCAAATGCTTTGATCATGGCTGAGCTGATAGCCCTCACCTGATACTCAACATCTGCAGTTGTTCTAGGTCTCTTAAACCTCCTTGGCAATAATTCCTCAAGAACTTCGCAGTACCTTGTACAATCCGTTCGTTTCGGTATCCTTACCATTCTACAGTCGTTCCTATGTCTTTTATCGGACGTAATCCCAAACTGAATGGCCCTGTGGTCCGACATGGTTAGTCTATCCACAACCCTCCAGTCCAAAATCCTATCCAACATTTTGACATTCGTCAGAGTAACATCAATAACCTCGCAACGACGTGCGTCGACAAAGGTCGGTTCTGTTCCCCTATTGGCAACTTGTAGACCAAATCTTTCTATAAATTCGAGTAGACACTCTCCTCTATAGTTTTCATTGCTGCTGCCCCACACAGAACTGTGCGCATTGGCATCGCAGCCTAAGATCAGACCAACCCCCTTACCATCACAGAATCTCACTAGAGCTTCCACCTCTCTCGAAGGTGGTTCGTCTGGAGAATCGTATGGAAGGTATGCTGATGCGATCATAAATGATCCCGCACCGTCACCTATTCTCACTACTGTGAGATCCGGTGAACACAAGTTAGACATTAGAATCGCACGTATCCCATGTCTAACTAAAATGCATGTCCTCAACTTCCCCTCTGTTTGTGGATAAAACAAAGTGGTCTTTTGTGCAGATAGGCCTTTGATCCTTCCATGAAGAATCCAGGGCTCCTGAACCAGTGCAATGTCAAGCTCATCCTCATCGAAGCTCCGCACCATCATTGCTGATGCTGCTTTGCTGTGGTGAATATTGAGTTGACACACATTTAGTGGTTCCTGGCGCGGGACCACCTCCCGCCCTAATGGCTTCTTCCTTGCAGAATCTGCCACTAGCCCCACGCCAGGAGCTGCGTCGCACCCCTCATACTGCATCCTTCTGGAATTTAACGACGGCCTGTTCAAGACCGCAGTTGAGTCTCCCCCCTGCGATCCTGACGGCCTCCGCGTCCTCCCTAGGACACAGCACGGTGAGTACAACACCTGCCCTTTCTGCCTCGCCAAACCCTTCTGTGCGGATAACACTCCATTTGGAAGTGTCCTTCACACAGACGTTCTGGCGCTGCAGCCTTCTGAGGATGATGTCGCTGGCCACAGCATTGCCATGAGCAACAATCACCATCTTCCTCTTTGTCGACAAGGCAGTTAGGCTGTCACATTTGAGCTTCGCACCCTCCCACAAACCGGTTAGGTGCTCCACTGTCTTGCACAGCCATTGCTTGGATAGCTGATTTTTGCACCTTAGTACAATCAATCCGCTCTCCACCCTTGCCCTGCCGACAAATCCAATGTCATTGACATCGTCTTCAAGAGACTCCATGGCATCCAACAAAGATACCTTGAAGGTACTCAGATGAGTATCCTCCAGAAGCCCCTCTAGTGACAAGTCCATGACTCCCATAACGAGGTCAGCTTCCGCTACTTGAGCGTAAGTCTTCCTCGTCCTGGTGGGCTCGCCCTTTGCCTGTTCAGCCCGACGTTTAGGCGCTCTGCCAAGACCGCTCGGCCCAGGTACCGCATGCGAGGACTGTGAGTCCGCTGGGTTAACAATCTTTCCAGATTGTCCACCCCGCTCATCACCTCCCGACGTCAGATTTCCCTGTCCCGTCGTTCCCAGAGCTACTCTACCCGTGTTAGGCTTGGGCCTCGAGCTCCTTTCGGAGCGACTGACGGCCTTTATAATTGGCCGTCCATCTCTCCGAGCATTTGCCCCTTTTGGTGTCTGCGTGGAAGAATTATCAACCTTCTCAAGAGACGGTTGTCCATCCTTCCCAGCATCCACCTCAATTGGCCCCTCCGTCGTCTTCGGATGAGGCTCCTCAGGCGTTGAACTTTTCAAAGTGGTTCCGGAGCTATCGCCCCTGAACCTCTTCTCCGAGTTCTCCACCTCCAAGGTCGACTCATCTTGCAGAAGTCCACTGAGTTGGCCCGAGAGCTGCTCAATGGTCTTCTCCGACGACTTCATGGCCTTTTTACGTTGTCTCTTTCGCTTCTGCTTCTCCCGTTTCTTCAACAGGATTCGCTCTGCTCTTTAGACTCCGTCCTTTTCGCTTACACCTGATAAAGCTAACGATTCCGCTCCACTAGGATCGTCTTCGTCCACACCATCAGATGTTCGGCCAGATGTTTTACGCTGCCTCCAAACCGGCTTCCCTGCCGACCTGGTGACACCGTCCTCTTTGTTCAACACCGTCGTAGCCGCCGGCTTAGGTCTTCCGAGACCCGTTCCGTCCGCCGCAACAGATGCTGCCATTGATTTTGGGCTGGCTAAAAGCTCGGCTTCTATGGAAACCTCATTTTCCGCCATCCCCTCCACTACTTTTCCCGCCGTGGCTACCAGCACTACTTCGTATGAGGCAGTGCTGTTCGCCATTGCAGGAATTTCGTTCCGAGTTCCAGAGGTGGGAACGAGTGGTGCAGCTAACAGCTCGGCCTCTGGTGAAGCCTTATTGTCCGCCGTTCCTCCCGTTAACACCCCCGGAACCCCAGATCCAGTTTTTGGGTTTTTACAATCTTGTTCCCACGAGTTGCGAAGAAATAAATGTCCGCCTGCGCAGAGATTCGCAGTACGCAGGTAAGGCTAATTATTACGGAGGGCGCCAGGTATCCGTAAGCTCACGTTAGCGACTGGGCTATTTGAAAAAGGGGCCCCCAGCCAGGCAGTGGAGGATTTTGCCGACCGGTGCAGTGCCTAAATCATGGACAAAAGTTAGGGTCGCTTTCATCCTGAAAGCAGGGAAAAGGCGGATCACACGCCCAAATCCTTTCGGCCCATAAGCCTAACACCCTTCCTGCTAAAAGCAATGGAAAAAATTATAGATCAGTACATCAGAGAAGTTTATCTTAAAGATACACCATTTTATACTGAACAATATGCTTACCTATCAGGCAAGTCGACTGAGACTGCAATACATTGCCTAACGAGTAAAATCGAACAGGCTTTGGAGGGTAAGAAATAGCTCTTTGTACATCGGTTGACATAACAGGAGCTTTTGATAATGCTACTTTCAGGTCTATTGAGGAAGGTATTGTCAGGAAGCAAATTCATAGACTGATCATAACATGGGTTCTTAATATGCTGAAAAACAGGACATTAATTTACGAAATAGAGACAGAAAAATTAATTGTCAAGTCAACCAAGGGTTGTCCTCAAGGAGGCGTTTTATTGCCGCTCCTATGGTTATTGGTCATTGACGAGCTTTTACAAACTCTCGATGATCTCGGATACGAAGTTCAGGGCTTTGCAGATGACTTAATAATAATGGTTAGAGGCAAATTTAATTCTACCATAACTGAGCGTATGCAACTAGCTCTTGACATCACACAAGATTGGTGTCAAGAGAAAGAACTTTCGATAAACCCTAGCAAAACGACGTTAGTACCCTTCACGAAGAGGAGGGAGTTGAATTTAGGGATCTTGAAGTTAGGTGAAACAGAACTAGCACTCTCTGAGGAGATGAAATATTTGGGAGTAATCCTGTATAAAACTCTTACTTGGAACAACCACTTATCATACATCACGAACAAAGCCCTGAGGGCTACCTTCGCTTGCCAAAGGCTGTATGGTAAAACATGGGGACTACGACCTAAAATGATGGCGTGGTCTTACAAAACTATAATAGTACCAATGATCACCTCTGCCTCTCTGGCATGGTGGTCGAAAGTAAATCAAATTAGGACTCAGATGATCCTTAACAGGACTCATCGAATAGCCTGTTTGAGCGTAACGGGAGCGATGATAACTAGCCCCACAGTAGCTTTAGGAATAATCACAGGTCTCAATCCTCTACACCTTGTGGTTAAGAGGACAGCAGCCAGTGCAGCCATAAGGTTTTCGAACTTTATTCACCTGAAAGAAGGTAACCTAAAAGGGCACATTAAGATTCTAGACGTAGTCTGGAATTCACCGGGCCTCACGGTCTTTGACAGGATGGATAAAAAATTTATATTCTCCAAACTCTTCGAAGTGATCATTCATGATCGCTCAGCGTGGAGAAACAACGAAATATTCCTAGATCAGGGCTCACAATTATGGTACACTGATGGGTCCAAAATAGAATATGGCAGTGCTGGAGCGGGAATTGTAAGACCAAATTTCCGGAAGGCAATTCCAATGGGAAAAATAGCTACCATTTTTCAGGCGGAGGTCCACGCCTTAGAGCTGTTAGAGAATGCCTACGTAGGGGCACTCAATTGACCAACATATGCATTCTATCGGACAGTCAAGCATCTCTAAAATCACTAATGAATTTCTCGTTCCAATCTAAGTTGGTTTGGGAATGCTTTGAACTCCTCAACACCCTAGCAAAGAGGAACTCTGTGACTCTAATATGGGTACCGGGACACGAGGGGCATGCAGGAAATGAAATGGCAGATTCACTGGCCAAAAAGGGCGCAGACGCTCCTTTCATAGGCCCAGAACCCTTCTGCGGGGTAAACAGTAGTTTCATGAACAACTTAATATGTGAAAATTAAAAAAGTAGTCTAACCGATTATTGGAGAGCCCAAACAGGCATGCGGCAGTCGAAAAGATTCGTTGACCCTGAACATGTTAAAGTTGATACTATCTTGAACCTCAGCAGAAAAGCCATCAAACTGTACGCTGAATTACTAACAGGTCATTCTAAACTTAATTATCACATGATGAAAATGGGTGTGGTAACAACGATCTCTGTCGACTCTGTCTTGAAGAGCAGGAAACAGCAGAACACGATCTTTGCAATTGATCAGCTGTGGCTAGACGCAGACTATACTATACGGATTCATAGTTCCCAGGGACCTAGTTAAAATCAATCCCACAGCAGTGACAAGATTTATAAATAGTCTTGAGATCCGCTAGTTAGGGAGTAAGTCTGCACAAAAGATCTTCAAGTCGCGGTGGATCATAGCCTTAATAATAATAATAATCATAAAAAGCGGTATTCCTTATCCGAGGCACTGTTGTGTTCTTCACTGGGGGAGGGTTTTTATGTAGTGGGTCTCAAGCACAACGCACAACCTCGAATTGAGGGAAGTTTTCGCCACTTGCTTTAGCATCCGCTGAGAGGATGCTGAAAGGACATTGCGAGTGGTCGCTCCGGGGAGGCGCACAATTGAAATGAAGTTCGTCACAAGCAGGAAAAATTACATTATGACGAGTGAGTTGACTTGCGATGAATTCAACAAGGACTCATCTAGCTTGCCAAGTTGAAGCAGTCAGCCACATTGCCTGTCATTACAAAAATTGGAACCTAATTACAGATATCCAGAGTGTACAGAGCTTATGGAGGAAAAACTTATCTACGTTACTAATAGCACCGCTTCAAACAATTCCGTCATTGGAGGAGATCCGCCTAACTCCCCAATCACGGATGATGGTATAGACGTTCCAGCATGCCAGATGATTGGAGGCTTAGGGTTGTTTGATTCGTGCTTAAGAAAGGAGACCCTACAATTTGCACCAATTACAGTGGAATAAGTCTTTTTCGCATCACATACAAGATTCTATATAGTGTACTGTTTGAAAGATTGAAGCATATGCTTACCAACAGCATATGCGGATCTTATCGATGTGATTTCAGACCTGGTGAATATCGACCATCGACCAGATTTTATTATTGCGCCAAATGCTAAAGAAGATCCAACAAAAACACACACATCATCTATTTGTTGACCATAAACCAGCTTAGGACAGTCCCGTAAGAGATTATTTTTAGAGTCGAGCCCTCTCTCTTGAAACGAAACCTACACTCTACAAGTCTCTCATCATGCCTGCGCTTACATATGGTGTCGAAGGATGGACAATTTCCATCTCAGATGAAAGAAAGCACGATGTGGTCGTAACAAAAGCCTAACGCGTTGGTGACTATTATAAAACAAGGTACACCCATAAGCTGTATGAGCTGTATTTCGCCACTGACATAATAAAACGCATTAAAATTCAGCGGCTGCGTTGGCGAGTTTATGTCGAGCGAATTTAAGAACAATCTCCTGCTAATAAGGTGCTCGAAATATATATATATATATATATATATATATATATATATATATATATATATATATATATATATATATATATATATATATATATATATATATATATATATTCTTGTCGTGATGGAAATGGGAATCTGGTTAAAGATGCCCAGAGTGTACTGAATCTATGGAGGGAACACTTCTCCACGATACTGAATGGCGATGCTACGAACAATTCCGCCGGTGGAGGAGATTGCCCGATAACCCAAATTACAGATGATGGTGTTGATGTTCCACCACTCGACTATGACGAGGTTGAAACGGCCATTTTAAGGCTGAAGAACAACAAAGCTGCAGGTGCTGATGGCCTGCCTGCCGAGTTCTTTAAGACCGGAGGAGATGAGCTGTTCACCCGCATGCATCAGCTCATAAGCAGAATATGGTCGGATGAAAGCATGCCTGATGATTGGAGGCTCAGTGTTCTCTGTCCTGTACATAAAAAAGGAGACCCCACAATTTGCGCCAACTACCGTGGAATAAGTCTCCTGAGCATCGCATACAAGGTTTTATCGAGCGTACTGTGTGAAAGGTTGAACCCTATGCTCAGCAACCTGATTGGACCGTATCAGTGTGGCTTCAGACCTGGTAAATTTGTTGATTATAAAGCCGCTTTCGATAGTCCGGTAAGGGATTACCTCTACGCAACAATGTCTGAGTTCGGTATTCCTGCAAAGCTCATTCGAATTTGTAGAATGACACTGCATAACTCCCGTTGTGCAGTGAAAATTGGGAAGGACCTCTCCGCACCGTTTAATACCGAACGGGGTTTCAGACAGTGATTCGTTATCGTGCGACTTCTTCAATCTTATTATGGAGAAACTAATACGAGCTGCTGATCTACGACATAATGGCACTATCTTCAACAAAAGTGTCATGCTGTTGGCGTATGCCGACGATATTGATATAATCGGCATGAACTCGCGAGCAGTCAGTGCAGCATTCTCAGAGTTGGAAAGAGAGTCGCGTCGGATGGGTCTCACGGTGAACGAGGGCAAGACGA
The DNA here is from genome assembly GCA_963854835.1 of Megamerina dolium. Lineage (NCBI taxonomy): Eukaryota > Metazoa > Arthropoda > Insecta > Diptera > Megamerinidae > Megamerina > Megamerina dolium. The sequence continues at coordinate 79,629,375 of OY978525.1, forward strand.
AGTATCTAGTGTCAACAAACAAAGAGTCCCGGCGTCTTGGATAACACGTTACTGTTGACAACTACGATTTTGAAGTAGTACGGGACTTTGTCTATTTTGGAACCAGCATTAACAGCAGTAATGACGTCAGCTTGGAGATCATGCGTAGGATAACTCTTGCTAACAGGTGTTACTTTGGGCTGAGTAAGCAATTGAGAAGTCGAGCCCTCTCCCGAAGAACGAAAACTACACTCTACAAGTCTCTCATCATGCCTGTCCTAACATATGGCGCTGAAGCCTGGACAATTTCCACCTCGGATGAGCGAATGCTTGGAGTTTTCGAGAAAAAAGTCCTACGCAGGATCTTTGGACCTATTTGCGTTGGTGGCGAGTACCGAATAAGGTACAACCATGAGCTGTACGAGCTGTATGCCGATATTGACATAGTAAAGCGCATGAAAATCCAGCTGCTGCGCTGGCTAGGTCATGTTGAGCGAATGAAAGAACACGCTCCAGCTAAGGTGTTATATTCGGAACCCGCTAGAGGACGACGCAGAAGACGAAGACCAAACCTCAGGTGGAAAGACCAAGTACTGGAGAATCTGACTGCGCTTGGAATTTCTAACTGGCGCCAGCTAGCGAAGAACAGAGATGGCTGGCGAAGCATGTTGAGTCGAAAATATAACATTCATAAATGGTATACGTGATGGAGAGACTAAGCGTGCACTAGTCATGTCACCAACTTGTTTGCGATGTTTGCCCAGTCACGTTCGGGATTCGATTGAATTGCATTTGTCAACACTGGCTCTATTTATACTCTGTTGGCAATACCCCATAATCTTCTTTTATCGAGATTCTTCTCTCTCTTACAATATTATAACGAGTATTGATGGTTACTCATCACTATTGCAAATGACACTATTGTGAGTAACACGAATATTGGCAGCATCGAAACGAATATCAACAAAAACAAAATAGGCGATAACCAGAACAAGCCAACGAGAAAGAAAGAGAAGAATCTCGATAAAGGAAGATTCTGATGTGTTGCTACAGAGTATAAATAGTGCCAGTTGTTGACAAAATCAATCAATTGAATTCCGAAAGTAATTTCGCAAACATTGGTACAGTATCAGAGGCAAAAGTTGCAAATATATTAAAGTGTTATTGTAAATAGAGTTGATTAAATAAATTGTTGCTGTTTATAGTTGTACAAATAAGTCTTGCAATTATATTAACAGAATCAGGTGATCGAACAAGGTTGGTTCGAGTAGAATTAAACGTTCACAAAAAAAAAACTTAACAAGTGGTGTCAGAAGTGGGATTCTGTAAAGATGGTGAAAATTGACCATCTAAAAGTGGACCAGTTTAAGAAGCTGTTGGTAGAGATGAATCTATTGTCATCAGGTGCATAAGCGAAACTGCTGGTGAGGCTAAGGCAAGCCATGGAGGCTAAGGGCATTAATGTAGAAGAACATGAGTTTTTTGCCGCTATACAAGTTAACACATTATACATTGCATTTGTTACTACACACGTATCCCATCCAGACACACCGTCAGCAGTCACATTCCAGGTGTCATATTCCCTTACTCGACGGGAATAAACAGCACTCAACGTTCCCACAGTCATCACTCGGCGCGTGGACTACGTCAGCAGTTTGGACTATTTTATATTATATTATATTAATGTTTAAGCCTTCTTTGTATTCTTAAAGTTAGTTCGGTTTTTGTTCCAAATAAAGTAAGACGTGTTGCTAGCCAACACGCAGCCTTTTTTAAAAAATAAATAAAATTAATTTTTAATTAATTGGCGCCCGAGCAGGGACCCCTTACAAGTCTTTACAGAAATTTGCCTGAGTCAATAGGCAAGTAAAGACAAAGGGGTTGTCCCGAGGAAACAAAAAAAGGACTTACAAATCCTGCTCAACTTTGAGAGCAAGGAAACGTAGCGCCCTAGTAGCCAAACGAGAGGCAAACGGGAGGTGACATAGGTTCACCAGCGGCCTTGCTGTAGCTCTAAGAAACCATATTTTTAAGAAAAGAACACACGGTACGTGAAGTGAAATCAATGTAAAAAAGGAAAAATAAAAAATATTTAATGTGAAAATAATAAAAAAAAAAAACAAGTAATATTGAGTAAAAAATAGAAACAAGCAATGTGAAATCAATTAAAGAAAAGCTAATAAATAATATTGCGAGAAAATTAAAGTAATAAAACCTTGAGAAAAAGGTTGTGAAAAATAAATATAACAAAGAAAAAATATTAAAGAAATTTAAAATAATTGTATAGAAAAAATTTTCCAAAATAACGAAGAAATTATGTTTTTAAGGTAAGTGACAGTTGCGAAACAATTTGATTGCTATTTTTGTAACATAAAAATAGAAAAGAAAAAAAACGTCCCTATTAATTTCTGAACAAGTGTTTGAATAAAGAAAGGATGCCCGATAGTATCGAAGAAATTACGGAAAGGCTTAGTAAATCCCTGACCATGAGTCAGACACAAAGGAGTAATACTAGTTCTGGCGAACTTTCGCAAACTCAGAAAAACGAGATTAGGGCCATAATGGCAGAATTTCTAAAGCAAGATACCCCGGATGAAGGTGGCGATCATCCGGTAGGAACAATTCGCATTGAAGAATTAGATAAAATTCCTGACATCGTGAGATCCCTAAGGGAATTCTCAGGAAAAGCTGGCGAGTTCGGCTCATGGCGAAAATCAGTAGAGAGAGTACTGCAACTTTTTGATGGTATCAAAGGTACGGGAAGATACTACGCTATACTCCATACAATAAGAACGAAAATTGTTGGAGAGGCAGATACTGCTCTCGATTCGTACAGAACACCACTGGACTGGATTAAAATAAGGAAATGCCTAATGATGCACTACTCTGATAGGCGAGATATCGGGACACTGGAATACCAGATGACCACCATGTGCCAAGGCCACAGAACAATAACTGAATTTTACCAGGCAGTATACCAGCACCTATCTTTGATATTGGACAAAATAGCTTGTCTTGACTTGGATGAAAGTAGCCTTGCATCGATGACAAACGCCTATAGAGACAAGGCGCTCGATACGTTCGTTAGTGGTCTCAAAGGAGATTTACCAAGATTACTGAGCGTTAAGGAACCTACATCCTTGCCTCAGGCATTACATATCTGCCTGAAATTGGACAATATGGCATACAGGATGCAATATTCCCATGGACAAGTACAAAAACCAAATGCCCGCGGTTTTATTCAGAATCCTCAGGCATTTATTGGGAATAAGTTTTATCCTGAGCTAGCCCATGTGGGAAACCAAAATAGGCCACCAGTACCACCACGGTTGTTTTCAAGACCAGTAAACGGACAGACTGCTCAGAATCAATCCAGACAGCAATATTATACGTACGGCAATGGAAATCAGAGACCTCAAGGAATGAGGAATACGTCGATGAATCAATACACTACTTCGGAGAAGGATACAAGGCATCAGATAACCCAGTAGAAGAGTACTCAACTGAGGATCTTAACGCTGACCTCAATTTTTTTGGTTAAACAGTTCCTCGCTGCCATATTTCAAGGTTAAGACGAGGAACGGTGACATACTCAAAATTCTTTTGGACACAGGTAGTAATAAGAATTATATTAAGTCAACTCTGGCGGAAAATCCCGAGAAAAATCAGGATTATTTTAGTGCAAAAACAATATCCGGTGATGTACAAATTACACACCATACTCTGTTAAAATATTTGGAAATTCAGTTCAGCCTATTAAATTTTACCTCCTACCCGGACTGAGAACTTTTGATGCAATTTTGGGCAATGATACTTTGAGGGAACTATCGGCAATAATTCATACGGCCGATAATTACTTTGTACTTAAAAATGGTATGAAAATACCAATATATCAATATTTATCGGAGGACGTGAACAATCTAGAAATCAAAGTCGAGCATCTTTCGGAACATCAAGCAACAACCATGAGGAAGATAATACAATCTCACAAAAACCTTTTCGCAGATCCAGACGAAAAGTTAACGTACACCACGAAAGTGCTGGGTGAAATTCGCACAACTACTGAGGACCCCATCTACACGAGAAACAACCCCTATCCAATGGCACTTAAGAGCGTTGTCGAGGAGGAAATAACTAAGTTATTAAAAGACGGAATAATAAGACCATCTCGTTCCCCCTACAATTCTCCCATATGGGTTGTCCCAAAAAAGGAGGACGCGTCTGGAAAGAAGAAATATAGAGTTGTAGTGGATTTCAGGAAATTGAACGCAGTCACTATAGCTGACAAATATCCGATACCAGAGGTTGGGGAGGTATTGTCTCACCTTGGTGGTAATAAGTTCTTTACAGTTATTGACCTCAAAAGCGGATTTCATCAAATCCCTCTGAACGAGAAGGACATTGAAAAGACAGCATTTTCGGTTAATAACGGGAAATATGAGTTCACCAGGCTCCCGTTTGGACTAAAGAACACCTCATCAATATTTCAAAGAGCATTGGACGATATCCTCAGAGATTTCATCGGAAGGACTTGCTACGTTTATATCGATGATATAATCATTTTTAGTAAGAACGAGGAATCACACTTCAATCATCTAAAGGAAATCTTTAGCACATTAGCCGCAGCGAATATGAGGGTGCAATTAAATAAATGTGTGTTTTTTAAGACAAAAGTCGAGTTTTTGGGTTTCGCAGTCTCTGATAAAGGAATTAGTACAGTACAAGAGAAAGTAGAAGCTATGGTAAGAATCCCTTACCCTACAACTTTGCGGCAACTGAGATCTTTTTTAGGACTCTGTAATTACTACAGGAGGTTCGTGAAAGGTTACGCTGATTTAGCCAAACCATTAACGGCAATGTTGAGAGGCCCAAATGGCTCAATTCCTAGATCCGAGTCAAGCAAAGTGAAGATAACACTTGTGTGCAAAGAAATGAAAGCAATGGATGCTTTGAAAAATGTTCTATTATCCCGAGAAGTTATGCTCTTTTACCCGGACTACAAGAAGGAATTTCATCTGACAACCGATGCCTCCAATGTGGCACTCGGGGCTGTACTTAGCCAGGATGATAGGCCAATAGCTTTTATTTCAAGGGTATTATCGGAAACAGAGGAACACTACGCCACAAATGAGAGGGAGATGTTGGCTATAGTGTGGGCTCTACATACCTTTAGAAATTACTTATATGGAACTGCAAAGGTCATAATATTCACTGATCACCAACCGCTGACTTATGCTCTGAGCAACAAAAACACTAATATCAAAATGAAAAGATGGAGGGCGATTCTCGAAGAATACAACTACGAGATCAAATATAAACCCGGAAAGTCAAATGTCGTGGCAGATGCGCTCTCTAGAGCACCAATCACTAATGTAAACTCATTAACAGGTACCGTTCATAGCCAGGGGAGCTCTGGGGAAAATTTGGTGCCCTGGGTAGAGGCTCCTATAAATGCATTTAAAAATCAGATATTCTTCAGTGTAGTGGAAGTAGCATCGTACCAATTTCAAATTATATTTCCTGGTTATCATAGACACACCATCGTAGAAAGGGAATACGACCAGCAGAACTTGTTGGCATTATTGAAAAGATACCTAAATCCTTCTGTGAAAAATGCTATAAGTGCACCAGAGTTTGTAATGGGTAAAATACAGGAGATTTATCCATTACATCTTAAAAATTATACAGTTTCGTTTACGCGAATATTCGTAGAAGATGTCATTTCCGAGAATGATCAGGAGAATGTAATCATCGACACTCATAACAGAGCTCACAGGAATGCAGCGGAAAACAAACTGCAGATTTTGGAGAAATAGTATTTTCCCAGTATGTTTTCGAAGATAAAGCGTATAGTAAAAATATGCTCAATATGCAAGAAGAATTAATACGATAGGCACCCAAACGATCCAAAAATAAAAGAAACTCCTATACCCTCCTATCCCGGACAGGTGATCCATATCGATATATTTTCTACAGACAAAAAGCTAGTATTGACTGCTCTGGATAAATTCTCCAAGTACGCCCAAGTTAAAATACTTGCAGGAAAATCTATCGAGGATGTTAGAAGACCATTGAGGGACCTATTATTCTTCTATGGGGTACCGAAAACGGTCGTCATCGATAATGAGAAATCGTTAAATTCTGCTACCATTCTGTTTATGATGAAGGATGAATTGAATATTGAAGTGTTTACAACTCCTCCTTATTCAAGCGAAGCGAACGGACAAGTCGAAAGATTTCACTCAACTCTCGCGGAATTGCTAAGGTGTCTAAAGGCGGAGGGAGTATACAGAAATTTCGAGGAACTCCTTGAAAAGGCAGTAAACGAGTACAATCATTCAATACACTCAACTGTCGAACGCAAACCTGCCGATCTATTCTTCGGAAGAACAGTCGATTTTTCCCCTGGTAGTTACGACAGAACCAGACGTTCAAATATAGAGAAAATACAGGAAAAACAAAAACGGACTCTAGAATACCATAACAAGAGGAAACACGATGAGAAAGAATATATTCCGGGTCAAACAGTTTTTGTAAGAATTAATAAAAGATTAGGAACAAAACTATCCGAGAAATATAAGGAAGAAATAGTGAAGAAAAATAGAAACTCCACGATAGTCACCGAAAGCGGACGTGTCGTTCACAAGAAACATATTAGAAACTAATTTCCAAATTTTCATTTACAGATTGCTAATTTTAACGGCACTTTGCGCCGGGGAAATTCAAATATTGGATTACTCAAATTCGAAATTGGTAGCAATGCACTCAGGAACAGCTAAAGTCCAGACTGGCACTTTCAAGATAATTCATACTATAGAATTGAAAAAATACGATACTCTCATCCACGAAATAGAAAGAAACATTGTTCAGAATATCACCTATAATCACCCTCTAATTCCTTACCTAAAATAAAATAATAATAAATAAAATCCTACATATCCCGACTCAAACCAAATTTAAAGGCTAAACGTTCACTGGACTTTATCGGCAGCGCATGGAAATGGATTGCCGGAAGCCCAGACCATCACGATTTTGAAATAATTCAGAGAAAGATGGCAGATGTCTTGGAAAATAATAGCAATCAAATCGTAATTAATCGTCTGTCACTTGAAAAAATTAATAAACTTACAAATGCCACAAACGAAATAATCAGAATTATAAAAACAGAACAAAATCTCCATAATGAAAGAATATTAGAATTTAAATACAAACTTGAATTGTTAAAGGAAGATATTGCCAACATTGAATTCGCAATTCATTTAGCTAAAGCTAACATTGTCAATTCATTTATTCTTTCTTCTTTTGAAGTAGAAATTTTAAATCATATCTTTAACAAAAGTAATGTACCATTTTCCAGTACTGACGAATTGCTACACTTTGCTGATGTAAAAATTGCCATTGAAGGATACAATATATTGTACATTTTAAGTATCCCAACTACTGACACCAAAAACTGTAATAAACTACTGATTAAAGCTATAAAGAGAGAAAATATTGTAACTAGGCTAGACTATGATTACGTATTAGATTGTAAGAACAAAATATTTGGCCTTAAAGAAAAATGTAAAAACTACAATAGTTTATCAATATGTAGTCCTGGTACTTATGATGATATCACAGAAACAACGTGTATCCCGAGGCTGCTAACGAGTCAAACATCTAAATGCACTACAACCAATAATTTCTGAACCAGTACAACGGTGAAATCAACGTGGATAACTCAACAATGTGGCTTAACGGGTCGTATGTCATTCATCATTACAACAGTACGATACGAGTTAACAAAAAAACATACGTTACAAGACAAATCACAGCAACCAAGCCTCTTCCTGCCTTAACTCAACCAATGGCCAGAGATGCTGAAGAGAGAACATTATCTCTGGACCTGATAAATGGCATTAATGTAAAGAACACCTTATCAATCAGCAAACTTAAGTCAATTAACAAGATTAGTTTGTCGTTAAACTTGGGAGTGATAACAATTGCCCTTCTAATTCTGTGTTTATACCTTAAAAAGCAATTAAAAAAACGCAGAAACATTAAACCCAATCAAGATGAAACCATTATAGAAGAGTCCTCTCAAGGTAACCAACCTACAAACAACATCCCAAGGATAAAGGTCAATAGCCAAAATAAGAGCATCTACAACCTACCATGTTTTTGATGTTCCATTCGAGGACGTATGGAACTTAGAGGGGGAGGAGTTAACACATTATACATTGCATTTGTTACTACACACGTATCCCATCCAGACACACCGTCAGCAGTCACATTCCAGGTCTCATATTGCCTTACTCGACGGGAATAAACAGCACTCAACGTTTCCACAGTCATCACTCGGCGCGTGGACTACGTCAGCAGTTTGGACTATTTTATTAAGTTAATGTTTAAGCCTTCTTTGTATTCTTAAAGTTAGTTCGGTTTTTGTTCCAAATAAAGTAAGACGTGTTGCTAGCCAACACGCAGCCTTTTTTAAAAAATAAATAAAATTCATTTAATTAATTTACATGCAGTTGTGCACGCTCAGGAAGAGAGCATGATAGATTCGAGTGGTCAACTCATGGAATTCATGAAATCCATGATGCAGCAACCACAGCAGTAACTGCAAGGAATTAATGCGAAGTTACAAGAACATTCGGCTCGCCACGAAAACTTTATGGGGAAATTCCAAAAAACATTTGACTCCAGGTTTCAAGAACATTCTGCTGAATTGCGTATGGAAATTCAAGAAGGTTCGTCTCGGCAAGAAAACGTCATTGGAGAACTATATGAGAGATATTGGGATTATCTCTGACAGCCAGGCTGCTATCAAAGAAATTGGATCACACTTTTAACATCCAAGATCACGATTCACTGCCGCAGATCTCTTATGAGATGGATGAGCAGTGTAATCTGCAAATAATGTAGGTGGCGGGGCATAGTGACGTTCCAGGCAATTGCAGGGCGGGTTTTTGTAAACTAACAATAAAAAGAGAATGACAGACAAGACAAATGACCTCTGGACTCGCTCTATCACGGGCAAATTCGCACAACAGATATGGCCACGGTTACGCTGGAACAGCAAAAAAAGTCTACTCAGTCTAGATAGAAGCGTGTTGAGGGTCATGATCGAAGTAATTACAGGCCACTGCGTTCTTGGCACACATGCTAGAAGAATAGGATTGGGCTACCTAATGCACCACTTTTGCAGAAGCTGTAGAGATGAGGAAGAACAAGAGTCAATCCTACACTTAATATGTTCATGCCCGGCACTTTGCCGCAGGCGCATGGCACATCTAGGTTTACACAATTAAGACAGCTTCACTAGTCTTTCAACAACTAAGGGATCACATACGCTTCCTTTTAAGCTCAAAATGGTTTGAGTTAGCGAGCTAGGGTTAAAAACCATGTGATAACATAATGGGCCTATGATACCCTAAGTGTGCCCCTTCGGGGCAGCCATCCCACACCTACCTACTTACCTTGAACCAATCAAGCCCGATAATATTGGTAATTTATTCGGAGTCCACAACTAAAATAGAGATCATTTTCGACATGCCTTTCCAAACAACTTTAGCCATGAACAATCCTACAAGATTTAAAAGGATGCTTCCATAAGCCTTTATACCTTTGTCTGGCGGTATGCACTTAGGCCTTCCCAGCTTACGATATGAAGAAAGGCCTATGAGAGAGCTTGTGGGCCCCGTGCCTGCTTGTAATTTAAGAACTTGATTATTTATAACGATGATAATTTTATCAGAAGAATTGCCCTTCCAGATGACAGTTGCGCTTCAAGTTCACTTGTAGGGGATATTATTTCTGCTAAAACTATGCTTTCAAAAGAAGCATTGCTGACGACGTTGACATTCTACGTTGATTTCTTCTTTTCATACTTTTGACCGAATACGATTGTCCGTTTTAACGTCGCTGTCGACTGACACACCGCTGAAATATTACCTATTTTCTAACATGACCTACATTATACTTTATGAATATTGGTCTAATCATTAATATAATGATCACCACCATACTATGCATAACGTGATTATCATGGGTTACCGTACACTTATAAGAATGCATAGTCAGGGTTATGGTACCTCGCTGTATGATTGTGAAATACTTTCGCAACCATGCACAGTAAAAAGAAAAAGAAACAATGGGTTATCGTACGCTTATAAAAATACATTGTACATGCAATGGTACTTCATTATATGGTTGTGAAATAATTTCGCAACCGTACATAGTATAAAGAAAAAGAACCAAAAAGAGAAAAAACAAAATAAGCAATAACTATGCATACATAATATTTAACGCATGCACAATATTTACAACAACAAGTATTAAATACAAATAATAATGATGACTTGCTAAAAAAAAGTTATAATTATAAGATACTGAAGAAATTCTTTTATTCAAAAACGGGGTTAAATTGTAAATTATGTTATATATATTAGGCTATATAAACTAAGAGAACTTCTGAAATGCAGGCAGTCCCCAGCAGCTCCACGCAGTTCTACCACTAACTCGATATACGTTTGATTTAGCTTCATTCTAATGGAATAAAATTTAAAACGGGCAGCTAGAACGTGGGTTTCCAAAATAATGATTATCTAAGAGAATTTTTATTTCACTAAATAATTTTGTTGCCAAGTCGTTGTTGGTAAGCTTTTGTAGTAGCTCATACGTTGCCGTACCAATATATACATATATATATATATATATATATATATATATATATATATATATATATATATATATATATATATATATATATATATATATATATATATATATATATATATATATATATATATATATATATGGTGTGTTTATTAGCTGGAAATACGTGTCGGTTTCCTTTATTTCCTCATCGGCAGTGATAAAACGTTTTATATCCACCATGTAGATTGCAAAAATACAGATCGCAACGCCGCGAACAACGGATGGAAAATATTAAATACGCGCAATTCGTAGAATTACAGTAACAGGTAAGAGGAAATAGAAGACTTGCTGATTGTATATCGACTTCTCGATTTTTCTCAGTAACTTAGTTTCTATTTAAATGAAGCCTGTAAAAAATTGACTGGATGCCCGCGTAATATATATATATATATATATATATATATATATATATGTATATATGTATATATATGTATATATATATATATATATATATATATGTATATATATATATATATGTATATATATATACATATATATATATATACATATATATATATATATACATATATATATATATATATATATATATATACATATATATATATATACATATATATATATATACATATATATATACATATATATATATATATATATATATATATATATGCATATATATATATATACATATACATATATATATATATATATATATATATATATATATATATATATATATATATATATATAATACGCGGGCATCCAGCCAATTTTTTACAGGCTTCATTTAAATAGAGACTAAGTTACTGAGAAAAATCGAGAAGTCGATATACAATCAGCAAGTCTTCTATTTCCTCTTACCTGTTACTGTAATTCTACGAATTGCGCGTATTTAATATTTTCCATCCGTTGTTCGCGGCGTTGCGATCTGTATTTTTGCAATCTACATGGTGGATATAAAACGTTTTATCACTGCCGATGAGGAAATAAAGGAAACCGACACGTATTTCCAGCTAATAAACACGGACACTCATAGTACATACGACCTCGAAGTTCAGAAGTAAGAATTCGAGGCTTTATGGAGTGACTTAAAAACAGCAGATCAAGCCATTATCTCTCAGGAAGTTGAAGCTGCTGACATAGGTCAAATGAAAGCTAGCTATAAAGCAGCTAAACGGACTTATGTTCGGTGCCTTGCCAATATTAATGTGCATCTTCACGATTTGACAGTTATCATGTCGTCTCCCGTCACTGCGCCAGCTCCACAATATTCTCTTCCCGCGAATCAACTTCCACCATGTGATACCGCATATTTTTCGGGAGACTATATGTCGTGGCCTAGTTTTCGTGACATGGTCACCACGTTATACCAGAACAATCCTCGGTTATCACCCGTCGAGAAGTTATACCAGCTACTTCAGAAAACTCGAGGTGAAGCTTACAATATCATTAGGTCAACTCCGTTGACTAATGATGGCTTTCTCATTTGCGTGGCATAACCTTGAAGAAAGATACGAAAATAAGCGAATTCTCGATAATATTCAGTTGAAAGCTCTTTTCGATTACAGCCAGTTGTTGAAGAAACTGGTGTGAACATAAAGCGCTTACAGTGAACAATCAACGACTGTATCACAAATCTGCAATTACTAAATATTGATACCAGCCAATGGGATGCAATTTTTGTGTATCTGTGTCCAACGAAACTCCGCGATACCACCCTGTGAGTATGGGAGCAATCTATTAAGAATAAGTGTGAGGTCCATACGTGGAGCGATTTTGATACCTTCCTAATTGAACGATTCCAAACTCTTGAATCGGTTCTAGGTATTTGAAGTGGTTTCCGGCAGCTCAGCCAACCACAGAATCGGCCACATGAAGCATTAGGAATACAGGAAATAACGAACATAACTATTAACAACAAGAAAGATTGGACAATATTAAAATAAAATATTAATAAATATATTTACGAATAAATACAATAAAACAAAAATGTGAAAAACTCTAATATAAGAAAAAATTACAATTGTGATATTTATGATTTTCAATTATACATGTACATAGCCGTACCACCTTACAAGGAAATAAAAGAAAGGGTCCGTACACCCCCTAATATGAAGAAGTTTTGCAAGGCAATTCCGTAAAAAAACTTTTTTTTTTACATAGGGGTCGCCTTTTTACATTTTTCGTGGTAACTTCGGCATTTGCAGTCGGATTTTGAAGTGTGATATATCGATGTTTTTGTCTAAAGGAGACACATCTATTTGTTTTAAAGATCATTGACCTCAAGTACCCTGTTCTAATACTTACCCACCAAATCTCAGTTCCTACTACCCTAATGTACCACCCTAATGCCAGTAAATTATATCTCGCAAAAATCATTAAACCTTTGCAAAAGAAATAATGCGATTATTTCAGTAGAACTATCTTAAACTTATTTTTAAAATTTTTGTTGCCGAATATAGGTGACAATTTCTTTTAATTTTCCGGTAGGTATAACATACTAAATAATCTCTAATCGAATGACACCTGAATTAATACTCTCTTATTTTGATTTACTATTGCTATTCGTTTTACCCATGAAATAAATGTTGGCGCAGCTTGTTGGCTACCAATAGCGTTTTTAGCTGGCTATTACGTAACGTGCACGCAACCGTCGATGATATTGAAAAAACTGGCTCAGTTTGTTGTGAAAATTTATGCTTCATTTTGGTTTCTTATTAAAAGCCAATTCACGGATGTCGGCACGTCTTCAAATACATATCTTGTCCGTCCGTTCATATAAAATAATGCGTACTTTTTCTAGTACGCTCAGATGGCTATGCAAAGATTTTAACAGCACGCGAAGAAGCAACAGTAGATAATTTCACAAATTTTGAGTGCGGCTCATACTTCAATATGGTAATTTGGGCCAAATTAGAATTAAGTGAACCGCCCTGCTTACAATTTTTCATGCAAGACCTGCTGGAAACATTACAATATTCAAAAGAGATAATCGAATTACCCAGTTAGTACCAGGCAAAAACCTTCATTTAACAGTTTTATTTGCTCAACTTAGACTTTTCACAGTTTATCCATGTCATTGTCAAAACACTGAGCGTTTTGTTCATGTAGTACATTAATCTGCCATTGCGGTCACCGATGAACAACGCATGGGTTACATTTTCTCTAAACTCGAGAGCCGTCAGAAATATAGCCAAAATGAATCGCGTCGAAATATGGCCGATTAAAATTTTTATTGCGAAAAAATCCAGATTTGATTTTACTTTTATTTTTGTATTCATGTTGTAGAAGATGATCTGGTTGGTAAGTACTAGATCAACGACCTTTCTAGCGAAAAAATTGGTTCCCTCGAGACAAAAACATCTATATAACACACTTAAATATCTGACCCTAAATACCGAAGATATTACGAAAAATTAAAAAATTGTCACTCATATCCAGCAACAAAAATTTTAAAAATAAGTTTAAGATAGTTCTACTGGAATAATCACAATACTTCCTTTGCAAAGGTTTAAGGATTAATGAGCTATAATTTACTGGCATTAGGGCAAAGGAACTGAGATTTGGTGGGTAAGTATTAGAACGGGGTACTTGAGGTCAATGATATTTTGTCTCCTTGAGACAAAAACATCGATATATCACACTTCAAAATCCGACTGCAAATGCCGAAGTTACCACGAAAAATGTAAAAGGGCGACCCCTATGTTCGGTAAAAAAAATGTTTTTTCGGAATTGCCTTGGAAAACTTCTTTATATTAGGGGGTGTTTGGTAAAAAAATTTTTTAGGTACGGCCTAATGTACATTTAATATTTCATATATGTATATTAAATGTAAAAGCCAGAAGTGCCATTTGTGATATTTCTGTTTACATTTTGTGCATATGTGTAATGTTTTATACATATTTTCTTTAAACAATTTATTGTATTTTTGTATTTTCTATGAAAAAATAAACAGACTCTCTGATGATGGATTGATAAAATCCAAAACGCGTAGTAGAATATTAAAATTAAAGGTTTTTCTCCAATTTTAACCACATTGACGATCCAAAAAGCCCATACAAACAAACACAAGGCCAACACGATTACCACTGAGCTACGCCGACACACTATCATAACCATCGATACTCGTTACAATGCATACAAGTGAATCTAATAAAAAGAGTGTTCAAATAGGGAAAACCCGGAAAAAATACTCAGGAACTTCAAAAGCTAAGACTATTTACTGTATTGTTACGTTTTTATTTTGTGAGCATGTAATTCTACTCGAATCAACCCTGTTCAATCACTGGATCTTTTAATAATAATTGCACCACTTATTTTGTACTATGTCCAACAACAATTTAACTTGCTATCGTGCGATACTGCCTCGATCACTTGATGGTGTTAAGTTGCCTCTATCACTTCCGGAATCGAATTGATTAATTTGTCACAACTGGGCCTATTTATACTCTATGGCAACACTCCAGAATCTTCCTTTATAGTAGTCGAGTTTCTTCTCTTTCTTTTTAATTGGCTTATCTGGTTTTCGCCTATTTCTTTTTGTTGATATTCGATTCTATGCTACCATTATTCATGCCAATCACAATTAGTGATGAATAACCAACCATCGATACTAGTTACACTGCCCTCTTCTTAACCTTGTTCGTCCCTAACAAGTTTCTATATTTCCCCCTGATATGTCGTAAGTCGCTGCAAATGCACTATTTTATACTTTGCTCCTTGATTCCAGGCAGGTTGAATACGATACACAACGTCATTAATTTTTGATATTATCTCATACTATTGTATACTATTGTGCAGAGTGAAAACGCGTACACCGAAACACCTACGAAAATTCTTCAAATTTGCAAAAATCACTGGATATTCTATACTATTTGGAAATTGGTAGCGGAAGTTGGGAGCTCCCACAAATCGTTGTTTGCAATCCATACTTTCTACAATCGTGGTAATATTTACACTACTAAATCTCTGGAGAATTCAGAAAATATAAAAGTTTTACTGGAAAGCGCAAAATTTAATATCACTCAAGTACAAATTGCGTATTTAATCAACATCAGCTGTTCTGCTCTGGCACAATACCAGGAGAATAGCGTGCTGCCACACCGTTCGAAAATTATGCAGATAAAGCTAATTAGCGTCAGATGGCGCTGAATACAGCACCTACAGGTGTAGGACAACAATACACTATGCAACAAATGTTTCTTAAACTAAAAGAACTAGAGTATTTGCACGTCTTTAAAAGAAGAAACACGTATTAAAAAAATGAATTAAAAATCACGCAAACAACGCTGCAAAACACTGCCACAAGCGAAGACAAATCTGTGGTTGAATTTCATACAGATGATGAATTAGAAAGAGAAACAGGGTAGAAATGCAATGGAACCAAAATAATTAATAAAAAAAGAAAAATGGAATCTTCCCCTGAGGTTGATGCAGCTGCTCCAAAAGATCAATCCAACAAACAAGAATTAAAGCCTCCGCCAATAATTATTTCCGGTGGAGAAATAAGTCATCAGAATATTTCTAACTTGCTAAAAGATTATGTAAAACATAGCTATTCCTCAAAACTCATTGGAAAATATCTATTTTAAATAAATTTGTTCGATAGCTCTAATTATAGAATAATTACTTGCAAACTATCACAATCGAAACTAGCACGGCACTCCTACGAAAACAAACTAGACAAATTCGAGTTATGGTCAAAGACCTGTACCATACTTGCGAGCGAGATGATATTGTCGAAGATCTTCAAAAGCAATGTTTGAAAACCGTAAGTAAACTTATTAATAGCAATAATAGCAAAAAAGACGGTAATAATTGCCCAACCTTCGCATGTTCAAAGTGGTATATCGTTCGCTGAAATCGCTACCGAAGAAATAATACCAGGGAAGAAAGAAAATGCGCTGTCCCAAATACTGCGTAAGCTAGATGAGCAAACATATCTCAACAAGCTTTTGCTTAATCGCATTGAAAAACTTAAAAGAGCTGTAAATGTTAAGTTGATAGCAGCAAAGTTAGAATAATGACTTGGAATGTAAATGGTATTTTAAAACATAGATATGAAATTGAAGTACTGCTAAACAAAGAACAAATTGATATATGTCTGATTTCTGAGCCACATTTAACTTCGGAAATGTATACCGCCTTCAAAACTATGAAGTCTATTGCTCAAATCATCCATTAAATAACGCTACAGGGGGCAATGGGTGCCGTAGCTCAGTGGTTAGTGTGTTTGCCTTCTGATCTGTAGGTCGTGGTTCAATTCCCGGCTGATGCATAACAAATTTAATATCGATGATTTTTCTTTCGAACGGTACCCACCTGTCGGCAAGCAAATGGCAATTCTTCCGACAGTAACAACTTGCCATGAAAAAGCTTCTTAAAGAACTCTGTGACAAAGCTCAGAAAAAGTGATGTCACAAGTGTTCTACCGTTCGGAACCGGCTAAAATAAGTAGGTCCCTTCTAATATTGTCCAAAATTTAAGACGCACATCAGTAATGGAAGAGAAGCTCGGCCAATGAGCCCTTTGGGGCTTTAAGTTCCACATATTTATTATTTTTTTATTTTTACAGGGGGCAATGCAGTGTAGCAGCCCTTACTACCTTATTAACATCGGTTAATGAGGTAGTAAATTGGACCAAAAAGTGGAGAATTAAACGTAAAGAAACGAAATCGATACATGTTAAGTTTAGAAACTATAAGAATTCATAGAAACCAATAACTATAGCTTCAGTAACCATCCCATATGCGAACAAAGCAAAGTATCTGACCTTAAATGCCAAGCTTGAATGGAAGGAGCATATATAAATAAAAGTTTCAGAACTGAACATTGAACTGCAGAAACTAAATTGGCTTTTCGGCAGTAAATGAAAACTGTCGCTACAAAACACAATTGCGATTTACATCCAAATATTAAAACTAGTTTGAAAGTATGGAATTCAATTATGGGGATGTACTGAAAACTCCAACGATCCGTGATATGTAAAGACGACGACCTACATAGAGACCTATGCATGCGAAAAGTCGCATGCATAGGTTTCGCTGCTAAGCAAACAAAAAGGCTACAGCACCATATTAATACTTTAGCTTTATGCCTTTGCAATGAAGCAATATATACAAGAAGGCTAAAATAACTAAATGTCAGGATATTGCGGTTAACACTATATAATTGAATTTAAAACCTGAAAAATATTACTTGTTAGTTTTGAGCTAGGTGTAATAACATGAAATGTATTTATATTTTATTAACGTTTCAATAAAAAAAAAATTTTTTTTTTTTTTTTTACTATTTACAATAACACTTTAATGTACTAGCAACTTTTGCCTCTGTATAGATGTTTGCGCAGTCACGTTCGGAATTCGATTGATTCTCACTTCTCAACACTGGCTCTATTTATACTCTGTTGGCAACACCCCAGAATCTTCCTTTATCGAGATTCTTCTCTTTCTTTCTCGTTGGCTTGTTCTGGTTATTACTTATTTCTTTTTGTTGACATTCGTTTCGATGCTGCCAATAGTGTCAATCCAATAGTGATGAGTAACCAACTATCGATACTCGTTACACTGCCCTCCTCTTAACCTTGTTCGTCCCGAACAAGTTTTTATTCTTCGCCTCGATATGGCGCAAGTCGCTCCAAGTGCACTACTATACTTTACTCTTTTTTTATCCAGGCACGTTGAATACGATACACTACGTCATTTATCTTTGCTATAATCTCATATGGTCATTCCCAATGAGTCTGTAGTTTAGGGGACAGGCCTTTCTTTCGTTATGGGTTATGAAGCATTACAAGCTCTCCTTCATACCTGGCCTTCATCTTATCGCTTATCATCTGCGATCGCTCTCTGATGAACTGATGTACTAAATCCAACTGTTCCCGCTTTTCGCTAGTATAATTACCTTCGGCTGACGTCATTGGTGTTGCGACTCGAAATTTTAAATCAGCTGGCAGTCTTAATAGAAATTGCCATTGTTGGTGTAGTAGCGGTCGTATCATGTTGTGGGCATAGGTATACCATGGTATATGCACATCCCAGTCTTTTTGGTATTTACCTACGACTTTTCTTAGATATTCATCCAAGGTATGGTTGAACCGTTCTACTATGGCATCATATTGGGATGCAAAGGAGTTGCACGTGTCGTGTGTACATAGGGCACTTCTCTTGAATATAACTCCATCTCCCAATGTAACTCCATCGGCACACCAAAACGAGTAATCCATTGGTTGACGAATACATCCGCAACTATACGAGCTTAATTTGGAATAGGGTATACTTCAGGCCATATACTGAAGAAATCTATAACCACCAGAACATACTTGTTCCCTGCATTGCTTGTTGGAAATGATCCCGCAATTCGCTCAAATGGAGCACCCACGGTGTATTAGTACATTTACCTCGACTTTTCTTAGTGGGACCTTTGGCCAGTGCACATTGCTCACAGTTCCGAATCCAATCAGCGACATGATCATGTAATCCAACCCATAAAAAATCGTATCTTTATTTTCTCGACGGTTTTGGTGAAGTCTAAATGCCCTTCACTAGAAACATTGTGATACTCAGCTATCACTTCATTTATTCTTGCCTTGGGTACCGCTAGATAATTAGTGATTTTTCCATCTTCACTTTCCCATGCTCAGAATGGAAATCCAGCTCTCAAGTGCAAGCTTTGCCATTGAGCCCAGTATGCCTTTGATATTTGGCTCTCATTAGCCATCTTTGTGAGATCTGAGTAGTTCCATTGTCCTTTTTGAACTGGTTCGGTGGTCCATGACTCTTTCGGCAAGACATTCGTGAGTCGTATGTTGACAATATGATTCTGGCTTTTTACCTGAGAACAATGTTTACTATCCACAGTGCAAATGCAACGAGATGGAGTATCAGCATTACTACGATTACTAAGGTATCAATCTTCTTTTCGTTGTCTTGGGGAATTCAATCTTTGTTGCTTGCGTTATAGATGGCAATTACCCGCCATGTGCCCTCTTAGGACCCATATGCAGCACTTACCAGTAAATTTGTTTTCTTATTGTCCTTGCTTCAGGTTGCATTACGTGACTGACTGACACACTGCTTCAACTAGATCTGATGTTTCTACTTCTAGCTGGTGTATTCGTGGCAGTGGTCGACACATCAAACTGGTAGCATATGTCAAAGCACTACTGACTGTTTCGGCATATGTATACCTTGGTGAAATGACTTGGGCACGTTTTGTCTCTCCATTACCTATACAGTCTATGAATGCCTCTACTTTTATTTTCTCGATACATTCTTCCGAATTACTAGAGAACGCTAGATGACATAAGCGGTCCATCACGTATACCGTCTATGAATGCCTCTATTTTTATTTTCTCGATGAATTCTTCCGAATTACCAGAGAACGTTAGATGACATAAGCGCTCAATTGCGGAAGCGAATTCTTGAAGGCTGTCATTACTACGTTCCACACGCTATCTTAATTCCACTCAATGTAATTGACTCTTATATTCGTTTCCATATTTGCGCTGGCGCGTGTCCATCAGTGATTAGTAGCTACCACGAATTTTCTTTGGAACCATCTGCAAGACTTCTGACGCACTACCTCTTAATGGGACTATTACACAGAGGTCTTGTCGCTATCATCCCATTGAGTCTTCGAAGCTGTTGCCTCGAATTGAAGTTTAAAGATGTTGAATGGCGTGGTTCTATCAAATGTTAGTGGCTCTAGATTAATTGTACTTGAAATGATGTGGGTGGTCTATTTATTTTTAGTTGAGTTAGTTCATGCTGTAATTTCACGAACTTACCTTCCTTACCTGTTTCTTCAGATCCGTTACTTTTTCGTTAATAGCTCAGTAAATTTCCTGAAATCTAATTTAAATTCCATTTTGTAGATTTTCGAGCCGAACCTTCTTGAATTTCCATACGCGATTCAGCCGAATGTTCTTGAAACTCGGAGACAATTGTTTTCTGTAATTCTCCCATAGCGTTTTCTTGACGAGACGAATTTTCTTGTAGCTGTTGCATCATGATTTTCATGAAATCCATAAGTTGGCCACTGGAATTTATCTTGCCCTCAAAGGACTCGTGTTCTTCTACATTCATAGCCTTAGACTCCATGGCCTGCCTTAGCCTCACCAGCAGTTCTGCTTTTGCACCTGACGGCGATAGATTCATCTGTGACAACTGTTTTTTCAGTTGGTCATTTTCACCATCTTTACAGAATCCCACTTCTGACACCAATTATTACGTTTTTATTCTGTTAGCTTTTAATTCTATTTGAATTAACCTTGTTCGATCACTGGATTCTGTTAATAATAACTGCGACACTTATTTTATACAACTATATACAGCAACGCGTGGGTGCCGTAGCTCAGTGGTTAGTGTGTTCGCCTTCTGATCTGTAGGTCGTGGTTCAATACCCGGCTGATGCATAACAAATTTAATATCGAAAAGATTTTTCTTTCGAACGGTACCCACCTGTCGGCAAGCAATTGGCAATTCTTCCGACAGTAACAACTTGCCATGAAAAAGCTTCTAAAAAGAACTCTGTGACAAAGCTCAGAAAAAGTGATGTCACAAGTGTTCTGCCGTTCGGAACCGGCTAAAATAAGTAGGTCCATTCTAATACTGTCCAAAATTTAAGACGCACAACAGTAAAGGAAGAGAAGCTTTGCCAATGAGCCCTTTGGGGCTTTAAGTGCCACATATTTATTTATTTTTATATACAGCAACAATTTATTTAATAAATTCTATTTACAATCAACTATAGGGTGATCCAATAAGAGCTTCCGGTAGTTTTTTTTAATAAAACGCATTAAAATCAATTTAATAATAAAAAAGTATATTTGAGACGTAAGTTCGGTTTATGACATTTAATGTTTGAAAATAATTTATTTTAAATGTTGTGGCCAACTGGCTCTAACATAATCCATTCTATGGGTCCAATTTTCGAGCATTTCGGCCGATATTCCGTTAATTACGCGTGTTATGATCGCTTCTAATGCAGGAATTGATTGTGGTTTATCGACATAAACAACTAATTTCACATAGCTCCATAAAAAGTAATCCAACTGCGTCAGATCACAAGATCTGAACACCATAACCACAACATAACACCATATGATCATGAAATGGTCGAAGAGAATTAAGAACATTTCTCACTGAACACTGAATTTTCACAATTTGTAAACGTTGTTCTGGCGTAAGTCTAGTCATGGTGAAATGTCAATGAATAATGAACACAAATGTAATATGAACATGACAGTTATAACACGTGAGATGTCTGAGAATCCCTATTGGAAAAAGTACCTCCTATTGGATCACCCTATATTTTCAATAACACTTTAATGTACTTGCAACGTTTGCCTCTGTATCGATGCTTGCGCAATCGCGTTTGGGAATATTTATCATCTAGGAATGATCGCAGGAAAATTCTGGATACGGAGGATTATTCATGTTAGAGGAAGATACAGAAGATTTGTGTGAAAAGTGAAGAAATATGGCATAAATCGATTGCTACTTTTTGTAGGTTTATACATTTGTTTTAAACATCGATTCAGATAAAACGCTTATAAAACAAACGATTTTTGATAAGTACTTAGTATAATCCATTCTTTATATCTGTAATGAACGAACAACGACTGTATATATACTGTAGAAACCAAAATCTTTATTACAAAATTCACTTATATTTATGTTTCAAATTAAGTATTATTCGACATGATAAGAACTAGATACCATGGTGTAATAAAACTAATGTAATATCAACAACATAACCTCACTTGTTGGCAGTTTTATACAGAGCATCATTTTAACTTATTGACAAAGGGGGCTGAATTTATGCCTTTGATTTACCCCTTTTAAATACTCATTTTTGGGTAAAAATTGTTCAAAATTGTACCAAATGTTCTCAATATGTCTAGCAAGGCGATGATTCTGTTTATGAGAGGCGATGTAACTGTAACTGTAAACTGATGTTTAAATTTTTTGAATTTTATACTAAGCATCGTTTCAACACATATTTCATATCACTTATTATAATATAAAGTATTAGTAAAATAAGTGAGTAACAATTCAAAAAATCATTATATAAAAATTTATATGCGGCCTTTTTTTACGGTTTTATGTTGCGCATCTTTCTAAGCATAATTAATAATAATTATTTTGACGTGTCCACGTTCTGTGGCTCAAGTCAGAATAATTGAGTGAAAACAGTTAATTGTATATGCAAATCGTCGTATTGCTAAATTTACGATTCGTTTCAATACGAGCTTTAAATCGCCAACTTTTTAAGATCTTGCTTATTCTTTTAAATTTTTAATTATTTTCGTTAGCCAATAAGAAAATTAGCGAAAGATGAAGAATTATTACAGTGATTTTACTGCTTTATGTTGTAGAGAAAAACATGAAAGCAGTACTTTGGTACCTTTTTTTATCGAATTTTGCAAATCACTGCCAGTAAGACTGCCGAAATTCTCAGAATTGTGTGAAACTTCGCTCCGACGATATCACCTTAGTTTTATTACACCATGCTAGTTACTATATACAAAAAATCAAATCTACATACAGAGCCAACGCTACAATCCAGAATCCGGTTTCGCTATTAGAAATAAAACGTAACTCCGAGATTTTAAATGACAACAGAATGTTGTGGATTCGATTGAATATTTTTTAATTGATGATAGTATGAATAAACCAGACGTGCACAATACAGAAATACAACTAAGAAAAAGAAAAGTTAGTGTAAATAAAAAATTTTGTTGTTTTTATGTCAGATATGTGTAGTAAATACCCAACACTACTATATACTCCAAGAGTATGAGAAAGACATTATCAAATAACGCTGCTTGACGATAAGATCCAAAATTAAAGATAACTCCCAAAATTGCAATAGGCCACGAGATAAAAAATAGTAGAGCGTTTATTAGCCATGCCAATACTAGCCATTGATTACTCTGCAAATATATGTAGCCATAATAAATAATCGCATTACATGTTCATAAACCCATATATGTACATACCCAAAGGCAGCCGAATAGAAGCGCCAAATTCCCTAGTAATCCTATAATGAAGCCAATGAATGAACTGGCGTAATTTAGATCTGTTAAAGATATAATAATGATGACTTAATTAAGTATAATCATAAATACATCGGTTGCAAGTAAAAATCGTAAACTATTATTTTTATATAGAATTTGCAAAAATAAAAATATTAGTAATGCATATAAAGGCAAAAAACGTAAAACTATTTAAATTGACATACCGCAGTCAATTTAGAAGTGCTGTTAAAACACTGACTTAAAACGAACTCAAGCACTTATCTAGTCTTTACTTCAAAATTGATTTTGCTGTGGATTGCACTTTGAGGACGAATTCTGAAATTGATTAAAATCTACACAAAGTTTACAAATACACTATATAGGACCGTAGTTAGTCAAAGTTAAAAAAATAGAATCGATTTGTTTGACACATTTCAAAGAGACGATTCGAACTTTGAATATAACTACGAGCCATGATTTTTAAGAGAATATGTAAATAATTTACATTCTTAAAATTCCTAATGGGTACCACGATTTTAATGAATACTTATCCACACACAAAATTGTACGTCATTGTTTCATTGTTAGAAGTTAAAATTTGTCATCACATATTTTAAAGATCTCATAAATTTCATATTAATTGATATTAACATAAATCCAATATTAATATAATTATAATAATGGAAAATATATACTGTCAATATAATGATAATGATACTTACAGCTTGGATGAAACACAACTCCAAGCACTAAAGTCAAGAGGAAGAAAATTGAAACGCCGAAACATGCTCTCTTCAAGCTAACATCAAAGATTGCTTTATCGGTAACTAATTGCATTTTATAGCTTATTTCGGTATTTATTTTGTTCGATTATACCAAATTAACATATCCAACAATTTAACTTAACACAGCACTTGTTGACGATTCATTACCTGTCAATATTTGATCCAAATTTGATCTGCACTAAGACGTCTCCATGTACATCTGCACTAGTGATGAGCGATTTAGTGATTTTTCAATATCAGTGAAAAGCGTGATTGCGCTTTTTAAATCAAGGTGATCGCCACTTCGATTTTTATTCACAGTGAAATATCATGCTGTAGAAAAATCACCAATCAGAACTGTTAGTCAAAAATCACCATTCGCTATTTCTGTTCACTAGCAGCGAAGTATCATATTAGTACGATAATGATAGAAATGAAGATTGTGGCATGAGTGAACAGTTATCTTTTTTGGTTTGAGTCAACTGTTCCTATGGGAACGTCATAAACGAAAAGAAAATTAGCCAAAATTGCATAGTACGCGGTTATTTAAAACAATTTTGACTGAAATTTTTATAAATGAATTGTCCAGTGGTGAGTTGTAATAACGATAATTCTGACAAATCGTTATTAAAGATGGCTTTAGCAAAAAAGTGGATTAGTTTCTGCCGGCGATCAAGTCCTTTCAACCACAAAAATAGTGTGTGTTACAAGGACCATTTCATAAATGATGATTTTACAAACCTCAAGCAATATGAAATGGGTAAAATTTATTTATTTTGTTTGCACAGCATTCATATTTCTGAAAGGTTCCTGCTGTAAATCTGCATTACACTATCAACTCGGGGAGGTGTAAATCGGTAAATCGCTCAGTTTAACTAATAAATGTATAAATATATATTCTATATGTTTATTAAAAACATAGTAAAGCGTTAAAGAAGAATTCCGCAAAGTTTACTGCTTTGAAGCTCTCCTTTAAACAGACGGGAAGGAAGTATGTATTTATTATTATCTTTGTGGGGATGTTGCACCGCGACCTATAAGATCTATTGTGCCCCCTTCGCAGAGCTAGAGTGTGTCTCTCAGCCCAGTTCCCTCGATGAATTTTAATATTGGTCCCAATTCACAGAGTCTAATTTCATCTTCGGGTATGATGAAATCTCCCAGGTATTTCCTTCTCTTGTGCATCAGTGCAGGACAAGTTCCTATCACGTGTTGTGCGGTCTCGTCCTCTTCCCTGCAGAACCTACAGAGAGCATCAGAGAAAATTCCCAGTTTTGTTAGGTGATAATTCAGCCTACTGTGCCCTGTTAATAATCCCGTAATGATTCGCATGTTGTTCTTCGTTAGACTCATACATTCCTCGTAGCGTTTCAGGTTGTATGTCCCTAGCGCTAGTTTGGAATGTGTTAGCCCCGGTAAGTTTTCCCAGTATAAGCTTCTTTGTCTATTCTCTTCTTCTCAGATGATACGGGAGATGTTACCCGATCCTAATCCACAGAATGGTTCAGGCCCTACAAATGGGGTTGATGCTCCCTTCCTGGCAAGCTTATCTGCTATTTCGTTTCCATCTATCCCTACATGCCCCGGAACCCATAGAATCCACACCTGATTGAGTTGGCCCAGGATGTTCAGTTTTTCAATGCACTCCATCACCAGATATGATGTAACCTGGTGGGATTTGAGTGCATTGATAGCCGCCTGGCTGTCACTCAGTATTGCTATTCTGCGATTCCGGTAATTCCGTTCGAGATTAAAGTGCGCACATCTATTTATCGCATAGACTTCCGCTTGAAAGATAGAGGTGTTCTTACCTAATGGTTCAGAGTATTGTTTCCCTGGTCCGAATACACCTGCCCCGGCTTCGTCATCGGTGAGGGAACCGTCGGTGTACCATGTTATCATGTACTGGTTTATCTTGTATGTTTTCGATATACCTTCCCAATGTTTTTTGTTACTAAGCTCAGTTTTAAAATGTTTCTTAAAGCTGAACCTTGGGAGTATCACGTCCCTTGGCATCGAGATTTCAGGAAGTTGCTCAGCCAGAAGTTCTATCTTACTTCGGTTGAGATAACTGCCTGTGCTGACGTTGTTCCCAGCTACCCTCAAAATCACCCTCCTCGCTTGGGACTGGATGTAAATATGGAGGGGAGTAAAATTCAAGAGTATCTCCAATGATGCCGTTGGACATGTTCGCATGGCTCCCGTGATACATACACATGCAAGTCTTTGTAGCTTGCTAAGAGTGTTGATTACTGTCTGCTGCTTCGTGCACTTTTCCCAGAATAATGCTGTGTATATCCATCGCAGAATTTTTGGGGTACAACCCAAGCTTTTACCCGCAATAGTTCTACACGTCATGAAAGTTTTGATAGCTTTCTGTCTTATCTCCTCAATGTGGGTTTTCCACAATAATTTCTGGTCTAAGTGGGTACCCAAAAATTTCACTACTTTCTGTAGTTCTATCTCTACACCGTCTAAACGGATAGGTTTAACATTCGTAAGTTTATACTTCCGTGTGAATGGTACAATCGTTGTTTTTGCTGGATTGGTGTTCAGCCCAACCGTGTCGCACCAACCCTTCGTTAGTTTGAGTCCTAGCTGTATTCTGTCACATAGAGTGTCCTCAAATTTACCTCTACAGATGATGACTATGTCATCCGCATAGCCTTGAAATGACACTGGTTTCCAAATTTTCCAATAGCTCGTCTACTACTATACTCCACATAAGTGGTGATAGCACACCTCCTTGTGGGCAACCCCTTGTGGTGTTTGCAATTATACTTCCTGTACCACTTGGTATTTCAACCTTCCTGGTAAGAAGCATATTACTCATCCAAGAAGCTAGAGTATTGTTAACTCCTCTTCTTGTAAGAGCTCTTCTGATAGCATCATGTGAAGTATTGTCGAAGGCACCTTCTATGTCTAGAAAGGCGCATATCGCAGTTTCCTTCTTTTCTAGACTGTCCTACAGTAAGCTCGTCAGTTGATGTAGAGCAGTCTCGGTGGAGTGTCCTGCTCTATAAGCATGCTGACAAGAGTGTAGCGGATTTCTCACTAAAACGGTGGTGCGGATGTAGTTATCCACAACTTTTTCCAAAGTTTTTAGAACAAAGGATGTTAGGCAGATTGGTCTGAAAGATTTAGGGTGAAGCGGGTCCTTCTTACCCACCTTCGGCAAAAATACCACCTTTACCCTTCTCCATATCCTAGGTATGTAATCTAGCGCTATACTGCTTCTAGCTATTCTCGTCAATGGACTTAACAGCTGCTCTATACCTTTCTGAAGTAGGGCAGGAAAAATTCCGTCTACTCCATGTGATTTCAATGGTTTAAAGGTGTTAATTGCCCATCTGATTCGAGGTTCGGTGCAAATTTCACTTGCCAAGATCCATTCATTCCTGCTTATTCTTCCCAAGTCTCCAGCATCGTCTGTCCCTGCTGCCACGAGTGTAGAAGATCCTGGGAAGTGTGTGTCAAGAAGTAGTTTTACTCTTTCTTCTTCGTTTTCCGTGAAGGAACCATCTCCTTTTTTAAGGTTAGTGGATGATATACTACTGCCTTTGGCTAACGCTTTGTAGAGTTTTGACACCTCAGTGGCGTGCTCAATGCTTTCGCAGAAGTTTCTGAAACTTTTGCGTTTTGCTTCCCTAATCTCTTTATTATAGAGTGTTAGAGTTCTTCTGTATTCGGTCCAATCCACGGTAATTTTTTATCTATTTGATAACCTTCGAACCACCGTTCTTAGTTTCATTAGATCATTGTTCCACCAAGGTACATCCTTGGTAGAGCTCACCTTGCTTATTGGACAACTGTCCTCATATGAGTTGATAATTATCTTATTGAAATTTTCTACCGTAGTTTCTAGTTGTATTTCATTTCTGATGCAATCGCCTAATGATAGTTGTCTTAGGTTTGCATTCAGATTATTTAAGTATTTTTCCCAGTTGGTTTTTCTCGGATTCCTTTCAATTCTTTGCGTTAATTGCTCCCCCTCTATATCAAATCGCAGTAGACTGTGGGCAGACATTGATGGTTCGTTGGATACTACCCAATTCCTAACAAGACTATAGCCCCAGGTGCTTCCTAAGGTTAAATCCAGAACTTCTTTTCGTACGCTAGTTACGAAAGTTGGTGTATCTCCCACATTTAAAATTTTTAATTTATTACTACTGATAAATTCACGAACGTACTCACCACGCTTGTTGGTATCCGTGCTCCCCCATGCCTCGTTATGAGCATTGGCATCACATCCAAGTATTAGAGGTTGCTTCTTCCTTTCGCTGTACTCAAGCAGTTTGTAGATCAGCTCAGGTGGGGCCCAAGCATCATCCCCGGGTAGGTACCCCGATGCGAATATCACTTCACGTGTACACCCGTTGATGTTGACCGGGATTTGCACCGCTACAAGATCTCTAGAAAGGAACTCTGGAAGACACAAGTATTTCGTATTTTTTGTTAGTACTATGCAAGCTCTTGGGTTTACACACCTAATGTCCCATATTACCTGCGTATTGGATGCAGCCAAACCTCTGGCCCCTGAATACCCAAGGTTCCTGGGCCAGCACTATGCTCAGGTTGGACCTGAGTGTTGCTCTAGCGATGACTGCCGAGGCGGCTCTCGCATGGTGGAGATTGTTTTGAGCAACTCTAATACTGACCATCTCCTTGTTACTGGTGTGCAGCTCTCTTCTTCGCATCGCTCTCCGCCAGTGCATCATCGATGACTGCCAGGAGTACTCTGTCGGAATCTACTTCGGTCAGTTTTAGCGCTGTTAGGTTTATAGCGTTGATGTCTTCGCTTTCGACAGCAAGAACGCTGACTTCGGCTGCAGGCATCTCGCTCCTAACCACTTCACTTGCCACTTCTTTTAGGATCTCTTCAGCTTCGGCTGAGTTTTGCTCAGTTGTGGCCTCTGCGTCTGGAGGATTTCCTAATGCACGTCCCTTGTGCAGAAAAACTGGGATCTTGCCAAATCTGTATGCCACCCTGCAGTCTTTGGCTTTAATCGCTTCAAACGATCGGTCATCAATACCGATCGTTAACAGCTTTCCGTTCTTCTCGCCTTTGCTACTAAAGATTCTCCAGAGATTGGTGCTCAGCGCTTTGTTCTGAGTTACCATCAAATCAAGGAGTTTCTTGTCGTCGGTACCCGCTGCTCGAGGAAGGTATACCGTCATCAGATGTACACCAGGGATAGCATCTCCAGTACACGTCGTCAGCTCGGTCCCCTTCCACAAAATAGCCTTGGTATCGTTGCTTTCACCCATTCAGCAGCCGCTACGGTGGAACAATCAACCAAGATGAAGCCTGGTCGAAAGTGGATGCCGTCAAATTCAAGTTCGGTTTCAGAACCCTTGAACATCTCCTCTATCAGAAGATTTTCGAGTTGCCCCTGCTCCTCGCGAGAAAGGATGACCTCCGGGTAAGATTTCGGGATTATAGCCAGTCTAACGCCTTTGGTGACATTGGGGTAGCTGACACCTGCTTTCCTGGTGGTCGCCTCTGGTCTCGGAGCAGGTCGTGGCAGATTTCTTTTCACAACCCACGGTGGAGTGTCAAAAGCCCTGTTTCCCTTGGCAGCATTACCATCAGTTGGGCTGATTTCTGTGGCACCCCTCTCCCTTGTAACAGAGGTGCTCTTAGGGCGATTGAGCACTTTCTGTTTGGCTTCTTCGGGCGTTAAGCCCTCATTGAGATAGCGCAGATACCATTTGGTACCTGCCCCACTCAGACCGGTTGCCTTTCTTGCAGCGCCAAAAGCGGGAAGCTGCCTATTCTGTCCAGTACTTATAGAGGGCTGTATAGTTGCGGCCTTGGATGTCGAAACACCCTCAGCAGCCACAGTTCCTCTACTTTCCTTCCGTTTCTCAGGTCCAGTTACCGTCCGTGGCGTAGGTTCAGAGTTCTTGTCTCTGCTGCCTTTGCCCTCCGTCTGTCCTCTCCGTTTAAGAGTTAGAACTTGTCGATCAGTGTTGAGAACATTACGTTCCACCTGATCCGCCAGTTGAGAAGCAGTCTGTGAACCTGCTAGTTTATTAATTTTTTTTAAATCTGGTGTGTCCATATTTAATGCCACGAGTGTGGGAGAAAGGAAGGTCCGTCGTGTCATAGCCCCCATTAACACGATAAGCCCACGGTTACTCACTGAGGCGGGCAGGTATCAGTGAGGTGCAACGCTAAAATACAGTATGTTAACCCCTAACTGCAAACATCAAGCCGATGGACCCGTGCTATCCCAGCTTAGGGGATCACCCTTTTCGTCTGTTCCCTTCTTTTCCATTGGGGTTGGGTACCCAATCTGCAATCAGGGTTAACAGTGCCACCACGTGTAGGTGAGAGGGAGATTCAGGATGAGAGGTGTGAGGCTTCATTTCTAATCTAATCGTAGATCCGCCATACGGTGCACTTCATCCTGCTTTCTGGCACCAAGGAAGTATGTATATAACACACAAATTTTAACAAGGAGTTTTTCAAAACTTCTCAAGACTGTAAAAAAATTAATGGAAATGGGTTGCGCATAACAAATAATTTTTTACAAAAACATATTGACCAATCTTCCAGTATTAATTGAAATATTAAGGTAAGGAAACTGTTCTTCCAGGCGAGGATGTTCTTTAATATTAGAAAACTAAACAAAAAATTGGGAAGCAGCTTGCAAGAAAAGAAAATCACTAAAATAGTAACTTAGTTTTTATTAATTATTTTTTAATTCTTAATTAATTTTTTTTAAATTATTGATATAATTATTTAATTCTTTTTTAATATTCATATATGTATATATATATCCACAATAAAACTTGAAATGAGAACACGAAACCACAATATCCACAATATCAATATCCACAATATCCGAAACCATATATCCACAATAAAACTTGAAATGAGAACACGAAACCACTTTGCTTTTATTTATATATTTTGGTCCACAGCTTTTCCACTTACGCAACTTCTGATCACTTTATGTTACATACATACAGAGTGGCTTTTTTAAGAGTCGTCGGATTTGGTTACAAAAAAAAAAACACCTAAAAATTAGAGAAATGTATGAAATCTGTATTTGAGTCAATCGAATGATCTATATAATTCAATGTTTCAAGATGATTTCATGTAAATGAGGACCGCGGTTGCGCCTCAAATGTTTCATACGCTGGGTACAATTTTGGCATACTCTCTCCAACATATCGGCCGGTATCTCATGAATAAATTCTTCAATATTCGCTTCCAGTGCGTCAACCATTGCTTATTGTTATAGACATGAGCCTTAACATTGCCCCACAAAAAAAGTCTAAAGGCGTTAAATCGCACTATCTAGGCGGCCAATTGACCGGCCCAAACCTGAAATAAACTATTGAACGAACTTCCCTCTCAATTGGGCCATTGTTTCGCATGCTGTGTGGCATGTGTCACGGTCTTGTTGAAACCACATGTCAGCTAAGTCCAGGTCTTCCCTTTTGGGCATAAAAAAGTTTGTAATCATCGCACGGTAGCGCTCGCGATTCACAGTAACGTTCCTGCCTTCGTCGTCTTTGAAAAAGTACGGTTCAATAATGCCACCGGCCCATAATCCACACCAAACAGTGCATTTTACGGGGTAGATTGGCAGTTCTTGCTATGCTTCTTTCTGCTCGTCACACTAAATACGGCAATTTTGGGTGTTGACATATCTATTCAAGCAGAAATGAGCTTCGTCGCTGAACAAACTTTTCCGATAAAAAAGTGGATCTTCATCCAACTTTGCCAGCGTTCATTCACAAAAGTTAGCGGTTGTGTGGCGTCAATTCTAGCTGCGAACTTTCCTCTGTCCGCACTCTACGTATGCGTGTTGGTGGTTTAATGTCCACCAGTTTAGTCACAAGATTCCGAATAGCCGCCTCAGAAGGTCAGCCAAACTGACCATAAAATGGAAGAAGTGCACGATGCACTTTCATAACTGAGCATGATTTTGATAATAAAATTCAATAACCTGCAAGCGTTGTTCGTTTGTAAGTGGATTCATGATTAAATTAGAGACCAAACTGAACATGTTTGACATTAACATGTTACACCAAAACAGCTTAGCTGCCAAAAACAGTGTTGCCAACAAGAAAGATGCTAAAAAATTGCAGTATATTTATTAACTTGTTTCTACTAATATTTTTCATAATAAAGTACGAAATATTGCTTATTTTAAAATTTTATATAAATGTACGAAGATTTATTTACCTTTTGTATGGGATTTTGACACTTCTTATTTGCTACTATTTGTACTGTTTCGGTAATTAAGTCACAGGACGCATTTCTTTCATTCTTGATATTAGTACAAAAATCACCAATCACTGTTAAGCCATGTTCAGACTTGCTTAATTTAGCTCTCATTCTTGATTTATGTATAAATCAAGTACTACATTAAGTAATTTATCATATTAAATCTGTTACCTAAATTACTTCATTCGTTCTCAATTTATCATAAATTAAGAATTAAATCAAGAAAAAATCGTTGTCATCTCTAATTTTTATCGAAAAATAATGAAATAAGCGATCACTAAATGTTATTTTGAATTTAAATTATTTGAGTGTTGTGATACTGTGTGTACGTACTCGTATTATTGAAAAAAGAAAATAGAAAAAAACCATAAAAAAACGTTATTTATGGCAAGAGGGCAGCGAGAAGCTCCTCATAGAAATATGGAGGAGCAAAGTAAAAGAATTGCGCAGCGTTCGCAAGAACAGACATATCATTGAGACGATAGCGTCGGAGCTGCATCAGCTGGGAGTTATGTGCATTCACCGCGATGCAACAAATGTGGCGGTTGGTGTCACCAACGAACTTGTTCTGGCCTAAGGAGTCATAGACAATGGAATACCGGTTTCATCGCCCGTTGTTGCAGGTTGCCCACATTAACAACATCAGCCACAGTACCTACACGGACGCAGCTCCCGGGGCAACAACAATAGTCTTAACCTCAACCACACGCAAGTAACAGATTGGCCATGTTCAATCAGCCGCCCTCGCATTTACCGAAATGCTATCTCAGTGAAATGTAACAATAGTGGCAACTGGTGTCACCAAAGAACATGTTCCGATCTACACAATTATAGAGACTGGAGTATGACTTTCGTAGCCAACTATTGCAGATTGGTGACCTTTATTAGTACAGCCCCTACCAATTTCATCACTACGGCATATATGGATGTGCCCAATTTGAGTAATGCTGTCAAGAGAGTCGATTCCGAGAATGTTAAACCTTTTCCTGCACAGAGCAAAGCATCCCCACAGAAGATGTTATACGGTCTCTTCCTCTTTCTCCTCTTGACAGCTTCTACGATAATCATAATGCGTTACCCATAGTCTACTAGGGGCAATTAGGCAATGACCTGTTAGGTCTCCTATTTTCCTAACATCCAGCCTATTGAATTGTACTAGTAGCTTTCTCCGACTTCAGCTCCATTCCGGCCAAATTAGCCTACTGGTTAGCAACTTCGATGATGTATCTGTCTATTAACGGTTTACAATTTGACAACGGCATTGGCACCGAAACCCTATCAGGGTGGAGTATTAACGTTGTGGCCTGAGTGGCTAATTGAATTGCTTTCTACACTCCACTCGTAATAGATTGAGTTCCGTGGACCACCAAGGTGGCTTCTTCTTTCCCCTATAACTACTTTTTGGTCATGCTTTATTAATTCATTGTCTACATGCATTTGTGAACAACCTGACAGGATCATCCAAGGCACCGCCGTTATCAGGATGAAAAGGTGGATTCATAGAAAACATTTTTTTAAGCTCGTGTAAATACACCTGCCAGTTTGTTTTCCTAAGATTCTTACATTTAATGGGTCTGGGTGATTCCTCCTAATCTAATATAACGATGGTCTGAGATGAGTCTGATTTTGTCCACTAAAAAGTCAAAGACCAAGGTAATATCTAGCACTGCTTGTCGATTGCGCGTTATAGAAGTAGGTTCTGAACCTCGATTACATATCAGAAGCTTATTACTATTAATGTAGTTATAAAGTAACTCACCATCCTTGTTTATGTCGGAGCTACTCCAAATAGTACCATGCGGGTTTGCGTCGCCATCCAGAATGAGCCCACACTTCGATGTTTCACCTACCACCAGCTCTTGTACCAGTTGCGGTGGTAGTGGACCTGGATTATCATGGGCGAAATAAAACAAGACATGTAGATACCTGTTCTTGCCTGTCTCCCAGGTGATCGTTGTTACGTCCTCATTGCTGTAATTATATATCAAGCAAACATTTAACTGTGATTTAGCAATTATATAAGCCCTGATTTTACCTGAACAGTTAGTAGCGTATAATTTATAGAAAGGTGTCCTCAAACCACATATGCTACCTCTATTCACCCACGGCCCCTGAACGAGGACAAAGTCTAGCTAATCTTCCGCCAGACGATTCAGGAGTGCAGCCGAAGCTGCCTTACTGTGATAGAGGTTTATCTGCAGAGATGCCCCAAACTGACGCTAAAGCAAACTGTTTAGCGACATCTACATCGTTCTTATTCGCTTTGACCGTTAACTTGCCAAAGCCGTAAATAACCAGAGACGTTGTTTGAACTGCTGCTCTCAATCTTGACAAACTTCCATTTGTCCTCTGGCAGAATCGGATGAACCCATAATTTTGTCTGGTTCGGATGGTGCTGCCGGGATCCACACCATTACCATTG
The DNA here is from genome assembly GCA_963854835.1 of Megamerina dolium. Lineage (NCBI taxonomy): Eukaryota > Metazoa > Arthropoda > Insecta > Diptera > Megamerinidae > Megamerina > Megamerina dolium. The sequence goes on from OY978525.1 coordinate 79,664,468, forward strand.
GTTGAGACGGGATATCCCTCCTACCAGCCAATACGAATCTGGCTCCGGTGTACACATCTCCTTTGATATGGCGGAATTATACAGCCAACGATCTTTGAGCATCGCACGCAATGATTTAAATTTGGCCTTGATATCACCATGCATCAGTAGATGGTGGCGGGTCTGAATGGCCAGTTAGCACTTTTAAAGCGATGGTGACAAGTCCGAGTTGCACCCACTTCCACTGAGCCCTAGGCATCTTAACTTCTGAGTCAGCTTCATCCATCACGCCTGTCGGATGATCAGAAGGTTTGCGTAACGTCAGAAAACAACATATACGAGTTTAACCCCTGAGTCTTCGCTTTCTTCGTTGCGGGTTTCGATTCTTTCGTCGATCTCTGCCTTTTAGAAGCAGCTGCAGGTTGTATCTTCTCCAGCGTGAAGTCAGGCAACACGGCTTTCACCCTGTTAATTGACTCCTTCAGCTCTTTTGGCGGCGCTTCCACGCTTGGTGGAGCAATGTGTACCATTGCCCTTACTGCGGAACGCGAAGTTCCTTCCGGTTCGTTCAAAAAAGAACTGAACTCCTTATTTAATTTTTTGTTTTATTTGTTTGACATATATTGGACCCACGAGCGTTGGAGAAAGGATGTATGCCTACGCAGGTAAGGCTACTTATTACGAAGGACGCCAGGTATCCGTAAGCTTACATTAGCGACTGGGTTATTTTAAAAAGGGGCCCCCAGGCTATTCTTCGCACGAATCGTATAAGAACTTAATCCAGCCACTTACCCTCGGCCATGATAAGAGTATATTGCTGGATACTGTACAATTAAGGAGTAACAAACACTCATCAATTTACCCTTATATTAGCTTGATACCGCCTTATATCGTACAGGCTAAACTGTGGTATCTATTTCCAGTCGTCACATTCAAGGCGGGTTCAGTGCAGGATGTTGCCGATAAAGGTAACGGTTAACTGCACCCTCACCTCTCATGCCAGCTTCAACATTATCAGGAAAGACAGAGAGATACAGGAAGAGGCCTGGCCTTTTTTGTGCACAACTCAGCAATATATAGAGCCATCCCCTTTCCTAACCCAATAATTAACGACCACCACACGGAACTACATGGCATTGCCATAAAAGCGGATCAAGTATTCATCGACATCATTAATCCCACCATACATCCCACCTGTCACGAGCTGCAGTGCTGACGTCATTCCATTATTGACCACATTCTTCACGGTAATAATAGATTTATTCTGGGCGATTTCAATGCCCACCATGAGAGCTGATTTTCTGCATTACGTAACGATTGTCGCGGCGTCCACATTGGCAACGTTGTAGATAGTTTTCAATTCAACACCATCAATGAAGATTACCCTACAAGAATCAGCTCTAACTGTTACAGCTCACCTGACCTGGACGTAATGAGTTCCCGTCTACTTACATATGCTACGTGGAAGGTGGACAATACGTTGGGTTTCGACCACATACCAATTATTATATCTGTAGATAAGGCGGAAGAGTTCATTCCCTCCGAAAAATGGACGTATGGTTGTCTATGCCAATTGGGCATAAGTTATTTAATCTGAATGTGTCATTCGAAACATTGGTTATCCCTAACATCTGGAGAGAGGGCATAGTTGTGCCTCGCTTAAAAGCCAGTGAAAACGTAGAGCATTCTGCCTCCTATCACCAAATATCGCTCCTCTCTCAAGTTGTCAAGGTTTTTGAGGGTCTTCTGTTGCCTGAACTTTCAGTGTGCCATCAGCACGACTCTCGTTGATGTATAGTACAACAGCGTTAACAGAGATAGCAGTCCACATCAACCATGGGGTCAATCAACAGCGTACGTCCTGTTATGCTGAAGGGCATACTGGAATCATCACTGCTAAGTGCAACCAATAGCAGAATTGCTAACTGTTTGTCAAGTAGGCAGTCTCTTGCTGAGTATCTGGAGCGACGCTCAAAGTATTGTGCAGGAAGGTGAAGCAAGGTGTAACTCAAGGAAGCGTACTCTGTACATTCCTTTTCAATTTCTTCGTCTCCAAATTGCCACAACCGCCATAAGGGTAAGATTAATACCTTTTGCAGATGGCTGCACCATTCTGGCTTCAGGTCATGACATCAGGTCGCCCTGCGAAGCATCAACAGTTATTGCCGATTTAACGAGTTTTTTTTTCGATATCTGAAAAGTCAGCAGCGACACTCTTTATAACATGGACTAGAGAAGTGAGAACAGCGCTCAATACGTAACGAGTATCAATGGTTGATTATTCATCACTAATTGTGAATGGCATGAATAATTGTAGCATCGAAACGAATGTCAACAAAAAGAAATAGGTGATAACCAGAACAAGCCAATAAGAAAGAAAGAGAAGAAACTCCACTTCAATAAAGGAATATTCTGGAGTGTTGCCACAGAGTATAAATAGGGCCAGTTGTTGACAAGTTAAATCAATTGAATACCAAAAGTGATAAAGGCAACATAACACCCTCAAGTGATCGAGGTTACATCATACGATAGCAAATCAAATTAAAGAGTTTATTAGTTAGTTATTTAGGGCATCGTTAGTATGATATAAAATAAGTGTGGCAATTATTTTTGACAGAATCCAGTGATCGAACAGGGTTGATTCGACTAGAATTAACGTTCACAAAATAAAAACGTAACAATTGGTGTCAGAAGTGGGATTCTGTTAAGATGGCGAAAATTGACAAACTGAAAAAGCAGTTGTCAGAGATGAATCTATCGTTACCATGTGCAAAAGCGGAACTGTTAGGCTAAGGGTATTAATGTAGAAGAACATGAGTTATTTGTAGAAGCCGATATACATGCTGAGGAAGAGAGCAAGATAGATTCGAGTGGTCAACTCATGGATTTCATGAAAACCATAATCCAACAGCTACGAGAAAATGCGTCTCGCATTGACTCCAGGTTTCAAGAACATTCTGCTCGCCAACAAAACGTTATTGGGGAATTCCAGAAAACAATTGACTACAGACTTAAAGAACATTCGGCACGCCAAGGGGGTGTTATTAGTGAATTGCGTAAGGAAATTCAGGAAGGTTTGGCCCGCCAAGATCACGTTATCAAAAATCTAGGTAAAGGAATTGAACTCAGATTTCAGGATATCTCTGGTTCCATTAATTACAAAGTCACAGAGCTGAAAGGACATGTAGATTATTTAGATGATAAGCTGAAAGACATTTAGACAGACATGATGAGTTGAAAGCAAAGCTTGAGAAATTAGAGCACGAACTTAATAAAATAAGAGTAAGTGGAGCAACCACATCAGTGATTAGAGAATCCACTACAATTAAACTACAGCCACCAACAAGTGATGAGACTAAGCCATTCAACATCTTCAAGCTTCACTTCAAGACAACAGCTTCAAAGAATCAGTATGACGATAGTTACAAGACTGCTGTTTTAATAGAGGCATTAAAGGGTAATGCGTCAGAACTTTTGCAGATGGTACCAGAGAAAAATCGTGGCAGCTATCAATCACTGATGGACACATTGAGGCCGCCAGTTTAATGTGTCGAAAAATGCATCGAATACGCCAACTAGAAACAGAAATATCAGATCTGGTTAAAGCAGCGTGTCAGTAATGCAACATGAAGCAAGAAAAACAAGTCGAGTGAAAACAAATTTACTAGTAAGTGCTTTATTTGCGACAAACCAGGACACATGGCGCGTGACTGCCGTCTACGACGAAAGCGATCAAGATCGAATTCTTCTGGAAGACAAAAAAGGAGAATAACGTGAACAGCGATCGCTCCACTAACACAAATCCATCGATAAACTAAATCAAGTCAGTTCAGCGGGACGTGAACTTGGTAAAGAGACTTAAGCCTTTAATGGGAATAAAATTACATATAACAACGGGTGAGGATGCACAAATTCTGGCTAAGATAATGAAACGAGTATCTATTGGAAATGGCACGTGGGAACATGAATCCATTGTGGCCGACATCGTCGATGACATAATAATTAATGTTGACTTTATGATTGATAATGGATTTACGGATACCTCGCTATGCAAATGTCGAGTTACCATTGAATATCGGCTACAAGCGTAGTGGAGATATTAAACGTATACTGGCATATCAACGCCAAGAGGTTCCAGCAAAATCAGAAGCGGTAATTTGTTCACAGGTGAATGTGGATGATGGGACACATAAGTTGTAAGTAGTGGAAGCGCATAAAACATCATACTTAGTAGGACGTTAGTAGAATCTAAAGAAAATGGAATGATACCGGTGCGAATATTAAATCCAACTAATACATTTGCAGTTGTGAGGAAAGGAATTGTGATTGGTCATTGCCAGGAAGTTACTGCCGTAGTAGATGCCGCACAAATGGAAGAATGGACAGGTGTGCTTACCAAACAGCAAAAAGAGAAAACTTTACACCTATTGGAGATATAGAGTTCAATTTTTTCTTCAAATGGAAAAACTAGTGCACGAACAACCATCGTGAAACATCACATTGACACCGATGTTTCTACACCAATCCGCAAGCACCACGACGAGTTCCATTGACCAAAGGAGATTAAGCTATTAAACTGATTACCGATATGCAGAAGCAAGGTCCATAGAGTTCACCAGTTGTGCTAGTAAAGAAGAAGGATGGAAGTACTCGACTCTGTGTGGATTACAGAAAGCTAAATGATATCACGAAAAAGATAGCTATACACTGCCAAGAATCGATGACTCCGTAGAGACACTATCGAGTGCAAAATATCGTGATCTGCAAAGTAGCTTCTGGCAAGTGAAACTTGGTAAGGAGGACAAAGAGAAAACAGCTTTCAGTATTAGCGATGGTCTATGGCAATTTACAATGATGCCATTTGGTTTATGCAATGCGCCAGCTACTTTCGATAGTGTGATGGAGCGTGTTGTTGTGTCCTTTTTTTTGGAGCACCCTAACCTCTGCTTAGATATCTTATAGTTTAGGACTTACCCCTTTCTTTTTATTCTCTCCTGCTACTTCCTGCTTCCTTTATCTTACTTCCCCACACAATTACTTTCACAATTAGTACGTTTTTTGTTTTCACTGTATAGTTTTATTGGTCCAAAGGTTTTTCTATCACAATAAACATAATACAAAATCCTTTGCAACATACACTTTGGTTTTACGATGTAAAATCCTTTACAATATATACTTGATTACTAACTCGTTCTTCGAGTTATCTTCATTCACTCGATTCATTAATTGTCTGATTGCCATCTTTTCAGGCCTTCTCGTAGTTTATATAGCCTAAAATATATATCATAATTTACATAATTTAGTATAAAAGAATTTCTGAAGAATAGCAATTTCTTAAGTAAGTCAATTCATTTCAATTTCTTCAGTAGGTCATATTTATAACTTATTTTTAGTAAGTCATCATTATTATTTGTAGTTAATACTTCTTGTTTTAAATATTGTGCATACGTTCAATATTATGTATGCCTGGTTGTTTCTTATTTTGTTTTTCTTTTCGGCTTTTTGTTTTCTTTTCACTATGTATGGTTGTTGAATTATTTCATAATCATATAGCGAGGTACGATGGCCCGTTGGTTCTTTTTTTATTTATTGTTTATTATTTTATTTATTGTTTATTATTTTATTTTTCTTCTTGTTCGTTCTTTATTTTGCATGATTATGAAATTGTTCAACAATCATACAGTGAGGTACGATGACGCTGACCACGCATTTTTATAAATATATTACAACCCATTTTAGTCAATGATAACTACATTATGCATAGTGTGTTGATTATCATTAATTAATGGTTACAGTAAATACACATAATGATAATAATAATATTACTATAACATTTGTAGTGAGTCAAAACGCATAAATTAGATGAGCATTATTTTGACTCACAACAGAGGAGAACTGGAAAACGTGCTTGATGTACCTCGATGACATTATCGTGATGGGAAAAGATTTTAACGGTTACCTGGAAAAGTTGAAAAAAATATTTGAGCGTATACAATCAGCAGGGCTTGAACTGAATATGAAAAAGTGTTCGCTCTTCAGGCGAGAAGTTAAATATCTTGGTCATAAAGTAACAAAAGAAGGGGTACATTCCGACGAGGAGAAAGTAGTAGCAGTACAAGTATGGCCTATTCCGCCGAATCTTAACGAGCTAAGAAGCTTCATAGGCTTATGTACCTACTGTAAACAATTCGTCCCTGGGTTTGCAAACGTCGCGAGCAGTCTGTATGAGCTAACAAGAAAGAACAAACCATTTGTGTGAGGCGAGGAACAACAGAAAGCATTCAAACAGCTGAAAAAAAATACTATGTTCAGCACAAGTAATAGCGCATTCAGTACCTGGTCAAAAGTTTATGCTGGACACGGATGCCAGTGGCTATGACTACTTGTACGGTCAGTCATTTCATCTACGAACTGACCACGCAGGTGGTTATTACAATTTAAAAATCAAGGAGGACAATTGGTACGCTGTATTAAACGGCTGCGGAGTTACGACTTTACAATCGATCATCGTAAAGGAGAACATCGTGGTAATGCCGATGCTTTATCTCGTCGTCTCTGCAAAATAGCTGAGTATGACAATGCTTCCAGTGAAGGGCATTTGGGCATCACCAAAACAGTCAGGAAAATAAAGAAACGATTTTATTGGGTTGGATGCCATGACCATGTCGCTGATTGGATTCGGAAGTGTGAACAATGTGCAATGGCCAAAGGTCCCATTAAGAAATGTTTAAGTAAGCTGCACCAATACACCGCGGGTGTTCTATGTGAGTGAATTGCCACGGATATACCTAGACCATTTCCTACAAGCGAGGCAGGGAACAAGTATGTTCTAATGGTGTGGGTGCCGTAGCTCAGTGGTTAGTGCGTTGGCCTTCTGATCTGTAGGTCGTGGGTTCAATCCCCGGCTGAAGCTAATATCGAAAAGATTTTTCTTTCGAACGGTACCCACCTGCCGGCAAGAATTGGCAATTTTTCCGGCAGTAACAATTTGCCAAAAGTGCTTCTTAAAAGATCTCTGTGACAAAAAACTAAGTTAAAGTGATGTCACAAGAGTTCTGCCGTTCGGAACCGGCTAATATAAGTAGGTCCCTTCTAATACTGTCCAAATTTAACACGCACAACAGCATTGGAAGAGAAGCTCAGTGGTATCACAATGGGCCTTTCTGGCCTAAGTGTGTTCTCTCAGAGAGAGGGCAGCCACATAACCTAACCTAACGTAATGGTCATATATTACTTTAGTAAATCGCCTGAAGTGTACCACATTCCAAATCATAAAGCTAGTATAGTTGCGGATGTATTCGTCAAACAATGGTGTATGTATCGATGGAGTTATACTCAGACCAAGGTCGTAATTTCGAATCACTTGTATTTTAAGATATGTGCCGTATGTTGGGTATACACGAAACTCGTACAACACCTTTGCATAAATAATCTGATGGCATGGTAGAACGATTTAACCGTACCTTAGAGGAATACTTTAGAAAAGTCGTAGATAAATATAAAAGAGACTGGGATGTACACATACCAATGTTCCTCATGGCATATCGATGCGCAAAACATGCTACGACGGCTACTACATCAGCAATGGCAATAATTGGGAACGAGTTAAGACTGCCAGCTGATTTAAAATTTGGAGTCGCAACACCAACGAGATCAACCGAAGGTATTGACACTAGCGAAAAGCGGAAATACATCAGGATGAAATACATCAGTTCATCAGAGATAAGCGATAAGATGAAGGCCAGGTATGACTTGAAAGCAAATTCAAAAGGGTTTTTTGAAGGAGAGCTTGTCATGGTTCATAATCCATAACGGGAGAAAGGTCTGTATTCTAACCTACAGACTCATTGGGAGGGACCATATGGGATTATATCAAAGATAAATGACGTAGTGTATTGTATTCAACGTTCCTAGAATAAAAGAGCAAAGATTAAAGTAGTGCACTTGGAGCGATTTGCGCCATATCAGGGGGAAGTATAAAAACTTGTTCGGGACGAACAAGGTTAAGAGGAGGGAAATGTAACTAGTATCGATGGTTGGTTATTCATCGCTAATTGTGAATGGCATGAATAATGGTAGCATCTAAACGATCGTCAACAAAAAGAAATAGGTGAATAGGTGAACAGAACAAGCCAACGAGAAAGAAATAGAAGAAATTCGATTACGATAAAAAAAAGGTTCTGGAGATAGAGGCAACATAACACCATCAAGTGATCGAGGTTACATCACACGACAGCAAGTCAAATTAAAGAATGATTGTAAATAGTTGATTAAAAAAATTGTTGTTGGACATAGTAAGTACAAAATAAGTGTTGCAATTATTATTAACAGAATCCAGTGAACAGGGTTAATTCGAATAGATTTAAACGTTCACAAAATAAAAACGTAACCATATTATCGTGTATGGTAATGTCATATCTACTTTCAATAATCCCAAAATACTCGTGGTTGTTTTCGACAGCCTAATGACTTTGACTTATATCAAATACATCGCGCAAAAACTATAAAAGCGCAACAATGTGCTGAAGGCTCTGGCAGGTAAGGCGTTTTGGCAATAGAATTCCATATTTCTCCCTTTTTATATAAATTTTTGTACTAATTGGAAGATAAATAATATAGGCACTTCCTCGATAATGATATCGTTAATATTCATTTTGTTTTTGTACTTTTCAAGAATCCCGATAATGACAAGGCAAAATCAATGGCGTATTTTAATCAATTTTAAGTTTAAGTGATTCCAGTTGTATGACAATTGATTGGGTAACCATATTTTAAAAGGAAAACTTTAAACGGAAGGGGATAAATATAACAAATTGCTTATTTTTCGTTTTCGACGAAGCACGAAATGGTGTCGTATTCAACCAAGACGGCACGAGAACTTGCTTTGGCACTCTGTAAGAGTATGCGAAATCGCAAACAGTTGACTCATAAATCCCACTTTCTCAGCAACTGTAAGTTTGGAGAGCTTTGCGCATTTTCGCAGGTGGTGGTTAACTCCACATAATTGGCAGCACTTTGCAATATGATTATGTATTAAATGATTCTCAATGTAAGTAGTATCAGAGGGGGAACAGGTACTGTTCGGGAATTTGAATCGGCTGGTTTTATTATAAAATAATGAAGTCCCTCGATGAGATATCGGATTTATTGCGGGGTGGTTGAATATGATTGTCGCTGAGGATCAGACCACTAATTCCGCAGTTGGAGTCAATGAACCGTGACTAGTGGTTGACGGATTTTCCGGTCTATGAAGCAACGAATGGCAAATTTCTGCATGCGGAGCATGAGAGTCGGCTTAAACAATTGTCGTAGTGTGGGCGTTTGCAAAGCAATTAGCACACAATTTGTACTTTCTGACTATATTCCAACGTTCATCTGCTGAGGATTTACGGAATACCGGACAATTACGAAAAGGGTGTGTCTTTTGACATAATGGAGGGAGGGCCAAATCGCTGAGATGTAGATTCGCTGGTTGGCTCTGTTGACGAGTTGGTGGTTGGCTAGATTTCCGAGTATGTGGCTGATTGGGTTGCCGAGAAGCACATTGAATATCCAACACGGATTCCGTGTTTGAAATCGTTCTCTCAAAAAAGCGTCAGTTACTCAATTTTGGGGTTTTTCGTTTGTCCTTTATAGATTGTTCTCACAGATCGAGGATATTTGTGGAATACAAATATACAATAATTGCATCATAATAACTTCTGTCAACGTTCAACATCCTCAAGTTTGCGATACAATCAAGCGCTATAAGCGCTTTATGTGAGAACCGATTTCTTGTATAATTGGTTGCAAATTGAAAAGTGTTTTCAATTGAATGTTGATGAGAAAGCGAGTATTCTCATATCGTTCTTTCAGATTTTGCCATGCTATTGAGAAGCCAGTTAGTCGCCAGTGCAACGGGTAATGCAAAACCTGCTCTAGCCAATTCATCTGCCATTTCGTTTCCCTCAACTGCCTTTCTTAAAATTGAGGCAGGGTGTTGTGTAATCAGTGTTAGCGTTTAGTAGCGAGGATCCTTGAACAAGTATCTTGCTGTGACCATAGGATCTTATGGTCCTGCTCCGTATTTCATTAAGCCTAACTGCGCTACATGCAGCCAGAGATTTGATGAGAAGATCTATTGGTAATAAGTGTATGAGTAGGTTTAGAGCTTCAGCAGTACTAGTACTAAGAGCTCAAATGACAACAATACATGCTGATCTTTGTATTCTGCTCAATTTAATTTGGTTATACTGTTTGTTCAGTGCCGACCACCAGACTAGTACCGCATAAGTTAGGATTGGACGTATAATGGCTGTATACGACCATAGAGATAATTTTGGTTTAAGTCCCCATTTTTTATCCAATATATGCTTACAAGTGTAGAGCTGTGCTAGCCTTCCCAACTCTATGTTCTACGTTTAGTCTCCAGTTGAGTTTTGGGTCAAGTATAACACCTAAATACTTAGCTTGTTGTAATATCGTTAATATAACGCCGTTAAGCATAGGGAGATCAAAGTTTGGTCTTTTCGTCTTAGTGGTAAATAGCATCAGTTCTGTTTTGCCTGGGTTTACAGTTAGGCCGCATCTTGTTGCCCACCTACTTAATGAACCCAGAGCTCTTTCCATAATCTCAGTGATTATGGTTGGAAACATACGACACTACTAATTGCCTTTCTGTTGAACGAATTGAGGATGTTATTTACTACGAGTAGCTACAATAATGGAGAGAGAACTGCTCCTTGTGGTGTGCCTCTATTGACAGAGCGTGTGTCTACGATGTTGCCAATTTCAGCAACGACTATTCTTGTTTTGAGTGTATTCTCGATTCATACGTTGAGACTAGCGTCCGATCCCACCTTGTCAAGCGCTTCCAATATGGAATGAGTATTTACATTGTTAAAAGCCCCCTCTATGTCTAGAAAAGCAGCTAATGAATATTGTTTGTTCTCAATAGATTTTTCGGTTGTGCTGGCTATCTCATGCAAAGCCGTTTCTGCGGATTTGCCCTTCAGATACGAATGTTGTGATTTTGAAATGACCGTTCCGCTCATCTTTTCTCTGAGGTGTGCATCTAGAAGGCGTTCAAAGGTTTTGAGGACGAAGGATGATAGACTAATCGGTCTAAAATGATTTGCTGTCTCATGGCCATGTTTTCCAGCTTTAGGGATAAAATCACCTTTACCCTCTTCCAGCTTGCTGGTATGTGCCTAGCAGCAGGCACTTTTTAAAGAAGATTTCCAGTCATGGAATAATCGTGTCTCGAAGATTCCATAATATAACAGGAAATATCCCATCTGGTCTTGCTGCCTTATAAGGACTGAAGTCTTTGATCGCCGCGATAATTTTTTCCCTAGATACGATCGAATTGAAGATACTGTTACGTTTTTATTCTGTGAACGTTTAATTCTATTTGAATTACCTTGTTCGATCACTGGATTCTGTTAATAATAACTGCAACACTTATTTTATACAACTATATACAGCAACAATTTATTTTATAATCTCTATGTACAATCAACTTTGTTTGCAATCAACTATTTGCAATAACACTTAAATGTACTTGCAAATTTTGCCTCTGTATCAATGTTTTCGCAATCACGTTCGGAATTAGATTGATTGTCAATTCTCAACACTGGCTCTATTTATACTCTGTTGGCAACACCCCAGAATATTCCTTTATCGAGATTCTTCTCTTCCTTTCTCGTTGGCTTGTTCTGGTTATCGCTTATTTCTTTTTGTTGACATTCGTTTCGATGCTGCCAATAGAGTCAGTCACAATAGTGATGAGTAATCAACTATCGATACTCGTTACACTGCCCTCCTCTTAACCTTGTTCGTCCCGAACAAGTTTTTATACTTCCCCTCGATATGGCGCAAGTCGCTCCAAGTGCACTACTTTAAACTTTGCTCTTTTATTCCAGGCACGTTGAATGCGATACACTACGTCATTTATCTTTGCTATAATCTCATATGGTCCTTCCCAATGAGTCTGTAGTTTAGGAGACAGGCCTTTCTTTCGTTGTGGATTATGAAGCATTACAAGCTCTCCTTCATAGAACCCTTTTGAATTTGCTTTCAAGTCATACCTGGCCTTCATCTTATCGCTTATCATCTGCGACCCCTCTCTGATGAACCGATGTACTTCATCCAACTGTTCCCGCTTTTCGCTAGTATAATTTCCTTCGGTTGATCTCGTTGGTGTTACAACTCCAAATTTTAAATCAGCTGGCAGCCATTGCCGGTGTAGTAGCCGTCGTATCATGTTGTGCGCATCGATATGCCATGGGGAACATTGGTATATGTACATCCCAGTCTCTTTGGTATTTATCTACGACTTTTCTCAAATATTCCTCCAAGGTACGGTTAAATCGTTCTACCATGCCATCAGATTGTGGATGCAAAGGTGTTGTACGAGTTTTGTATATACCCAGCATACGGCATATCTCTTGGAATACAACTGATTCGAAATTTCGACCTTGGTCTGAGTGTAACTCCATCGGTACACCAAAACGTGTAACCCATTGGTTGACGATTACATCCGCAACTGTACTAGCTTCCTGATTTGGAATGGGGTATACTTCAGGCCATTTACTGAAGTAATCTATAACCACCAGAACATACTTGTTTCCTGCGTTGCTTATTGGAAATGGCCCAGCTATGTCCATAGAAATTCGCTCAAATGGAGCACCCACGGTGTTTTGGTGCATCTTACCTCGACTTTTCTTAGTGGGACCTTTGGCCATTGCACATTGCTTACATTTCCGAATCCAATCAGCGACATGGTCATGACATCCAACCCAATAAAATCGGTTCTTTATTTTCTCGACGGTTTTGTTGATTCCCAAATGCCCTCCACTGGAGGCATTGTGATACTCAGCTATCACTTCATTTATTCTCGCCTTGGGTACCACTAGAAGATCATTAGTGATTTTTCCATCCTCACTTTCCCATGCTCGGAATAAACATCCGTCTCGTAAGTGCAGGCTTTGCCACTGCGCCCAGTATGCCTTTGCTATTGGACTCTCATTAGCCATTTCTTGCCAATCTGGACGTATGCCCTGCTCCTTGTATTCCATAATCTTTACGAGATCTGGGTCGTTCCGTTGATCTTCTTGCACTCGTTCGGTGGTCCATGACTCCTCCTCCGGAAATATATTTTTAAGTCGTATGTCGACAATGTGCTCCTTGCTTTCCACTCGAGAACAATGTTTACATTCCATTTTACAAGGATGACGAGATAGAGCATCCGCGTTGCCGTGATGTCCTCCTTTACGATGTTCGATGGTAAAATCATAACTCTGCAGCCTTTCAATCCAGCGCGCCAATTGTCCTTCCGGGTTTTTAAATTGCAATAACCACCTTAGCGCTGAGTGGTCAGTTCGTAGATGAAATGACTGACCGTACAAGTATTTATGGAAATACTTTACACATTCCAGTATTGCGAGCAACTCTCTTCGTGTGACACAGTAATTTCTTTCTGGCTTCGACAGGATTTTACTGTAGTATGCTATTACTTTTTCTTGCCCATCTATGATCTGAGAGAGCACACCACCTATTCCATAGCCACTCGCATCTGTATCCAACACAAACTTTTGACCAGGAACTGGATACGCTAATATTGGTGCTGAACAGAGTTTTTCTTTCAGTTGTTCGAATGCTTTCTGTTGGTCCTCGCCCCACACAAATGGTTTGTTCTTTCTTGTCAACTCATGCAGACTGCTGGCGATGTTTGCAAATCCAGGAACAAATCGTCTATAGTAGGTGCATAAGCCTAGGAAGCTTCTTAGCTCGTGAAGATTCGATGGAATAGGCCATTCTTGTACTGCTGCTACTTTCTCCTCGTCGGTATGTACCCCGTCTGTTGTTACTTTATGACCAAGATATTTAACTTCTCGCCTGAAGAGTGAACACTTTTTCATATTCAGTTTAAGCCCTGCTGATTGTATACACTCAAATACTTCTTTCAACTTTTCCAGGTGGTCGTTAAAATCTTTTCCCATCACAATAATGTCATCGAGGTACACCAAGCACGTTTTCCAGTGTAGTCCTCTGAGTACACGCTCCATCAAACGTTCGAAAGTAGCTGGCGCATTGCATAACCCAAATGGCATGACTGTAAATTGCCATAGACCATCGCCAATACTGAAAGCTGTTTTCTCTTTGTCTTCCTTACCAAGTTCCACTTGCCAGTAGCCACTTTGCAAATCAAGAGTTGAGAACCACTTCGCACCAGATAGTGTGTCCAGAGTGTCATCGATTCTTGGCAGTGGATAGCTGTCTTTTTTCGTAATATCATTTAGCTTTCTGTAATCCACACAGAATCGAGTACTTCCATCCTTCTTCTTTACCAGCACAACTGGTGAACTCCATGGACTCACTGATGGTTCAATAACACCTTGTTTCTGCATATCGGAAATCAGCTTAATGGCTTCGTCTCTTTTGGCCAATGGAACTCGTCGTGGTGTTTGACGAATTGGTCTAGAATCACCGGTGTCAATGTGATGCTTCACGATGGTTGTTCGTCCTCCAGTTTTTCCATTTGAAGAAAAGATTGAACTGTACTTCTCCAATAGTTGTAAAGCCTTTTCTTTTTGTTGGTTGGTAAGCACACCTGCCCATTCTTCCATCTGTGCTTTTATTTCCGCTCTGACAGTTCCTGATCTTCCGCTTTTTATCGACGAACCCTTTTCGCAGTCTACTATGGCAGTAACTTCCTGGCAATGACCAATCACCATTCCTTTCTTCACAACTGTAGATGTATTAGTTGGATTTAATATTCGCACCGGTAGTATTCCATTTTCTTTAGGTTCCAATAACGTCCTACCAAGTATGATGTTTTTATTTTGTATTTCTTAATCTGCTTCTACTAACCACAACTTGCCTGTCCCATCATCCACATTCATCTGTGCCCATATCACCGCTTCTGATTTTGCTGGAACCTCTTGGCGTTGACATGCCAGTACGCGTTTGATGTTCCCACTACGCTTGTAACCGATGTTCAATGGTAGTTCCGTTGATTTAAATCTAACGTAAATCCGTTGTCAATCATAAAATCAACACCAATTATTACGTCATCGATGATGTTGGCCACAATGAATTCATGTTCCCATGTGCAATTTCCAATAGATACTCGTTTCTTTATCTTCCCCAGAATTTGTGCATCCTCACCCGTTGCTGTACGCAATTTTATTCCCATTAAAGGCTCAAACCTCTTTACCAAATCGCTCTTGATTATAGAATGTGATGCACCAGTGTCCAGAGTTAACATGAATTCCATATTGTCCAATTTTCCATCAATAGTCAAGCTGCTTGGCATACGCTGTAGTTGTGAAATGTGAATGATGGGGCAACCCACTGTTGGAGTCAGTTCACGCCCCGCTGAACTGACTCGATCTAGTTTAACGATGGATTTGTGTTAGTGGAGCGATCGCTATCCACCTTATTCTCCTTCTTTTGTCTTCCTGGAGAATTCGATCTTGATCGCTTTCGTCGTAGACGGCAGTCACGCGCCATGTGTCCTGGTTTGTCGCAAATAAAGCACTTACCAGTAAATTTGTTTTCGCGTCGACCTGTTGTTCTTCCTTCAGGCTGCACTACAGATTTGAATGCCTGACACACTGCTTCAACCAGATCTGCTGTTTCTGTTTCTAGTTGGCGTACCCGTGGCATTGGTTGACACATCAAACTGGCGGCTTCATATGTCAATGCACTACTGACTGTTTCGGCATATGTATTTCTGGGTGACATGACTAGGGCACGCTTTGTCTCTCCATCACGTATGCCATCTATGAATGCCTCTATTTTTATTTTTTCGACGAATTCCTGAAGGCTCTCATTACTCCGTTGCACTCGCGATCTCAATTCCACTCGATGTAATTGACTCTTGTATTCATTTCCATATTTTCGCTGGAGTGTGTCCATCAGTGATTGGTAGCTACCCCGATCTTTCTCTGGAATCATCTGTAACACTTCGGAAGCATTACCTTTTAATGCGACTATTAAAGCAGCAGTATTGTCGCTGTCATCCCATTGATTCTTCGAAGCTGTTGTCTCGAATTGAAGCTTGAAGATGTTGAATGGCGTGCTTCCGTCAAATGTTGGTGGCTTTAGTTTAATTGTAGTTGACTCTCTTATCACTGATGTGGTTGCTCCACTTATTTTTATTTTATTAAGTTCGCGCTCTAATTTCTCAAGCTTTTCTTCCAAGTCATCATATCTGTCTACATGTTCCTTCAGCTTATCATCCAAATCATCCACATGTTCTTTCAGCTCTGTGACTTTGTCATTAATAGCTCCGGAAATTTCCTGAAATCTAATCTCAATTCCCTTTTGTAGTTTTTCGATGACATGTTCTTGACGAGCCGAATGTTCTTGAAGCTTGGAGTCAATTGTTTTCTGGAATTCTCCCATAGCGTTTTCTTGACGTACCGAATGTTCTTGAAACTTGGAGTCAATGCGAGACGCATTTCCTTGAATTTCCGTACGCAATTCAGCCGAATGTTCTTGTAACTTCGCATTAATTCCTTGCAGTTGTTGCTGCTGCTGTTGCATCATGGATTTCATAAATTCCATGAGTTGACCACTCGAATCTACCTTACTCTCTTCCTCGGCGTGCACAACTGCATGTATATCGTCTTCCTCAAAGAACTCATGTTCTTCTACATTAATTCCCTTAGCCTCCATGGATTTCCTCAGCCTCACCAGCAGTTCCGCCTTTGCACCTGATGACGATAGATTCATCTCTACCAACAGCTTTTTAAGCTGGTCCACTTTTTGTTGGTCAATTTTCACCATCTTTACAGAATCCCACTTCTGACACCAATTATTACGTTTTTATTCTGTGAACGTTTAATTCTATTTGAATTACCTTGTTCGATCACTGGATTCTGTTAATAATAACTGCAACACTTATTTTATACAACTATATACAGCAACAATTTATTTTATAATCTCTATGTACAATCAACTCTGTTTGCAATCAACTATTTACAATAACACTTAAATGTACTTGCAACTTTTGCCTCTGTATCAATGTTTTCGCAATTACGTTCGGAATTAGATTGATTGTCAATTCTCAACAACTCAACTCTGTTGGCAACACCCCAGAATCTTCCTTTATCGAGATTCTTCTCTTCCTTTCTCGTTGGCTTGTTCTGGTTATCGCTTATTTCTTTTTGTTGACATTCGTTTCGATGCTGCCAATAGAGTCAGTCACAATAGTGATGAGTAATCAACTATCGATACTCGTTACAATACTATAAGATAAACCTGAAGTTTGAACTGCACTATCATTGCCTTCAATGTAATCTGCATTACCTGGAAAATGGGTATTCATCAGTAGGTTAAGGGATTCGGCTGAAGATTTTGTACATTCCCTACTGTTTTTCTTTAGAAGGGATTAATTGGATCGAAGTTATAAAGGCGAGTTTTTGAGTTGACTACTCTTTTAAAGGTACGCCATTCAGCTCTTTTGGGGTTTCTGTATGGAATGACCTTCTCACGCTTTAGGCCAATGTCATAGAGTATCCAGCTATGATCCGAAAAAGATCTCTGATCTGATACTCTCCAGTTGTTGACTGATAGAAAGTTCTTATTTGAACAAAGTGTAACGTCAGGACTTCTTCCCAACCAACGAAGTTGTCCGAACTCGGAAAAATAAAGGTTGGAGTCGTTCACACGTTACATATGTTAAGGTTTATATATATATATATATATATATATATATATATATATATATATATATATATATATATATATATATATATATATATATATATATATATATATATGTGGCACTTAAAGCCCCAACGGGCTCATTGGCCGAGCTTCTCTTCCATTACTGTTGTGCGTCTTAAATTTGGACAGTATTAGTAGGGACCTACTTATTTTAGCCGGTTCCGAACAGCAGAACACTTGTGACATCACTTTTTCTGAGCTTTGTCACAGAGTTCTTTAAGAAGCTTTTTCATGGCAAGTTGTTACTGTCGGTAGAATTGCCAATTGCTTGCCGACAGGTGGGTACCATTCGAAAGAAAAATGTTATCGATATTAAATTTGTTACCCATCAGCCGGGGATTGAACCACGACCTACAGATCAGAAGGCGAACACACTAACCACTGAGCTACTGCACCCACGTTTATAGTAAGTATAAAGTTAAAAAGTGACTCACCTCTATCGTTCGTCTCTGTGTGGTTCTCCATATCTCATGTCTTAAGGTGGCATTGCATCCGATTAGCAGGTTGTCTGTGCATGATGTTGATGTTCGAAAACGGGCCACTTCGTCAGGTGGTTCCGGTCTGTCGTGTGGCATATACGCTGACGTAATGAACATCGCAGAGTTTTGCAACTCCAGCCTCACCACTGTGAAATCAGGTGTACTAAATTTGGAACATAGAAAAGTTTTTATATGTTTTTTAGTTACTATGCAAGATCTAGGTCTACCAAAATTTTTCCTGTAGAAAAGGTTGGAGATATTGTTGTCTTGGAACCATTTAATTTGACCGTCCTTTATTCAGGGTTCCTGTATGAGTCCGATGTCGACATCTCCCTCACGGAAGAAGACATCCAGGTTGTCTGTAGCACATTTCGAGTGCTGCAGGCTAATCTGGACAACTTTAATCATCAAGGTCGTCAGCTAGATCGAGCTTCTCCAGCTGAATATTATCATCGCCGACCTCCTCTGAGTCGTCATCGGTTGCGTTTGGCTTGAATTTCTTACGTTTGGCCTTCTTTAAGCCGAACCTAAGTTTGACACTTGTCGTTGAGCTGTAGAACGAAGGACATACTGTTTTTCTGAGGCTTCTCCGCTTAGATGAATATCCAGTCATCCATCGGAACAGCACGATTGTGAGATCTGAGGTACATCAGCATCTCCGCACTTTCCACCTCCATCAGCAGTAACCAAATACGAGGGAGGACAAAGTATGTCTTTTGCAGGGGTTAGCTTTGGTCTTAAGCCAACCACTGCGTTGCAGATCTCGGCTGTATTGCTCCAAGACAACCCTTGTCCAGTCATCGTCGCACCTGATCATCCTACAGCCACGGAGGATCCCCATAAAATCGAAGGAAGGAAGCTCCCTGAGCTCCAATCACGTGCTTGCTTAGTACGATTTTGAAGAGTTTGTCCTTGATCCCTCCAGTTCCGCAGGACCCACCGCCGCTGTTGGTGATTTCGTCAATCAGTGCGAAGAGAAGGTTATCCTTAACCACTTCGCTAAAAGGGCGTTGTTCAGAAGCACTCTTCTACACCTTAGCTCTCTTTGGCGTCTGTTCGATCTGTTCGTCTTGTGATCGATTTATTTTTGATGCTTCTTCCTTTGTGAATCTCGTGGCCATGAATTCCTTATATTCTTAGCTATCTTGCTAAGAATAAAGAAAGCCTTCGGGTATCGAAATTTCATCGCTACACTTTCGGACTTGTGTTTCAGTTTAGACGGCTTGCTAATCCTTCGGCTGGGTTTAGCGCCCGCCGCATTTTCTGATGTGGTTGGCTTATAGTCACTGTCTAGCAAGTTAGTACTGCGTAACTGACTTGCTATCCTGGCTGGATGCCAGATGGTTTTCTTCTTGTTGTGAAGAGGAAATTCTTTCTCATCTTGGAAATCATTTAGGTAAAGTATTTTTGCTCGCCGGACTTTCGTCAAGCTAGGCGACCTCGAACATAAAAGAGGGAAATCACGGGTCCTTCCACGGCAGCGCCCCTTACCGTGGTAAGCCCACAGAATGCTGTTGTGGCTCTTAAATTTGGACAGCATTATAAGGGACCTACTTATATTAGCCGGTTCCGACCGGCAGAACTCTTGTGGCATCACTTTAACTTAGTTTTTGTCACAGAGCTCTTTTAAGAAGCATTTTTGTCAAATTGTTACTGCCGAAAAAATTGCCAATTCTTACCGGCAGGTGGGTACCGTTCGAAAGAAAAATCTTTTCGATATGAAATTTTGTTATGCTTCAGCAGGGGATTGAACCCACGACCTACAGATCAGAAGACCAACACACTAACCACTGAGATACGGCACCCACGGTTTTATATTTAAATTGTGTCAATTACGTCAGTAGCATTGACCCTATATTATAATAATTATAGTGATTAAAAATATTGTAACGAGTATCAATGGTGGGTTATTCAACACTAATTGTGAATTCCACTAAAAATGGTAGCATCGAAACGAATGTGAACAAAAAGGAAAAGGCGATAACCAGAAAAAACCAACGAGAAAGAAACAAGAAATTCTACTACGATAAAGGAAGATTCTGGAATATTGCCACAGAGTATAAATAGGGCCAGTTGTTGACAAATAATTCAATTCGACTCTGAAAGAGATAGCGGCAACATAACACCAACAAGTGATCGAGGCAACATCACACGATAGCAAGTTAAATTAAAGAGTAATTATTCATGGTTGATTAAATAAATTGTTGTTGGACATAGTTACTCCAAAATAAGTGTTGCAGTTATTATGAGCAGAATCCAGTGATCGAACAAGGTTGATCCGAATAGAATTTTTTTCCTGACTTTCAATGATATTTATATCATTTGTATCGTGTTTATACGACTCAGCTATTCTATTGTCCTTTCCATTCATATATTGTATATTCATGTCGTATTCCGAAAACTTTAATATCCACCTCTGTAATCTTGGATTCACATCCTTGCACTGAGATTTCTCATGCAGCCATTTAAGTGGTTGGTGATCCGTTTGCGAAGTGAATTGTACACCATAGAGATATGGACGAAAATAATGTACTGCCCATACAATGGCTTAGAGTTCCTTTTCAGTGGTTGAGTAATTCCTTTCGTCGTGTTTAAACATCCTGCTGATATGAGAAGAGCCGCAGCAATTACAAAATTACACGCATCTGTTGTTAGATTAACTTTTTTTTTTAATCTAAATACCATAAAACTGGATCTTCCGTAAGTGGTCATTTTCATTTTTCAAATGAATTTATATTATTGTGATTCTTTGTATTCACCTTCATATCCTTCTTTAAATATTGAGTCATCGGTTGTGCAACTTTGGTATAAACCTTCATGCATTTACGGTAATAGTCCGTCATTTCTAAAAATAAATTGATTTGTTTAGTGTTTTTTGGGTTTGCCTTAACACCTTCGGGAGTCCCAAATTTGTCTCTTTATAACAAAAATTACATTTATCTAGCTGTATTTTCAAACCATGTTTCCTAAGTTCATTCCTGAAATGAATTACTAAAGGTTAAGATATCATCCATATATTTTATTTATATTATCGTTAAGGATGTGGTTTATCATCCCCTGGAAGGTTGCTGGAGCAGTTTTTAATACAAAAGGCATTCTTACGAATTCTTAATACCCAAACGGGGTCGAAAATATTGTTTAGCACGATCTTCCTCCTTTACTAAGATCTGATGGAAACCCTTTGTTAGATCAAGATTCAGCCGTTCCTAAGTTATCTAAAATGTTATCTATATTTGGGATTGGAAACTTGTCATCGATAGTATTCTCATTTAATTTATGGTAATCGATTACCACTCTTTACTTTTTCCTGCAGAAGTTCTCCGTTTTTTTGGGAACGATCCACATAGGACTATTGTAAGGGGAGCAACTTTCCCTAATAATATTATGTTTAAGCATATCTTGAATTTGATTCATGATATCCTTCTCATGAACCTGTGGGTATCGATATATCTTCTAGTAAACAGTATTGTTTTTTTAGTTATGATTTCATGTTGAAGGCTTTTTGGTGCCGTTAATTCATCCCCCTCATGGTAAAATAAACTAGCATAATTTCGGAATCAATTTGAAATTGCTTTGTATTCTTCGTCATTCAAATTTTTTAACAAATTATTCATTTCCTCCCTGCTCTACTCGCAGCATTCGAGCTGACAAACCTCATTATCATTTATTGGGCAAACATTTGTAAATTTTATAACGTTATTATTAATTGTGACTGTATCATTTACCATATCTATTTTTGCTCTTAGTGGCTTTAGTTTGTTATGTCCTAAAATTGCGTCCAACTGTTTTCCTTCAAATTTAGTAAGTTTCAAATCATGTCGGCATCTTTACTAAATTCTTGAGGAAAGAATTTCTGTTTTTATGACTGTCTCATTTTGTAGTGACTTGAGTTTAATTGAATGGCTTAAAGCTATTCTTCTACATCTCCTTAATTTCAGCATACCCATGAGCGAGATGGACGAACCTGTATCTATTAAGCATTTACTATTTTCGCCATGTACAGTCAGCGATCCTAATCCCTGTCTAAATGTGTTATTAATCTGTTGCGAATATTGGCTAAAATTTCGTCTTTTTGCTTGATTTTGATTGAATCGTTGCGACTGTGTCGGGAAACGTCTGTCATTAAATGGTTGACTATTTTGAGGTTGCTGAAAATTTTAAAAGATTCTTGCTGCTGTTTACGTGGTATAAAATTTTTGCAAAGTAGCCCTACGTCTCTAAAACTGAAAATGGCCTATGTTCGTTGTGTTCCTATTTATAATTACAGAAGCTAAATTGGCACTTATATTTGTTACAAATGCCCTGAGGACTATCCTTTCATTATTATCTGGATTAAACTCTGCCGGTTTCAACGAATTATACTCAAATTTTTCATTTATCTTTGACGCAATATCCCTCAACTTAGTCTAATATTATCTAATGTTATGATTTCTTCTCGAAAAACTGCTTGTTACAATGAATGATATGATTCTCTTGTTCCAAAGTTTTCCACTAATGCCGCCTTAATCCCGTCCAACGTTGCATATTCCTCTAGTGTTCGTATAACATCCAATGCCGGATACTGGATTTTGTTAATTATGGTTCTATGGAAAACACAATTTCTAGCTTCTTCTCGTATAAGTTAAGTGAGGAAGATTATTCCAACCCCACGGAATTCGTAGATACGATGAGCATCCTTTACCAAATCAGAATTCGTCAGAGCAATTGTAATTAAATAAAGACTGCTGTTGAATTCTATTTCACTATTGCCACTGTCATCATGGTCAACAACTATCTCACTGTTAGCACTTTTTTCGTGATTAACAACTATTTCACTGTTGGCACTTTTGTCGTGGTTAATTTTACTTCCAACTTCGTATGGTTTCACGGGAAGTCTTTTTGGCTGAATGTCCTTATTGTTAAACTTTGGCAGGCACTATATATATTTATATATATATATATATATATATATATATATATATATATATAATATATATATATATATTATATATATATATATATATATATATATATATTATATATATATATATATATTATATATATATATATATTATATATATACATACATATATATATATATATATATATATATTACATATATAAATATATATATATATATATATATATATATATATATTATATATATATATATATATATATATATATATATATTATATATATATATATATATATATATATATATATATATATATATATGTATATGTGGCACTTATAAGCCCCGAAGGGCTCTTTGGCCGAGCTTCTCTTCCATTACTGTTGTGCGTGTTAAATTTTTGGACAGTATTAGAAAGGACCTACGTATTTTAGCCGGTTCCAAATGGCAGAACTCGTGCGACATCACTTTTTCTAAGCTTTGTCACAGAGTTCTTTTAGGAGCTTTTCCATGACAAATTGTTACTGCCGGAAGAATTGCCAATTGCTTCCCGAGAGGTGGGTACCGTTCGAAAGAAAAATCTTTTCGATATTAAATTTGTTTTGCTTCAGCCGGGGATTGAAGCTACAACCTACAGATCACACTAACCACTGAGTTACGGCATCCATACGAGGGCGGATTGAAAAAGAAGCTAAGTAGGAAAAAATAATTTTTTTTTTTCAAAAACCTTTTATTTCTCAACATAGTCTCCTATTACTTCCACACACTTAGAGGATATTCCATCTTTTTTATACCATCTGAATAATACGATTTCAGGAACCTCTAAAAATCCGCGTTAGTTTCGGTAATCACTTCTTCATTTAAGCTAAATCTTTTTCCTGCGAACCATTTTTTCAACTTTGGAAACAGGAAAAAGTCACTAGGAGTTAAATCTGGACTATAAGGTGGATGATCAACCAATTCGTATTTTCTACATCGGAATTTCAATTTTATTACGGCCAACCAGAACTATTAATTCGAAGCCGGATTTCCAAAGCACGATCATTTCCAGTCGTTGGCGGAGCAAGAATTTCCGAAATTGTCAACTCCAGCACGATGGTATCGAATCTTGTAAGCTGCCATTAAATAAAAAAGAAGAGTGGGTCCGCCACACATTTTCCATCCAACAGCCATATCCAAGTGTTCGAGATTTTAGTAGCTGGTTGTAGTAAATTGCTATGTTTTATATGTGGCAACAGATTTAGTGCCAGCAAAAATTTCTGCAAACGATCAGCAGGCTCAAAAATCTAGTAAAATGTCAAAACCAGAGTTTACTGTGACGCAAATAAGGAAAAATGCATTTATTATAAAGATAAGAATATTTTAAGCCAGCGTTCAAAATTTAAAATTGATGAATATCTCAACTATTGAATTTAAAAAATTCATTACGTTTCTGTTGTCTACGCGTATGTCGTGAATGTGGAATATCATTTTGACGCAAATTTCACGATAGATTACTTCACAATTCTAATACAAATCACCTGAAGCTATTAAAGCAGCAGTAGCCATTATAAGTACATTTCGAACTGTGCAAGCAGCTGATTTCTGCAATAAGAATAAAAGTAAACATTCTACACCTACAATATTGTTGATTTCCATATGGCGTTTTCTTTTCTCGAAAAAATGTCTCACTGTCTGCCCCATGCGAGGGTTTATTATTTTGTTGCGTGCGGCCTGATTCTTGACACTGAGTTTTCTGAAAAGAAAAAGAATAGGCAAACAGAGAAAATGAATTAGTCAGATGTAATGGCAGAATGGTGGGGAGCATGGATAGATGTGTAGAGATTTGCAGAGTGGAGAAAATAGTAGAAAAACTGTTGTCAACATATGCAAAGCTGTTGATTACATGTGCAAACGCTGTTGATAACATGTACAAAGCTGTTAAGTTATTTGTATATGTTGTCTTACATGATGGTATAGGGATAATTACGCTGACGTTGCTCTGCGACCGCGGTATATTGGAGTTGTAAGTGTGTTAGACACCCACCGTTTGTCGACGAAAAAAATCTCGTCCTACTTCGTTAGAACCGGTAGGAGCGTCCGATGTTTTCTTACCTGTGCTATAAAAGAAGTGATCCGTTCATTGCGGTAAGCATTTTGTGAAAATTTTCTTCCGCGTCGGCAATAGGCCGACTTAACCGTTGGCTGTATCGTGTTGATAAGTGGTGATACGTGGTGTTCGAAGTGTCTCGTTGACTTGTAGGTAACTGTGCCGTGAATGGAGATATTAGTGCAAAAGTAAACCGGGAGCGTGTATATAAAGTATAAAACGTACCGTGTGTGTTAACGTGTGGCAGACTTACCTGATATTGGACGACTGGTAGCATTACCGGAAGCGGATAATACGTATCCAGGACGCAGCAGAACCAAAGGTACGTCCGGCAAGATCCAGCTAGAAGACAATATGTGTTGGATAAAAAAAGATAAGTACTAAATTTTCGTTTTTTTTTATTATATATCGTGGGGCTTACCAGTAGAAGCTACTCCAAGTGTATGTCCAGTGCATCGTCCAAGGTGCTGGAAAGCTAAAAACAAAAAAAAGGTGATAATTAAATTGTCCTAGAACGGCACTTACCTGGGTACACGTCATCGTGCAAGTCCACATATAGCGTTGATACGCAGGATATGTACATGTGTGTGTAACTCGCAGCTGGCAACGAATACAATATTTTGCGGTGGCCAGTTCCAAAAAGCGGTGATTTGCCGCATATATGTACACGCACAGATACTGGAGATTTTTGTTGGCAACGAATTCTCGTCGGAAACAAGTGTATTGTTTTTGTGGTGGCCAGTTCCAAGAGCATCGCTTGGCCTATTATAAATATATACACATATATATTTTAATTTTCTTATTGGCAACGAACACTGCCATTGGTTAAGTGACGAACATTCACACACACTTTCACTACGCGCCAAAGGAAAAAACACACCCGCCGAATTGCGATAAAAATTTCGCGATTGTGCCTAAATTGGCAAAACAAATTTTAATATAATTAAAAAATCGCACAATTAAATAAATACGGCGATCCACCGATTGAAAATGTAAACAAACATATATTTACAAGTGACAGCTAGAGGTGGGAAGAATCTTAATATGAGGAGAGTCTCCACTGTGCCAAAGTAATGGTGTTGCCAGAATCCAGTCACTTGAACAGTCAGACATGGTTAAATGTTCCGTGTTTTTTTTGCTTTTATCTTTTATATATGCGCGTATATACATATCTATATAGATTTAGTTACGATTAGATAGATTAAGTTTTTTGTTGTTCTTGGATTCGTTTTTTTTTTGCGCAATTACGGTTTTGTCGATACCGAAATTGCGAAATTTTTGTTTTTTTTTATATATTTGGTACCGCTATTTTGTGCTCAAGGGAGCTGAAGTTGAGGAGGGTTCGGTATTCGTTGTATATCATATTGGCGATAATTCCCCCAATAATCCCCCCCATTGAGCTCAATAGGTGTAGGGCATAATTAGGGTGGACATTAAACCACATTCGCATGCGTTTTTTTTGTGTCGACGTAGACGTCGCCGTACCCCCTTGCTTGTATCCTCCTTGGTGTATACTACATCGTTCGTGCCCAAAAAATTTTAGTTGTCGTTATTTTGTTTCCAAAATTTTACCAAAATTTTAATTATATTTTCTTATATTTTATATATATATATATTGATATCTGTGATTTATTGGTTTTTTTTATAATGTTTAGTGCTTTATTTAAGCTGTTTGATTTAGGTAATTGTATTTAAGGTCTAGATTCTATTTTGTCATATTGTGTAAGAAATGAAGAGATAATTTCTTTGTTAAGGGGGAGTAATGGGAGTAGAACGACGTTAATGTAGGTGCTGCGATCCTTAGCTTTTTTTTGGGGGATTGCCTTCGATCATTGAGGGTGCATGGGCCATCCAGGCAGGGTGGGCGCACACAGTCGCACGCCGGAACGAGTAATATTAGGGTGAGTGACCATCAATCTGTTTGAGTGTAGGTTGTCCTGAAATGGTAGGCGTTATTGTTCACGCATCGCTCTGCTGTGGCGGGTTGAGGACCACGCCCATTTGACCGCTGGTAGCCGGAGCGCAACCACAGCAGAAGCACCAGGATGTGTGAACAATAATGGCGCCCGATATAAATAAGTGTCTACCAGTGATCGTGTCAGTCAAGTAGGTGTACGAATCGTTCTATGTGATATGGCGGTTTGTACTGATACTCGCGTTTGTTTGTATGTGTGTGTGTATCGTCGATAGTGCCAATAGAATTGGAGCTGAAGGCAGAGAAAGCGTAATGATGTGGTTGTATGCAGGGGACATATGGAGCATGTTGGAGATGGAGTCACATGGGTATAGCATGGAGACGAGACTGAATGGGCATAAGGGTCACATGATGGCATAGCATTTCAGGGCTGGAAGTATTACCAGCGTCGGATGTCGCGCTCTTGCCTTATTGCGAGGCGAACGCTAGTATCGGCTGGGGGTAGCTTCATGTCCGGGTGCATTGCTCGTGGAGCCCGATTGCTCAAAGCATGGCGATGTAGGTGTAACCTGCAAAAGAGAATTTGGTTTGTTAATTACAATCTGGTAGATGTACATAATAGTATCTGTGTGTAGACGCAACTGTCGACGGGTGTCGGGGCGAGCATTAAGCCGAATACCCATTGTACCGGGCAGCAGTGTCTACATCGTGTTTGTGTAAACGTATGCCTAAGTGTTCATAGGTAGAGGTGTAGTGGGGACACAGGCTTATTAGCCACGTGGATATCCACTATACATAAGCTGTATCCGAAACCATGTCCAAGTGTTGTCTTTGGGTAGCATGTTTGTCGTATGGTGGAGGTAGTTTGAGTCGTTCTCCGGGGCATCGATCCTCGAGAATTCTGCTCGAAAAGAGAAAATAAAAGTTTATATGAACAAGATGTGTAAATGTATGTCTAGTAGTTATAAATGTATATCATCCTCACCCTAGTTACAAGTTGGTTTTTTATAACTTACTTGCTCTGTTGATCAAACTGTGTGTAGGCTAATAAGGCAAAGGAGGATAGGCAGGCGACGACGTTCTACATCCCTATATCCCCCTAATATAATAATAAAAAAAAATTGTTAAATTTGTTAAATTTGTTAAATTTTTAAGGTCATTAAATAGTAGTAAGCGATAAGCAATCAAAGTAAAAAATTTTTTTAATTACATAAAAACCTTTCTTTTTTTCTGTTGCGTGTAATTTGCGAGCGTATGCGAATTGAGTGTTTGGTCTTGTTGGGTGTAAAAATTAAAGTTATAGAGTCTTCTTTGGGGATATTTATATACCGACGTGCATTTTCTAGGGTGACACCATCGTTTGCGAGTACCAGCATCAAGCAGAGTGCCTTTGCAAGTGGGCAGTAAGTGGTGAATAGATATTCATCTAGTATAGCGTATGAAGAGTGCAAGCGAACAGCGAGAAATTCGAAGGAGACGACGCAGTTTAAATTCAGACGCTCGGAGAGAACTTCTGGTTGCTCAGGTACCAACTCCAGATAACATGCCGCTGCCACGGTCACCAACGAACCCGAGGGGAGAGGACCAACAATTCCTCGACTTATCGGAGTCGCTGATTGTGCAGCCGAACGCATCGAGAGAAAGGCCTGGAGTGGGTCCGACGACGCAGCCTGGTTCAAGTGTGCCTCAACAGAATGAATTGGCAGAATTGGTGAGAGGATTCTCGCTGCAAGCGGAAAGCAATCGGCGTTTCCAGGAGAGCATTGATTCGGGAATGCGAGAGCTGCGTGACCGATTGAGTCGTCTGGAGGGTACTCTCAGCAATGCACGTAGTAGTCCAGAACGACGAGATGGTGTAAATGAAGATGTGCCACATAACTCCAACCATGATCAGCGACCCCCATCTCGAGTTCCTAGTAGACGAAATCAAAATTTAGATAATGTGAACAGGCCTATGTCCAAGCACTTACCTCTGGACAAATGGGGCATCCAATTCGATGGTAATAAGGAAAAGTTATCCGTCGAGGACTTCGTATTTCGTGTTGAGTATCTCCAGGTCCGATATGGGTGTGATTGGGAGGACATCGTGCGAGAGTTTCACCAGCTGATGGTAGGTGACGCCAAGGAGTGGTACTGGCTGTACGTGAGGATGGCGGAGGCACTGGATTGGCCGACCTTGCGACAAGCATTAATCAGACAGTACCGGACAGCCAGATCACAGTTTGACGTTATGCGATGTTTGGTGGATCGGTGGCAACTTCCGGGGGAATCGATAGATGCGTTCTTCCATGCGATGGGTAAGCTGCGAGCACAATTGGTCACTCCTGTGTCGGATTGTGAGATGATCCGCATAATGAAGCGAAATCTCCGCGACGGATTAGCCCGAATGGTTTACCCGATGAACAGCTATACAGTGGAGCAACTACGAGATCAATGCCACGAAATAGAGTATACGTTTGCGAAACGAGAATGGCGTAGTGGGCCTCAGATGCCAACGCACAGGAGTAACGTAGCAATGCGTCATGGCAATGTGAATGAGATCGGCTTGATGTATGGCGTGGGCGAGGAGACTCGAGGTGCGGAGGAAATGGCTGAAGTAGATGAGGTGCAAGTTCAGCAGCCACGCATTGTTTGTTGGAATTGTGGAAAACCTGGGCACGTGTATATAGAGTGTCCGTCGCCTCGACGGACGATTTTTTGCTACAAGTGTGGTATGAGTGACGTCGTGACACCACGCTGTCCGCGGTGTAATTCGGGAAACGCTGCGAGGAACGTGATAGCCAAAACGGGGGAATCACGTTCGACACAAACTCCCGTGAGGTCTCCACGCAAACAATAGGTACCACCACTGCGGTCAACATTCCATCTAATAAACAAATACAGAAATTAGAGCGAATTAACAGACAGCAAAACCATAAAGCTCGACTTACCTGGGAAGAACGAATGAGGCGGTATAAGGAGGTATGTGCTAGGATATTTGATGAAAAGCAGCTAGGCGGGATGAGGATGTTGACGAGGAGAATAAAACTGGCACGAGAACGATTTCACCAAAGACGTGACACCCGTAAATTGTTAGTGGCCGCCGTCCAGCGGTGCCTTACTTCTGATCCGAGGGTGTACGCCGACGTAGGTATTAATGGTGGTAACTACCAAGGATTGTTGGATACGGGTGCTTCCGTGAGTCTCATTGGGTCTGGAGCATCCGAATGCCTGAACAGTATTGGAGTGTCGCCGAGTCAGTGGTACTCTCATGTACGTACGGCTGGCGGTGGTTCGCATTGGATCACTGGGAAGGTACTGCTGGATGTGGTATATCAGGGTCAAACGAGGAAAATCCTGTTTTATGTCTGTCCGTCGTTACAGCAGAGAATGTATTTGGGGATCGACTTTTGGAAATCATTTGGTCTAGCCCCTGAAATTTTAAATTGCAAAATGAGTGATAAGACACCGGTGAGGGAAGTAGCCGAAAACGTATCAGGACACTCACCTGAACACGAACTAACCGATCGCCAAAAGTCCCGCCTCGAACAGGTAATCAACGCGTTTAGAACTTTCGAAAAGCATGGCCTGGGTAGGACGCAGGTGGAGAAACACCACATTCAACTTGTCGCAGGAACTGTACCGTGTAAAGAAAGGTGTTTTCCCATTTCACCAGCTGTGCAGGATTTGATGTACAAGGAAGTCGATACCATGTTAGGGCTGGGAGTTATACGGGAAAGTGAGAGTCCCTGGAACAATCGTGTTACACTGGTGCGTATTCCAGACAAAAACCGGTTCTGTTTAGATGCTCGTAAGTTGAACAAAGTCACCATTAAAGACGCATATCCGCTGCAAAATATTGAGGGCATATTGAGCCGAATTGATCAGACGATATATATTAGTAGCGTCGACCTAAAACATGCCTTTTGGCAGATAGAATTAGATGATGAGAGTAAGGAGTGTACTGCGTTTACTGTACCTGGTAGGCCACTGTATGAGTTCGTTGTGATGCCCTTTGGTCTTTGCAATGCTGCTCAGCGGTTGTGTCGCCTGATGGACAAGATCATTCCACAGAGATTAAAGGCCAACGTGTTTGTGTATTTGGATGATTTACTCATCATTGCGCCAGATTTCGATACGCACCTACGTATGCTCAGTGAAGTGGCTGCTTGCTTGAGGGATGCTAATCTGACAATTGGCTTGAAAAAGTCGAGGTTCTGTTATAGAGAATTGAGGTATCACGGTTTCATTGTTGGAGGGGGTATGTTGAGGACGGACCCCGATAAAGTGGCGGCGATCCGCAATATACCAATTCCACGATCAGCGCGACAAGTACGTGGTTTTCTGGGCGCGGCTGGATGGTATCGGCGATTTATTAACAGCTTCGCTTCAATATCCGCACCGTTGAGTGACACACTGAAAAAGAAAGCAAAATTTGTCATGACAGCAGAAGGCATAGAAAAGGTAGAAAAATTAAAGGGTGCACTGACGTCGGCACCAGTACTAAAACACGCCGATTTCTCCAAGCGTTTCTGGATACAATGTGATGCGTCAGATGTAGGTATAGGTGCGGTATTGTACCAGATAAACGATAATAACGAGGAAAGTCCAGTGGCATTCTTCTCACAAAAATTGAATGTTTGTCAAAAGAATTACTGCGTAACGGAAAAGGAGTGTTTGGCTGCAGTGCTCGCTGTGAAAAGATTTAGGCCATACGTGGAGATGATGCCCTTCACAGTAGTTACTGACCACGCCAGTTTGAAATGGTTAATGTCACTCAAGGACCTCAGCGGAAGATTAGCGCGTTGGTCGTTACAGCTTCAGGCATATGATTTCGACATACACCATCGAAAAGGTTCGGAGAATGTTGTGGCAGACGCGTTGTCGCGAGTTGTCGGAAGTCAACGTCTTGAATATGGAAACGACAGAATTCGATTCAAAAGAGTACCTGGAGCTGATCCAAAAGGGGACATCCGGCCAAGGCAAGTATGTATGCGTGCGCGTGGAGAATGGTCTAGTGTTTAGGCGCGTAGAAAAGGCGTCGAACGATCTGGGCGATAGCCAATGGAGATTGTGGGTACCCGAGAGCTTGGCATCCGCGCTGATAGATGAGGCACATAGTGTTCCTACCGCCGCGCACGGTGGCATTGCGAAGATCTTGAACCGACTGAAGCGACTGTACTATTGGCCCGGCATGTCGACTCAGGTGAGAAATTACGTACGCGAGTGTAGGATCTGCAAAGAAAGTAAGCCCGCAAATTACATCATGAAGCCACGTATGGGTAAGGAAAGCATTACTCACCGTCCGTTCGAAAAGATTTACGTGGATTTCTTGGGGAAGTATCCGCGCTCCCGCAGACAGAATGCGTACATATTTATTGTAATGGACCACCTTACAAAATTCGTATTCCTGAAGGCGATGAAAGAAGCGACAGCACGGGGAGCAGCGTATTATTTAAAACACGAAGTGTTCTACAAATTATCCATTCCGGAAATTATCCATTCGGATAATGGTAAACAATTCGTGTCCAAAGAATTCCAACAACTGGTGGAGAGATTTCGCATTAAACATGTAAGAAATGCTGTGTACTCACCACAGGCGAATGCATCGGAACGAGTGAACCAGTCGGTGCTGAATGCAATCCGTGCATACATTGGGTCCGATCAAACAGAATGGGATTTGCACCTCCCCGAGATTGAGTGTGCGCTGCGATCTTCTCTGCACTCGGCGATTGGCTGCTCACCGTATTTTGCATTATTCGGCCAACATATGTTCTTGAGTGGAAGCGAGTACAAACTGGCGAGACAGCTGGGAGCCCTAGAAGAGATGGAAGTGGAATTAGAGCGCGAGGACCGGTTGCGATTGATACGTGTTGGGGTGACGGAGAGGTTGCACGAAGCATATGAGGACAGCGCCCGTCGATATAATAAACGCTGCCGAAATGTCAGATTCGTTCCAGGACAGGAGGTGTTTAAGCGAAATTTCGTGCAGAGTGACTTCAAACGAAGACTAAATGCCAAGTTGTGTCCGAAATTCACTAAATGTCGAGTGGTTAGACCAGTTGGCAGTAATATATACGAGCTAGAGCGATTAGACGGCCGTCCACTCGGCAGGTTCCATGCGAAGGATCTGAAGCAGTGATTCTGCAACGAAAAGGAAAATTCATTGGAATACTGTCATTCAATGGGTGAGCGTGTAAGAGTGCAGCAGTCCGCTGTGCACACCGCCTTTCGGTCAATGCAGTGTCCTTCCTCTCGTAAAGCCGGAGTCCTGTTGCGTGCGGCCTGATTCTTGACACTGAGTTTTCTGAAAAGAAAAAGAATAGGCAAACAGAGAAAATGAATTAGTCAGATGTAATGGCAGAATGGTGGGGAGCATGGATAGATGTGTAGAGATTTGCAGAGTGGAGAAAATAGTAGAAAAACTGTTGTCAACATATGCAAAGCTGTTGATTACATGTGCAAACGCTGTTGATAACATGTACAAAGCTGTTAAGTTATTTGTATATGTTGTCTTACATGATGGTATAGGGATAATTACGCTGACGTTGCTCTGCGACCGCGGTATATTGGAGTTGTAAGTGTGTTAGACACCCACCGTTTGTCGACGAAAAAAATCTCGTCCTACTTCGTTAGAACCGGTAGGAGCGTCCGATGTTTTCTTACCTGTGCTATAAAAGAAGTGATCCGTTCATTGCGGTAAGCATTTTGTGAAAATTTTCTTCCGCGTCGGCAATAGGCCGACTTAACCGTTGGCTGTATCGTGTTGATAAGTGGTGATACGTGGTGTTCGAAGTGTCTCGTTGACTTGTAGGTAACTGTGCCGTGAATGGAGATATTAGTGCAAAAGTAAACCGGGAGCGTGTATATAAAGTATAAAACGTACCGTGTGTGTTAACGTGTGGCAGACTTACCTGATATTGGACGACTGGTAGCATTACCGGAAGCGGATAATACGTATCCAGGACGCAGCAGAACCAAAGGTACGTCCGGCAAGATCCAGCTAGAAGACAATATGTGTTGGATAAAAAAAGATAAGTACTAAATTTTCGTTTTTTTTTATTATATATCGTGGGGCTTACCAGTAGAAGCTGCTCCAAGTGTATGTCCAGTGCATCGTCCAAGGTGCTGGAAAGCTAAAAACAAAAAAAAGGTGATAATTAAATTGTCCTAGAACGGCACTTACCTGGGTACACGTCATCGTGCAAGTCCACATATAGCGTTGATACGCAGGATATGTACATGTGTGTGTAACTCGCAGCTGGCAACGAATACAATATTTTGCGGTGGCCAGTTCCAAAAAGCGGTGATTTGCCGCATATATGTACACGCACAGATACTGGAGATTTTTGTTGGCAACGAATTCTCGTCGGAAACAAGTGTATTGTTTTTGTGGTGGCCAGTTCCAAGAGCATCGCTTGGCCTATTATAAATATATACACATATATATTTTAATTTTCTTATTGGCAACGAACACTGCCATTGGTTAAGTGACGAACATTCACACACACTTTCACTACGCGCCAAAGGAAAAAACACATCCGCCGAATTGCGATAAAAATTTCGCGATTGTGCCTAAATTGGCAAAACAAATTTTAATATAATTAAAAAATCGCACAATTAAATAAATACGGCGATCCACCGATTGAAAATGTAAACAAACATATATTTACAAGTGACAGCTAGAGGTGGGAAGAATCTTAATATGAGGAAAGTCTCCACTGTGCCAAAGTAATGGTGTTGCCAGAATCCAGTCACTTGAACAGTCAGACATGGTTAAATGTTCCATGTTTTTTTTTGCTTTTATCTTTTATATATGCGCGTATATACATATCTATATAGATTAAGTTACGATTAGATAGATTAAGTTTTTTGTTGTTCTTGGATTCGTTTTTTTTTTGCGCAATTACGGTTTTGTCGATACCGAAATTGCGAAATTTTTGTTTTTTTTTATATATTTGGTACCGCTACTTTGTGCTCAAGGGAGCTGAAGTTGAGGAGGGTTCGGTATTCGTTGTATATCATATTGGCGATAATTCCCCCAATAATCCCCCCCATTGAGCTCAATAGGTGTAGGGCATAATTAGGGTGGACATTAAACCACATTCGCATGCGTTTTTTTTGTGTCGACGTAGACGTCGCCGTACCCCCTTGCTTGTATCCTCCTTGGTGTATACTACATCGTTCGTGCCCAAAAAATTTTAGTTGTCGTTATTTTGTTTCCAAAATTTTACCAAAATTTTAATTATATTTTCTTATATTTTATATATATATATATTGATATCTGTGATTTATTGTTTTTTTTATAATGTTTAGTGCTTTATTTAAGCTGTTTGATTTAGGTAATTGTATTTAAGGTCTAGATTCTATTTTGTCATATTGTGTAAGAAATGAAGAGATAATTTCTTTGTTGAGGGGGAGTAATGGGAGTAGAACGACGTTAATGTAGGTGCTGCGATCCTTAGCTTTTTTTTGGGGGATTGCCTACGATCATTGAGGG
Source organism: Megamerina dolium (assembly GCA_963854835.1). Lineage (NCBI taxonomy): Eukaryota > Metazoa > Arthropoda > Insecta > Diptera > Megamerinidae > Megamerina > Megamerina dolium. Next base: position 79,700,021 of record OY978525.1, read on the forward strand.
TGCATGGGCCATCCAGGCAGGGTGGGCGCACACAGTCGCACGTCGGAACGAGTAATATTAGGGTGAGTGACCATCAATCTGTTTGAGTGTAGGTTGTCCTGAAATGGTAGGCGTTATTGTTCACGCATCGCTCTGCTGTGGCGGGTTGAGGACCACGCCCATTTGACCGCTGGTAGCCGGAGCGCAACCACAGCAGAAGCACCAGGATGTGTGAACAATAATGGCGCCCGATATAAATAAGTGTCTACCAGTGATCGTGTCAGTCAAGTATGTGTACGAATCGTTCTATGTGATATGGCGGTTTGTACTGATATTCGCATTTGTTTGTATGTGTGTGTGTATCGTCGATAGTGCCAATGTCCATACATGTGTGTACAGAATAAGGTGTTATGTTAGGAACATGACGTTAACATCGAACGACAAATGAGAATAAGTGTAATGGCGCCCAGCGTGGGGCCAAAGGAATGTACGTATAGATAATGGAGTAGATTAGTGTATATACATATATAAATGTCACTTTGAGAAAAATCATAAATTAACGCATCGAACAATAATTGTTCTAACAATTTTTATGTTCTTTTGTGGTGTGCAACCTTTGAAACGGGTGGCATGTTCTTTTCTAAAAATGTCGCACTTTAAAATGGCACAAGTGCAGCATTTTCTGCCCTCAAAAAAAAAAACGATAGGGCAATATTTGATTATATTAAGTTAACAAATGCAAAATATTTTTTCCGTGTGAAGTCGCATAACATAAAAATGGCATCAAGTAGTTCATATCCTAGTGTTATTATATCAATAAATAAATTTTTAGGTGAATTGGTCTAAACATCATCGTCATCCGAAGATGAAGAAATAGCATTTCTCTTGATAAGGTCGCCTTGCCCGAGAGTGAAGACGAGGTACACATAATATCTTTTGTCCAAATTCCGAAACTTTTAATTATAAAATTTTATCATTTATAGTTTTAGAAAAACTTTAGAATAAATAGGGAGAGTGCCGAATACCTTATTCGGTGGCGTGGTACATTGAAAGAACTTATAACGGAGGAATATCTCAATTAAAAGCCGAAATGCTTATGGTATACATATATAAGAAAGAAATATGAAATTAATAAACAAACTAATTATGTATACATTAAAACTTTTTTATATTGGTTTAGCGTCAACAAAACTACATTTAGGGAAGTGTCAAATCTTTTTGATATGTCGCTGTCGAGGAAGTTTTATTCTTTCAACAAAGTAGTTAATTTCTTTGTCAGCGCTTCAGGCCGCCGTGTTGAGTGTACGGATAAAGTACACAGTTATAAATACCCACTACGAAAATAACGTTCTGGTAGATGCGAATACCGTCATCCAATGGATTCGACACTATGCTCGGCGTATAAGCAATCCGTTTCTCATCGTATAGCTAAATCTTACATACATCAGGCGTGAAGCAATGTAGGTGGGTGCCAGGATTCTATAACCCCGTTGATGATGCGATCAGGCCGCAAGTGATACATTCATTCTCATCGAAGGGTAAATGGATAGACGGACCAACATTGCTGAGACTCTGAGAATGGCCTCCAATGCCGAAAGACATTGTTGCGCACGAAGAAGAAGAAAAATGCGCAAAGTTACTATATGCAGTATAAACTCAGATAACTGGGGTCCTACTTGAAGAATTTTCGCGATACATCAAATTGTTTCAGGTATGCAATTTAGAAATTTCAAAAAGGCGTTCCAGAACGATTAGTGGATACAAAAGAGACGAATGGTGTGACGGCGAATGAGATTTAGAACACTGAACTTATGCTTTGTCGTTTAGTACAAAAAACAATAGACGCGGAGGAAATGGACTCTCTGCGAAAAGGCTTACAGATAAATAAAACCAGTTCGCTCCTAAAATTAACGCTGATTCTTGTCAAATTCGACTTTGTGGTAATATCGATAATGCGGATTGTCTGCCATTCAATGCGAAAAGACATATAATTCTTCCAAAAATCACGCATTGTCACTTCTAATAGCACGTTATTACCATGAAGTTTATTATCACCAGAATCAGGAGGCGATCATAAGCGCGATTCATTATAAATATTGGATTTCAAATATTTGTCGTCTTATGAAGTCATCGAAGGGTAAATGTTAGCTTTGCAAAAATTTCGCGGCGTCGCGGGGAAAATACTGGAAGAACGCTTGACACTATATGTAAGACCGTTTTCTTACACTGGTGTGGATTATTTTGGTCCAGTTATAGTATCAATTGGGCGACGGTGAGAAAAGTGGTGGGGTGCAGTATTAACTTACTTGGAAGTAAGTGCTGTACATCCGGAGTTGGTTAGAGACTTGTCATCGTATTCTGCTATTCTGTGCTTGCGGAATTACGCAAGCCGTAGAGGCGTTTCTGTACGTAAAAGAAGTGACAGAGGCACACATTTTGTTGGAACGAGTAAAGAGGAATGGTTACACATCGACAAGGAGCTCGATGCGTTTTCAACCTGCCTGCTAATTCTTCTCCAGGAGACATTTGGGAGCTGATGGTGGTTGCAGTGAAACGCTCTGTAGGTTGAGACACTTCAAAGCCTTTTGATATAAGCGGAAAATGTAATAAATTCCCGGCCGTTAAATCACATGCCTACCGACAGCGTCGATCCTGAACCTTTGGCACCGAACCACTTTATTCTGTGGTGTACAAACTATGTTCAAACTGCTGCTGTACCAGATAAAATGTGTTGAAAAAACAGTGACGAATTCTACAGCAATTTAAAAAACATTTTGGAAAATGTGGATGTTAGAACAGATGCACATGTTGACATGCTGTACCAAGTTGCATCATAAAGTGAAGCCTGTATAGGTCGAAAACACCGCTTTAATATGTGATGACAAGCAGAGCCGAGGACAATGGAAACGCGGTAAAGTACTTCAGGATCTGGTTTTCCCACATCCTGATGGCGAAGGTCGATCGGCTATGATGACAACCGCCGTTGGAACCTTGCACAGACCTGCGTCGAAATTAGCAGTACTCGACGTTGGTTGAGATTCTTCGACATTCTTCGAAATTGACACGATCTTATTTTTTCTTGCCTTATAAATTTATTTACTTCCATACTTTGAGAGGTCAACACTGTATTTAATTTACATAGATTGAAACTATTGAATTACTTAAAGAAATGTAAATCTGACCGATCGCGTCTTTCACTGAAATGAACTAAAGACATTATTTGAACGAATGCCGTGAAAAGAGGACGATTAAGTTGCATGCCTTGAATAATAGTAATTTGCAATAAATTTATTAGATTTGTATTGTATATTATTATATGTATTAAAACACAACCACCACGCAACGCATAGTAATCGATGTTGCAATTGCATGTATTAAAAGCAAATCGAAATTGTTTTTTTTTTGTATGTTCGTTCTTTATGATTCAACAATTTATTTAACAACTATGTTTAATCAACTATTTACAATCACTCTTTAATTTAACTTTCTATCGTGTGACGTTGCCTTGATGACTTGATGGTGTTATGTTGCCTCTATCACTTTCGGAATTGAATTGGATTCATTTGTCAACAACTGGCCATATTTATACTCTGTGGAAACACTTCAGAATCTTCCTTTATAGTATTCGAGTTTGTTCTCTTTCTTTCTCGTTTGCTTGTTCTGGTTATCGGCTATTTCTTTTTACAATTACTCCTGCTATTCACAATTATTGATAAATAACCATTGATACTCGTTACAATATATACGGTTCCTCACTGCAGTATCATACACCACAAGAATTTGCATAAATAATTTTACATAAACAACAAGTCAGCCCAGTCTGGTATCCAGTAAACTTGTAGTAAATATTGCCGGCAAGAAGTAATATTAATTATTATTTATTTAATTATTATTTATTTAATTATTATTTATTTTTTTTTTTTTTAATTGTTAATTATAATACTGAATGATTTTTTTTTCTTAGTTAGCTTTATTTTAAATTAAATTTAATCCTTTTGAACATTAATTTCCTGTGCGAGAACCTAAATGATAGCTCAATGGATTTTTCTGTGAGGTATTTCCTTTCAAAAATATTTGTTAAATCGATTTTTAATGGAATTTTCAGTAAATAATTCAATTTAATCACTGCGTAAATTAAAAAAAAAAACACACTCAATGTATATTATGAATCAATCATTAAATATATAACATTATTTTATTAATTAAAAAATTGTATTAAATGAGAAATTCATATTTTATTGTATATGATTCTGAATCATTAGTTAATATATTATTAAATTAAAAAATTGTATTGTATTTTATTGTACATGATATCTGAACCTTGACTTATACATAATTACTTACTATAATTCTTAATATATAACATCCTATCTTTACCCAAAAAAGTGTACAACTCAATTTAAATTATATTGCATATATCTCTACTATTATTGATGATTATTAAATTGTTATTCATGGCAGGTAAAAACAGCTGTTTAACTTTTGACGAAGCAAGATTGTTGCGGATGTTCACGTACTCACTTTGGCACACACACACACACACACTAATGCAAATCCAGAGAATATATATTTTTTCTTTCAATGATCAAGAACCCATCCCATGATGTGACTGTTAGCTGTTAGCTCCGATTGTTGACAAAAATGTTAAAATTTCTCATTCTTGAAGATATATATAGCTGTTTGTTCTAAATAAAGGGAGCTAAGTAAAACTCTGCGCAACCGTAAAATGAAAACGTGGAGGGGTTCTGCTCATATATGCAAGATATGTCCGATGAATGCAGATTACAGAGGATTATATCAAAGTTGGGCTTAATTCGTAAAGTGAGTGGATCCTTTACATAGACAATCGGTAATACGGTGAAATACCTGATGGAGGTGCATTTTCCTGGAAGCTGTAGTTCACAAGATTCATGCGAATCCAACCGCAAGGGTGCAAACAGGGATGAAAGATCGGAAGCTGAAGGGATAGTCACCAGAGATAGTAAAAATAAAAATGCGTGATTATCATTTTAAGGCAAGCAAAGAAAAAATCACTATAATTCTGTCTTTAAACATACTTACTTGCTGTTTACTGATATTGAACCGGAATATATCGAAGAGTTAATTTAGGGTAAAATATTTGACACAGCAATTACAACTTTGAAATAAGAGTAACTTAAAATTGCCACTTTAAAGTATGAAAAAATAAAAATGTTAAACTTTAGTGGTATAGGAAAAAAATTCCCGGAGAGTTCCGCTTGAATTCTTTTTGTATGCTAAAGTATGGACCTTTGGAAGAACACGCTCCAACTAAAAAGGTGTTATATTCAGAACCCGATGGATTACTTGTTCAAAATGTAGATAAGCAATCTTACAAAAAAAATTTTCTGTTTGTCATATATAAATTTTATAATATTCATTGTTCGAATTTTTTCATAGCGATTGGTTGAGATAGTAAATTTAAAGGGCATAACTAGTTTGACCGCCTGATAAAAGGTGATTTTTGTGAATTGTTTAAAAAAAAAGTATTGCATCGAATGTTTTAAAATTATACAGATATATTTGTGCATAAATAATGAATGAATAATGATTTTCAGCAAGTTATCCACCATCTCCTGAGTCTTAAAAAAAAAAAGTTTTCCCACTGCTGCAGTGATTGTAGCCTTTGCAGTGCCTGAAAATCAAAAAAACCAGAAATATTTAACCTACTAGGTTATATTTCCTATACAATGGCCCTCGATAGTAAAAAAAAAATGAAATGCAACAAAAAAAAAATTAAAATCTTGCTGAAAAATCTGATGGTTTCTGGCCTGGCATAATTATATTTTTCATCCAATCATAAAACTGGAGCTAAAAGAAGACCCAAGTCGATCGGATGATTTGTTATCAAGTTACAGCTGAAGCAAATTTGAAAAATGTAGTTTTGAGAAAAACGCGTATAAAGATAAAAGTACTGATTTCATTGTTATAAATTTTTAAACATACCTAGAGCTAATCTGCTATTCCAATCCCATACAATTCACCTTCCTCTTCTTCGAAAAGCGTCTGCTGGGCTGTTGAAGCTTTTCTTCGAACTGATCGATTCTCCTTCGAACAATAACTCAGGTACGGCCGTCAAGTAACGCGCCATTCTAAATAATGAGAAGCTGTTCTGTAGAAGCCTGTAACCCAGAAACTATTTGAGATTTTCACCTGAGATTTTAATATGTTATTTTTAAAGGTATAAATTATCCAAAAATGCAAAAACAAAAAAAAAACGAAATTTTCAAAATTTCAAACTAGTTGTGCCCCTTAATCCAAATTTTTTTAGAAATGAGTATTTTATTTTTATAGTTGGTGAAATTACTAAAAGTGGTGGCCCTTCAGCTCGTGATTTATGTGACGACCAACAACAGAATGTAATCTTTCCTAATATGCCGCAACCGCAGCCAACACCCCAGCGTAACTTTCCGTCAGCAGGTTGCTTGTTGGACGAACCTGGTTCACTGATACGTCCTGTAAGAGAAATTGAGGCTACTTCTATTCAATAATTTATACCATTTTTTAATAAAAATCCTCAGATATGGTTTTTTCAAATTGAAACCATTTTTTCTCTTCATCTCATAAAGGCTGATGAAACAAAATTCCGTCATCTTGTCGCTAATATAGATCCCAGCACTTTAGATCTAGTTAGCGATGTACTCGAGACTGCAACTTCTGGTAGCAGATACGAAAAACTTAAATTGTGTATTATATCGTTATTTTCTGAGTAGGATGAGCGGAAATTAAAGCGTTTGCTCAGCGGGCAATTTCTTGGAGACCAGCATTTATCACAGTTTTTGAGAATTATTCAGAGCATTGGGCGTTGATGTTGTTGTAGCAGCAAGAATATGGAAATGGACCTTGGTCGACCACGTGGTTGAGTGATTCTGGTACGTAGACCCATCAATTCTTGGAACGAAGTACATCCCATAACAGATCAAAAAACAGTCGCGCGATTTTATTGCTGACAAGGCAAATAAATGTGTACCTCCATGTGCCAATGCTTCAAAAAACTATTCAGCGTATCGGACCTGGCGATCTCCGATCTCACAAATTCTACTTCGGGTCGCCTATTTATTACCTATAGATCCAGTTAATTGATACAGGTGTGGACATCTTAGTTATACCAAGGGATGGGATTTTCAGCAGTTCATCCACACAAAATTTCATTCAACTTTTCGCAGCGAATGGCACATCAATCAAAACTTACGGCACGAAGATTTTACAATTAGATATTGGTTTGCGTAAATCTTCCTCTTAGTTTTTTGTTTTCGCAGATGTTACTATTTAGTACCTGACCTCAAGAATCCCAAATTAGTAGATGGCAACACATTACTGGCCACATCAGTTAAACTCTCATCTCACCCCTCACGATGACCCCTCACCAGGTGAAACCACTTAATGTTAAGCATTTAAGTAACGCAAAAAAAGAGTTTAAGTTCATGATGGACGATGGAATTATTCGCGCATGCAAAAGCAATTGGTCGAACCCCCTGCATATGGTACCTAAAGCAATTAGAGATGGGAGACCATGTAGGTCCTTAAACCATATTTCGTTTATCACCGATTATGTCTATTTATGTTTAACAAATTCTGCGCAAAGTTTCGAAAGGCTTATGGATGAGATATGTCGTGATATGGATTTTGTTTTTATTTATATTGACGAGGTGTTAATTGCGTCGTTTACTAAAGAGCAACAACTACAGCACTTAAGAGCACTTTTTGAACGATTTCGAGAGTATGGAATGATAATTATTCCAGCGGGATGTCAATTTGGTGTATCAGAGATCGATTTTCTGAGATTTCATATTACATCTCAAGGTAGTATTCCTACGGCAACAAAAGTGCAAGTGAACATTGAGTATCCTAAACCGCATAAGATTTCCGATCTTAGGAGGTTTACTTTCATGTTAAACTTTTGCTTTTGCTGCTGAACACCAAGCTCCACTCAATCACTATCTAAGGAGTGCGGTTAAGAACCATAAGTGTCCTGTTCAGTGGACACCACAAACTGAAGAAACTTTCAACAATTGCAAACAACTAATTTCAAATGCAGTACTTATAGCTCATCCAGTTCCCGATGCTGTAATCGGTCTTAAAGTAGACTCATCTAAATTTGCTATTGACGACGTCGTTGAACAAAAAGTATGCGGAAATTGGCAACCTCTAGGTTTTTTTTCTCGCAAACTCAGCCCTGCTGAATGCAAGTACAGCACGTATAATCGGGAACTTGTCTGCTTACAACGCTGTTAAATACTTTTGACATATTTTGGAAGAGCGTGATTTAAGGTTAGATAAACCGTTGACATTTGCTTCAATAAAAAGCCAGCAAAAGCATCTAAACGCCACGCAACGCATACCGTCATTAGGATTTTATTGGTCAATTCACAACGAAAATTATTCACATATCTGAAGAAAGTAACACAGATGCAGATGCTATGTCACGAGTTGCAGACATTTCTGTCATAAATTATGTTAAACTTTCAGAAGCACAGAAGAGAGATGAAGATCTTAAAAAACTTCTATCTACTGATTCTGCACTTCAACTTCAGCGTGTCCAAATACTGTGACGTATCACGTGGTAAGACGAGACCATTTCTTCCTCAGATTGCAAGAATTGTATCAAATTTCTGCCAAAAATCAAGGATTTTCAAGCATACAAATTCACCCCTCGGCACTTTTCCATCCTGTTTCTATCGATCGTCTAAAGCCCGCTTTTTGGAAATCAATATTATCCTTGCAACAACAACAAGATACTAATCAAGTCTTAAAATCAATTCACAAAAAGGTCGCTTGATAAAAAATACTTGTTCAAAACGTAGATAAGCAATCTTAGAAAAAATATTTTTCTGTTTGTCATGCATAAATTATATAATATTCATTGTTCGAATTTTTTCATAGCGATGGGTTGAGACAATAAAATACTAATTATACAAATAATACAAATAAGGGTTTAACACCACTGCAAGCATTGGCTTTGTGCGCTCATTTGGATCTTACTGAACACAAATATCTTCTTTTGCGCGAAGTCATAAATAGCATATCTGAAGACCTATTGCCAACAATTTATTCAATGATAAATGCTAAATAAATATATTATAGCCAATAGTTGATAACGAAATGTCCGTAAAAGTGAATTTAAAAGAAGTAATGAGAAAGACCGTGGGTGCCGTAGCTCAGTGGTTAGTGTGTTCGCCTTCTGATCTGTAGGTCATGGTTCAATCCCCGGCTGATGCATAACAAATTTAATATCGATAGATATTAAATTTACCACCCACCTGTCGGCAAGCAATTGGCAATTCTTCCGATAGTAACAACTTGCCATGAAAAAGCTTCTAAAAGAACTGTGTGACAAAGCTCAGAAAAAGTGATGTCACAAGTGTTCTGCCGTTCGGAACCGGTTAAAATAAGTAGGTCCCTTCTAATACTGTCCAAATTTAAGACGCACAACAGTAATGGAAGAGAAGCTCGGCTAATGAGCCCTTTGGGGCTTTAAGTGCCACATATTTATTATTTTATAATGAGAAAGACCGTAGATGGACTATTGAATGAGATACCATTGCAAAAGTCTACAGTAAAAAGTGCACTTGTATGTAAATGGGGCATGGATGGAAGCTCTGACCATAGTCGAGATAAGCAAATATCATCAAAGGAATTCTTGATTCTCGTAGCATTTGTTCCACTGAAGTGATATTAAGTTGCTTAAATTATATACATATAAACAAAACTTTTATAGGTTAATTGAATTGTGCAGCCGAGAGGTCCTGAGGCTAACTTGTAGAATTACAGAATAAAATTCGATATGGAGATGAAACTGGGAGAGATTTTAAGACAAATCTGAATTTATGCTCGTCGAAATTACAAGAATGGGTTGCCAAAATGAGCCAAGCAAATAATTTTTAGATTATGCCCTGGGAACAGAAAATACAAAATGTAATTTAAAACTTTGGGATTAAGAGATTCTCGAAGTTATAGGATGGTTGGTTTTTTTTTTAAGTTTTACACTGTAGAAAGCATGTGGGGCCAGCAGGCTCTTTTTTCTTGTCGGGGTTGTTTTACCTTGTAAGCAATGTTGCCAGATTTTTTTTTCAAAAAACTGTGAAACTGACAAAAAAAAACTGTATTTTGAACCAAAAAACTGTAACCTTCTAAAACGAGATTTTTGTAAAATAACGTTTCTTTTTTTAATTTTATTAAAAAAACATAACACAAAACAATTCATTTTGAATGGTGAGTGGCGGAAAATGTACCGGGTTTGCTTCGTTTTCAGTACTCCCTTGTCGTTTTCTACTACCTAAATTATAAAATTTGACATAAAAATTCGAATTCCATTTACTCTTAGATTTCTTGCCACTTTTTGTTCAAAACTTGTCCATTTTTAACGGAAAAAAGATCAAACAGCCACCAACGTACAGAAAACTTCTTCTTCTTCACTCAGAAAACAATAGCAATACACAAATGACAAACAAATTGCCGTATCGAAGCATGGTTGCAATTTAATCACAGGGTCCCCGTGAGCTTTCATTTATTTATTTATCTACAGTGCTGTTCCCTGTAGACAAATATATAATATACTTTTATTAAAATTAAAAAAATATAAATGTTTTTTATTTCTCTTTTTAAATTTGAAATAAAAAACTGTAATTTGTACTACGACGTATTTTTAAAAAACTGTGAGCTTGTCTAAAAAACTGTAATTTACAGTTAAAACTGTAAATATGGCAACACTGCTTGTAAGTGTATTTTTTATCTACTCAAAATTATGGAATATATAAGCAGAAAGAAAAAAAAAATAAAACAAACGACAATTAGATTTAATGAGTAGGATATATGTACTAATTGTTGTTGGTGTTTTCAGTAACAGCAGGCACATAGCATACAATAAGTATATGTGTATGTGCTTTTGTTTTTAAATAAAAATCAACTGGATACGAAAAAGAGTATATCCAGGAATTATTTTTGTGTTGTCAGCCAATAGATTTCTTTTATATAATATTTATATTTCGGGATCTTGCAACACTAATGTCAATAGCTAATATCTGGCAACACCATAATAAAGTTTGACTTTTTTTAGCAGAAACGTGCTCACAACGTTTTGATGCACAAGTGCTACTTGTTTCGTTTACAGTGAGTTAAGAAAATAAATTTAGCCAAAGAATGAAAATTTGAAGAGAAGGTTTTCACAACTTTCGTCGTGGATTATCTTAACAAGAATGTGTCGATAAACTCAGTTCGTTGTATGGCGATAAAGCAACTCCGCCAAAGACGGTACCAAGCCCGGTTGAAAAAGGAAGAGGAAAGGATTGCTTGCAATCTAAATGTCTGTATAAACGCCTTAGGAAGTAGGAGTAGGCATGAACACCCCCCTCTGAAGCAAACAATCCAAAAAACCCTAATCCAAGGTGGAACAGCATATGCCGAGGGATGCATGGCTAAGACGGTGCTTAGTCTTGAATATGGGAACTCTGGATACCTGGTGACCTCAGGTTTCAATTACATGCCTTCTTGCGGTACGGAGGCTCTGCCGTGGGTGACCTACACACCCTAACACTCGTGGGAATCTATATGGATATAGAAATAAAGAATTTAAATAAAGATACAAACGACAAATCAGCTGATGGACTATTGTCGTCGGTCAGCTCGACTGAACCAGCTGTTGTGCTGGATAAACTCTCTTCGGTTGTGTGCAGTGTTGTTGGACATGCACCTAGCCAAGCCGCACCATCATCTACACTGGTAGATGTTGTTAAGAAAAAATCCTCTAAGGCGATGGAGGCAGAAGACGCAGCAGGTCAAGTCAAGAGTCAATGGACTCTTCTTATCCCGAAACAATGAGAGAAGACAATAACAGCGTGATTTCAGAGAAATCGGGTTGCACTGATATTGGTTCAGATTTGGAAAAACTGAACATCAAACTGGCTTTATCAAAATGACATCGGCAGAAAAAAGATGCTTTAAGCATGCTTTGGCAAGTGGCCACTCTAGGGAAAAAGCCCTAGAGATTGGAAAAAGCGGTGCAACGGCGAAAAGAGTATGTTCAGAAGAGTATTCGAAAGAAACGCCGGTGGAAAAAGGACTAAAACTTCTGATGTTGGTAAGCCTACTTTTAGTCAAGTGGCCAAAATTATTCGACTGGGTGTTGTCGTCGTATGGGTGCCGTGGCTCAGTGGTTAGTGTGTTGGCCTTCTGATCTGTAGGTCGTGGTTTAATCTCCGGCTGATGCATAAGAAATAGTAACAACTTGCCATGAAAAAGCTTCTAAAAGAACTCTGTGACAAAGCTCAGAAAAAGTAATGTCACAAGGGTTCTGCCGTTAGGATCCGGCTAAAATAAGTAGGTCCCTTCTAATACTGTCCAAATTTAACACGCACAACAGCAATGGAAGGGAAGCTCGGCCAATGAGCCCTTCGGGGCTTTTAGTGCCACATATGTATATATATGTTGTCCCTACCGATTTAATGAATGGGTCGTTTACAAAAGAACAATTGGTTCAAATCCAGGAAACTATAGTTGATGACTGAGGTCAACGATAATGACGACAAACCACTATTTGAAGGCCTAGTACACAGAAACGGGTGGTTGCTGTTCCTATGCTCTAATGTCAATGCCGCTAACTGGATGCGTAAGAACATTGGCCTCATAAGAGAAAAATGTGGTCTTGAAATGACTCTCGTTGAATGATCTGAGTTTCCGAAAATGAAGATAACCAGAGGCTTCTTCTCTCAGAACATTGAGCCCTCAGATGAGAAAATTCTCACAACCATTGGGGTGCAAAACAAATTCACAGCCAAACATTTGAAAGTGATTCAAAGGTTGAATGAAGGTGGGTTGCTCCATCTTGTCATTGCAGTGGATGACGAATCACTGAACAGGCTGTTACAATGCAAAGGCAAGATAGCTTATAGCTTTGGATATGTGCCTCTGATCCTGAAGAGCTACAAGGGCGGAGGCAAAAAAGATAGCAATACAGTTACTGAGGGCACTGAAAAAAAAAAATGTGGCTATATCCGCAAGCAGCGCTGAAGGGCCTGCTAGAGACGTAAAGTCCAGTAAAGCGGAGGCAAATAAACCCTCAACCAGCAAAGCCGCACTGGAACGACAAAACGCGGTTGGAGGCGAAAAAGGACGCAAGCCCATCGTCGGTGCTGGGCACGGTATTAAGGTACCACAGCGTAATAAAGTCCAGTATACAGGTACTTAAAAGGACTATAAGAACGAGGGTCCTAGGGGCGCTAGGCTCCAGAAACTTATTGCGGAAAACCGACATAAATAATCACGACCAAAGTGATACAGGCGAACTTGCACCATGCTAAAGGAGCATTAGCCACCATGTGCAAGAGATTCGCCGATGAAAACATATTCCTGGCTTTATTACAGGATCCATGGGTAATTGGTGGACAAATTAAAGGTTTTACACTTAAAGGATGTAAGTTGGTGTATCATCACTGTTTGCGGCCAAGGACAGCAATTATGGTTGATTATAAAACTAACTGCTTTCTCATTTCAGAATTTACTAGTCAGGAACTAATAACTATCCGTGTAGAGGTCTCAACGGGAAAAGGAGCGCACGAAATTGTTTGTGCATCTGCATACTTTCCTGGTGACTCTTGCAACATATCTCCTTTGGAGGTGCAGGCGCTAATTGAGCACTGCTACTCACACAATCTGCAGTTCGTGATTGGTTGTGATGTAAACGCACATCACCATGTTTGGGAAGCTCGGATACAAATAACATAGGTGAGTCTCTCTTAAATTATCTTTTAAGTAACAATATAAATATTAGTAATACAGGTAATAGGCTTACATTTATTAATGCGATAAGAGAGGAGGTGTTGGACCTCACTTTAACCAGTCCATACATTGCAAATTTTGTTAGAAATTGGCATGTGTCTGATGAGGAGTCCTTGTCAGATCACCTACATATACGTTTTGATTTACCAGGTAAATTTGAACTAATGGGTGAAGTTTTCAATCCTAAAAACACAAATTGGAAACTATATGGGGAATTATTAGAATCAACACTCAAATGGTCTTACAACTCTAAAAAGACCAGATGGATCTTGCACAAAGAATCGAAAGGACACCCTGAAATACTTGCTTCAAGTGCATTTTCCAGGGTCAACTAAGATTCTAATATTAGACGATCAGCCGTCATGCGATCGAGGGGCCCATGGTTCTTGGATGGACACAAAGCCCAGATAATTTTGTTCCACCATGGTACTGAGTCTATATGAGGCTGCTATTTCTCGTTGGAGATTTACTTGGAGTCATTTGAGCTGCGTCCAATTGCCAGTTTGCATTCGAGGTGGAGCCTGGAACATTATTTTCCAGACTGATCCCTTCGGACCTTACCATCTTTCGTGCTTCGTAAGGTTTCCCTTTCCTTCGGATCCATGCGTTCCCATTTCCTAAGCCGACCAGAGAGCAGAGAATGATTTGGACGCCGGGCACTGGTGTTGCTTTTCTCTGCTCTCGGTGCTGGCTTTGCGGTGCTGGAAACCGTTTTCGGCTTCCGGCTATTTGCTTGCGCGCCAGCCGCCGCCGAGGTCGATGGTTGCTCTTCAGCAACAGTCTTAACTTTTGCCCTGTTACCCTTTAGTCTGGGACTTAGCTGGGCACTGCTAAAGCCATAAAAGACTTTGTTGCCCACCTTTTCGACCATCTTGTCCTGGCGATGGCCAGCTCGACAAGGACACCTTTCTGAAGCCTATTTAGAACTCGCCATTCGCTAATACAAATGTCCGAGTTCTTTGATTCAATCTGCCCCAAAATTCAGTCATTTTGCCACTATACTGAGCCAAGGAAGTATCCGACAAACATTTTGGCTGGAACTTATTGACTTTGGTCATATGAGTATTTTAAAAAACATACGTGATCAAAAGATTATCTGTTCATTAACAGACTTTATGATCACAAAACGACAATTTTATCGTAAATTTGAGATTATCATCTCAGACCGTGATGAATGGGATTTTGGAGGACCTTGGGTCGATCCTAGAAGTCAGAAATGGTTCACAGATGGGTCAAAAACAGACTAGAGTCGGTGCGGAAATCTACGAACCCAACATCAACATTTTACAACCAATGGCGTAGCGTAATTGAGGCTCAAATTCAAGCAATTTCAATATGCGTAAGGATAAATCTGAAAAGAGGCATCAAGCGCCATTCGCCAAGCCAATCGATTGGTAAGCCCGACACACAATCGATT
Organism: Megamerina dolium; assembly: GCA_963854835.1. Taxonomy (NCBI): domain Eukaryota; kingdom Metazoa; phylum Arthropoda; class Insecta; order Diptera; family Megamerinidae; genus Megamerina; species Megamerina dolium. The sequence continues at coordinate 79,715,208 of OY978525.1, forward strand.
GTGTACTCGACGACATAGAGTGCCGGCTCTGTCTAGAACAGAATGAAACCACAGAACACTTATTGTGTAACTGTAGTGCGTTGGCGAAAACAAGGGTGAGCATATTCCATCGTGATCATTTGGATCCAGAAGTAATAAAAAATGCCTTTGCTAGGGATATTCTAAACTTTATCCGCAAGGCGGAAAAGATACTGGAAGGACATGTGTGATTAAGTGGATCACAACAATTTAAATGTAGTGTAACAGAAAAGATCTATAAGGTCGCAGTGTCGGCCTTTTGGCAACCTACAACAATAAATTATTATTATTATTATTATGGCTATAAAGCACCATCAGAAACCACAGTATATCGCTGATATCGTGAATTCAATCGTGGTCGTAGTTCGGTCGCCGACGAATTCCGAGAAGGTCGTCCAAAATCGGTTGTTGTGCCACAAAATATCGATGCAGTACATGAACTGATAATACAAAATCGTCATCTTACATATCGTGAGATAGAGGCATCCTTGCACATTAGTTCCATTTCAATATATTCGATTTCGCATGATCAGTTACTTGTAAACAAATTTGCAGTCGGTGGATACCCCATAATTTATCAATATCTCAAAAAAAGGCTCGCGTCGATTGGTGTAAGGAAATTCTTAAAAAGTGCGACCGTGGTACTTCAAAAGACGTGTATAAAATAGTGACAGTGACCAATCATGGATATATGCGTATGAACCGAAAAAAAAACAGCAATCGACCATGTGTGTGTTCCAAAACGAGCCAAATCCAACAAAAGTTGTTCAGGCCCGCAGAACTTCGAAGCAAATGGTCGTCTGTTTCTTCGGCCGAATGGGTGTTGTGCAAAGGCGGATTACTCTTCATCATGACAATGCGAGCTCTCACACATCTCGTCAAAAAGGTGAATTTTTTAACAATCAAAACATCGAATTGATGACTCATCCTTCGTACAGTCCTGATTTGGCACCAAATGACTTCTTCTTGTTCCCGAATATCAAAGGTAAATTGCGCGGTCAACGATTTACGAGCGCCAAAGAAGCAGTGGGTGCCGTAGCTCAGTGGTTAGTGTGTTCGCCTTCTGATCTGTAGGTCGTGGGTTCAATCCCCGGCTGATGCATAACAAATTTAATATCGAAAAGATTTTTCTTTCGAATGGTACCCACCTGTCGGCAAGCAATTGGCAATTCTTCCGACAGTAACAACTTGCCATGAAAAAGCTTCTTAAAGAACTCTGTGACAAAGCTCAGAAAAAGTGATGTCACAAGTGTTCTGCCGTTCGGAACCGGCTAAAATAAGTAGGTCCCTTCTAATACTGTCCAAATTTAAGACGCACAACAGTAATGGAAGAGAAGCTCGGCCAATGAGTCCTTTGGGGCTTTAAGTGCCACATATTTATTTTTATTTTTTTTTAAAGAAGCAGTTGAAGCGTTCAAAAACCATGTTTTGGAAGTGTCTCAAGAGGAATAGAAAAACTGCTATGACAAATGGTTTGAACGAATGCAAAAGTGCATTGATCATCATGGTGAATATTTTGAAAAACCATAAAGCCGTTTTCAGTTAAAAATGTTAGTTATTATTTGCTATTCCCGAAATAGAAATGTATTCCAAATATTGGGAATCACAAATTTTAGAGTGCACAATAAAAACACTTTACTAACAATGAAGATATGATAATGGGAGAGAGTGATGCAATTGCGCTATAGAGAGAACTCCGATATGGGAGAGAGATAAGCGAGATTTAAAGAATATGTATATGCGATGTACACTTCACTACTAAATACTAAATAAAATCAACAAACAATTTGTTCCACAACAAATTTCTTATCTTTAATGTAGGGTGTTGAAGGAGGTAACTGTGGCCATTGTTATTGGCAATAACAAAACACTTCCTTTTCACTTTTATATATATACGTTCAGTGTTTGGCACTTTATTTCAATTATTGTTTATTAAATTTAAAAACTATTTATCTGTTTCGGGAGTCGGGATATGTGGCGCACTGCTTGAGAAGTTTTGTTTTTGGTTATTTTTAATTATTTAATCCAAATAACCCTAAAAGTTAATTAGCGCACTATTTTAATTTTTTTCATTCATGCTTCTGGAAACACATAATTCTAAGCTTTAAACAAAAAGCAAGATTTTTTTAATTCTGTATTTTTAGAGCTGTCCTCTAAGTAGTACATCAGGACAATAAGCGCTGTAGACAAACTTATTCTCTTCGCTCTTCGCTAGCTGGCGCCAGTTAGAAATTCCCAGCGCCGTCAGGTTCTCCAGTACTTGGTCTTTCCACCTGAGGTTTGGTCTTCCTCTTCTGCGTCGTCCTCCAGCGGGCTCCAAATATAACACCTTCTTAGCTGGAGCGTGTTCTTCCATTCGCTCGACATGACCTAGCCAGCGCAGCCGCTGGATTTTGATGCGATTTACTATGTCAATATCGGCATACAGCTCGTACAGCTCATGGTTGTACCTTATTCGGTACTCGCCACTAACGCAAATAGGTCCAAAGATCTTGCGTAGGACTTTTCTCTCGAAAACTCCAAGCATTCGCTCATCCGAGGTGGAAATTGTCCAGGCTTCAGCGCCATATGTAGGGACTGGCATGATGAGAGACTTGTAGAGTGTAGTTTTCGTTCTTCGAGAGAGAGCTCGACTTCTCAATTGCTTACTTAGCCCAAAGTAGCACCTGTTTGCAAGAGTGATCCTTCGTAATATCTCCAGGCTGACGTCATTACTGCTGTTAATGCTGGTTCCAAGATAGACAAAGTCCTTCACCACCTCGTAAGTGTAATTATCAACAGTGACGTGTTGTCCAAGACGCCGGGACTCTTTGTTTGTAGACACTAGGTACTTCGTCTGCCCTCGTTCTCCGTAAGACCCATTCGACGCGACTCTTTTTCCAACTCTGAGAATGCTGCACTGACTGCTCGCGCGTTCATACCGATTATGTCAATATCGTCGGCATACGGCAACAGCAAGACACTTTTGTTGAAGATAGTGCCATTATTTCGTAGATCAGCATAATTCTCCATAATTATTATGGAGAAAATAATACGGGAATTATGCAGTGTCATTCTACAAAGTCGAATGAGCTTTGCAGAAATAACGAACTCAGGCATTGTTGTGTAGAGGTAATCCCTTACCGGACTGTCGAAAGCGGCTTTATAATCAACAAATAGGTGGTGTGTGTCGATCTGTTTTTCTTGGGTCTTCTCCAGGATTTAGCGTAGTGTGAACATTTGGTCGATGGTAGATTTACCAGGTCTGATGCCACACTGATAAGGTCCAATCAGGTTGTGGAGCATGGGCTTCAATCTTTCAGACAATACTCTCGATAGAACCTTGTATGCGATACTCAGGAGACTTATTCCACGGTAATTGGCGCAAATTGTGGGGTCTCCTTTTTTATGTACAGGACAGAGAACACTGAGCCTCCAATCATCAGGCATGCTTTCATCCGAATATATTCTGCTTATGAGCTGGTGCATGCAGGCGAGCAGCTCATCGCCTCCGGTCTTAAACAACTCGGCAGGCAGGCCATCAGCACCTGCAGCTTTGTTGTTCTTCAGCCTTAAAATGGCCGTTTCAACCTCGTCATAGTCGGGTGATGGAACATCAACACCATCATCTGTAATTGGGGTTATCGGGGAATCTCCTCCACTGGCGGAATTGTTTGTAGCATCGCCATTCAGTAACGTGGAGAAGTGTTCCCTCCATAGGCTCAGTACACCCTGGACATCTGTAACCAGATTCCTATTTCCATCATGACAGGAAGAGGCTCCGGGATTTAAACCTCCATTCAGGCGCTTGATATTTTCGAAGAATTTTCGAGTCTCATTCCTGTCGGTAGGCGGCGTCTTTCTCTGCGGTAGTGTCGCGACACTCTTGATCATACCACTCATTCCTCAGAGGCCGGTAGTAACCGATTACCTCCTCGGCAGCAGTAGTTATGGTGTGAGATATATGTGTCCACCGTGCGCATGTATCATCAAGGGGTGAGTGTTCTGCATAAGCAGATCGGATAGTCGAGTGGAAAATGCATCTGCTGTCACTGGTGATCGCAGGTTATTGACGTCAAGCTTTTTCTGTGTGGGCCTTCTCTTGTTATTTGCGACACATAAATGTGTGCGCACCTTAGCTGCAACAAAGTAGTGATCCGAGTCGATGTTGGCACCACGGATCGATTTCGGTGAGCTCGGTGACAATAAAATTGGCTCTGCAATTTTCAACAATTTTGCTAGCAAATGAGCGGCGCATAGCTCAAGTCTTGGAAGAGTTTTAGTTTTAAGTGGAGCAACTTTTGATTTGGCTGTAAAAAGTATGGAGTTGTAATTATGAAAACATTTACTTCGAATATAAATACAGCAGCCATAAGCGCGCATAGAAGCATCAGCGGAACCATGAACTTGGATTCTAGATAACGAAGAAATATTCAATTAACGAGGGACTTGTATCTCTGGGATTTTTCGGAAGTTTTCTTTAAAGTTCTCCCAACTTGTAGCTGACGACATTGGAACTGAATCATCCCAATCTAACCTTTGTAACCATAGCTCTTGCAGCAGTATCTTAGCTTTTATAATAACCGTACATAAAAAACCCAATGGGTCAAATAGCCGGGAAGAAGCCGACAAAATATTGCGCTTAGTAGCTTTCAGATGGTCAACATTTTCAAGAAAATTAAAGTGAAGTTTAGCACTTCTTGGATGCCAACTATACCCAGAATTTTAGTGGTTTCGGTGTCATCAAATACGATATTTTTTTCAATATTGTGGCTGTTTTCGAGAATGTTGTTGTTTGAGTACCATTTCGCTAACTTAAAGCCAGCTGAATTGAGAATTTTTATTATGTCATGTTGAATACTCTTAAGCTCTGCCAATGTTTCAGCACCTGACAACAAGTCTTCTTGGATAACCTTCCAGCCAACACGCACACATTTTCGATTTAGATTTCCAAGTTCATTTAAACACCGAAGAGCCAAAAATGGTGCCGGTGCTGTGCCATACGTTACCGAGTTAAGTTTATAAATTTGTATGGGCATATTCACATTTTTGAGCCATAAAGTAAGTTGAAATTGTCGGTCTGCATCATGAACTTCTATTTGCCTATACATTTTAGTAATATCTGTAGTAATGGCAAATTTACGACAACGAAATTTTAGCAGATTTGTGTAAAGCTCTGGCTGAATAGTTGGACCGAACATTAGAGTATCGTTCAACGAGATATTGGATGATGTTTTAGCTGAGGCATTGAATACAACTCTCAGCTTAGTTGTTAAACTATTGGGTCTTATAACAACTTGATGTAGTATGAAATAATGTGGCCCAGTAGGATTTATATTATCCGTTTTAGACATATGACCAAGTGACAAATATTCAATCATAAATTGATTGTACATTTCTTTGATATCAGGTAATCTCTTCATTCAAGAGAGGCCAAATGAATTTCTTTATTTACTAAGTTGCATGCTCCACTTTTAGTATTTTTAGCGGATTTATATCGTCCAGAAACTATCCAGCCGTGCATTGTTGGCAACGAGTCGCTTAATTTGATTTGACCGATAGATAAAAGTTCAAAAAATTTATCAGCTCCTATTAACAAATCAATTTTTTGTCGTTTATTGAACTGGTAATCTGCCAGCTGGGACTTACCATGATTCAACGGGCAAATTAACTTCGGTTTGGTAACTAGTAATATACTTTATTACCCAAAAATCAGCTTGAAACTTATAGTTATTAACTCTGGATTTTACCGTGGCGTTAACTTTATGCCTTAAACTAGCATTTATCTCTCTAAAGCCCAATAAATTGAGATCTTCAAACTCCCGTTTTAAATTCAAACTATGTGCTCAATTTTCACTCATGAAGTTTATTTGTGAGCCAGAGTCTAAAAGTGCCCTTACAAGATGGGTATTGAATTTTAACTATGGCTGTGGCCAATATAACGACATCTTCGGTAATCGAAACATGGTGTGAAGAGCGCTGAGATGATTGTTGTGGAGTATCATAGACAGTGTCAGATGTTGATGGCAAGAAAGATAAATTATTATTGAAATTATTTGGTTGTTGCTACACCTCATTCTTACGTAGAAGTGTGTGATGAAGGCATTGACAAACTCGACAATGAGAGCGAGAACAACTTTGGATCGAGTGTCCTTTCTTTAAGCAATCTATGAAACTTCCTGCCTTCTTTACAAATTCGAAACGTTTATCAACAGGCAAAGCAGCAAAAGAGTTACAATTATGAATGAAATGGCCATTCTGTTTACAAAAAATCCACTGATTGTCGGAATTACTTGCGGCAACTGCAAATGAAGTTTTGTGTTTGTTTTTCTTATTAGTGTGAGATTTTATTTTGACTGTACTCTGCTGGTCAACATTTTGTATTTATTCGACTGCTCCCCGTTTACTTCAAGTTACTGGCAACGACGAATTAGTAATTTGGAGCAGTCCTTCCATAAAGGAAGTGTCGATTAGTCCAGCTAATTATTCCACCTCGATTTTGTAGCTAAGTCAACTTTCGAAAGAACTAAGTTTATAATTAAGGCGTTTGTAATGTCCTTTTCTGTTCCTAATGACAACAAGGAATCGTAGATTGCAGATACCGCTTTAACTGCATTCCTAAGCGCTGATGCATTTGGTTTTGCCATTTTAGGTATATTAAATATTTGTTCTATATTGTCGAAAAATATCAATACCTTTTTATCGTATCGCTCTGCTAAACGATCTAATGCCTTTTTGTAGTTATCCTCTGTCACTCGATAAGCAACTCAACAACTGATGGAATTTTTCGATGATCGCTGATCGATGATCGCTAAATGTTCATCGTGGACCAAATTCTTAAAAGAGCTAATAAAATTTCTATAATCAGCATATTTTCTGCTGAATATCTGTAATTTTAAATTTGGCAAACGAGACTATTGAGGCATGGCAATCCCAAGTGCATTCTTCAACAGTGAACTTTCTTGACGCTTATAAGATGAATAAGCTTCGATTTGGCACTAATGCAGAGATCCTCTATCTCACCTCTTCTGTCGTCTCTAGCATCTTCCTTCCCAAGTTCTGTCTTATATGCCATTATTTGTTTTATGTATGAATTTAAAATTTCTAGACGTCATTCTAGGTCTATCACATTCCAAATTCTCGTTGAATTTTCAAACATATTTTTAATGCGTGCAATGTTGCCACGCGCTGTTGCTTTTTGCTGCTTTGAAGAACCCCTGCAGCTTCATCTCTTAAATTTCCGTACATATTTGCAATTTTTTATGATTTAATTATCAAATAAAATCCTTTAAAATAACCCGAATTTATCTTCAAAATTTATTTTTATTGAGATTTAAATAAATGTGTGTGTGTGTGTGTGTTTATATATGTCAACACCAAATATGTATGCAAGTTATTAAGAGTAAATGTTTGTATTGGGTGATCCAAGTAGACATACTTCTTTCAATAGCCTTTTTTTCACAGATCACGTGTGCGTTGTGCCATGCTGTCATATTAAATTCCCGCATTTGGGACGATGAGCAACCTGCCATGATATCCGACTATTTGATGCCTCAAATTGAAGCTCGTGATCTCGGCGACATTTGGTTTCAACAAGACGGCGCCACTTAACACACATCGCATTAATCAATGGATTTATTGAGAGAACACTTTTGGGCCGGTCGATTGGCCACCAAGATCGTGTGATATCACACCGTTAGACTTTTTTCTGTGGGGATATGTAAAGTATAAAGTTTATACGGACAAACCCGCTTCGATTCAGGCCTTGGAGCAAAACATCACGCGTGTCATTCGCCAGTTACCAGTCGAAATGTTCGAACGAGTCATCGAAAATTGGACTCAACGGTCATCGAGACGTAGCCGCGGCCAACATTTGAAAGACATAATCTTCAAAAAATAAATGCCAAAAAATGTTCTTTCAAATGATAATAAACATTCCCCATTCAATTTGAATTTTCTGTTTTTTTCTTTAAAAAAGTAGGGAACCTCGAAATGGATCACGCTTTATATAAATATAATAACAATGACGATATCTTATTGCATGTACTCACAGCTGTACAATACTAAGTTCTAAGAGCAATTCATGTTAGTGTGATGTGATTATTGTGGTTACTGTACTAGCGAGAAAAATATGTAATAAACCTTTTTCTACTCTTAACATTGATGCATTGGCAGCGAACAAATACGACGACTAAAGTTCTGCGTCAGCATATGTGTATAAGAGAGACCGTTTAAATGGTTATGGTTGTTCTTTAAAAAAAAAAAAACAAGTATTTGCCGCTATGTTAAAATGTATTGGTGCAACTAGCCACAAACGTACCGCCCTTTCGTACCGCCCGTACGTAAGAACAAATATTTGTCAAAAGTTATGCCCATAGCGGCAACGGAGAAATCGACTGTTCTTTCTTGTATAAATACATAACAATGTTGCTATTGTACTGAACAGAAGTTTACAACGAAAAATATTTAAATTTTAAAATAATCATATAATACAACCTTGTTTAGAAAATATACCACTCTACTACAATTGTGAATTTTGTAGGGAATTTTATATATATTATAGGGAAATTATTCTTAATAATATTGCACGTGGGGTGCCGTAGCTCAGTGGTTAGTGTGTTCGCCTTCTGATCTGTAGGTCGTGGGTTCAATCCCCGGCTGATGCATAACAAATTTAATATCGAAAACATTTTTCTTTCGAATGGTACCCACCTGTCGGCAAGCAATTGGCAATTCTTCCGACAGTAACAACTTGCCATGAAAAAGCTTCTTAAAGAACTCTGTGACAAAGCTCAGAAAAAGTGATGTCACAAGTGTTCTGCCGTTCGGAACCGGCTAAAATAAGTAGGTCCCTTCTAATACTGTCCAAATTTAAGACGCACAACAGTAATGGAAGAGAAGCTCGGCCAATGAGTCCTTTGGGGCTTTAAGTGCCACATATTTATTTATTTATTTTTAATATTGCACGTGGGGCCTAATTGCAATTTCCGGAAGATCGAGCTTGACGTTGCATTTTTCCTTCTTCTTTTTTCTGTTTTTTGACTCTGGAGAGCAAGGCTTAGTTTTTTTTCTATAAATTCAACATAGTATAGTACAGTATATGTTTTAAAATAAAAATACATCGAAAAAAAATATACATAAAGTTAAAAGTAAGGGTTAAAAGCACCTACGAAACTGAGGCAAAATTTTCTTCTGATAATATAAAGACCACAATCCTATATGCATACACATATGTACATCTGTACCGCGGAGCCTTAATAAAAAGATATTTCGAGTATCATCTGTCACCTGAAAGTAAACGCTGACTTGGAGAGAAGTCTCAACAAAAGAAAAAAAAAAAACAACAAAGAAAGAAAGGAGAACCTGATCTTGCAGATGAGAGAGAGAGCCACCCATATGCAGAATCGCAGTCATCGTCACCACCTCAGTCATATCATCGCTTATGTATATATATATATTATATAAGTATTTTGGCGCGTTTCAGATGGGAGTCCGTTTTTTTTCTTATTAGTTTTTGTTTTTTCTTACCCTAGAAAACTATTATAAATGAATTAATTTAATATTAATTCTACATATTAAGAAAAAAAAAGAGAAGAAAGAAAAGAAAAAGAAAAAAAAAAACCAAAAAACCTAAGTCTATAACCATATACGGTATAATAGTTAATACGAAAATACAGTGAATAGTCGATATAGCTGAAATTTAAAATGAATATTAAAGTTTTATAAAACACCTATAATATCGAGTATATACATATGGTTTAAAAGTTAAAAAAATAGTAACAAAAAGTAAAGTAAGACAAGAGGAAAATGAAATTAAAGTAAAAAAAAGGTGTTGATCTAAATCGAGAAAAGACTATACGAGAAAAAAAAAAAATAAAAGGAGAGAGTGATTTATTATTATTAAGCATAAATATATATATACATAACCCCCATTTAGCATGAGAGCAGAACGAGTTACAACGACAACGTTGGAGGCCTTCAATCGCTGTGTTGCTGAATATATCGTGAGTAACTAATTAAAATTTGTTTGCATGCAGATCAAATCGCTCTCCCAAATATATATTAATATATATAATATATATATTAAAGTTTTATAAAACACCTATAATATCGAGTATATACATATGGTTTAAAAGTTTAAAAAATAGTAACAAAAAGTAAAGTAAGACAAGAGGAAAATGAAATTAAAGTAAAAAAAAGGTGTTGATCTAAATCGAGAAAAGACTATACGAGAAAAAAAATAAAAGGAGAGAGTGATTTATTATTATTAAGCATAAATATATATATACATAACCCCCATTTAGCATGAGAGCAGAACGAGTTACAACAACAACGTTGGAGGCCTTCAATCGCTGTGTTGCTGAATATATCGTGAGTAACTAATTAAAATTTGTTTGCATGCAGATCAAATCGCTCTCCCAAATATATATTAATATATATAATATATATATAATATATAGACATATGTATATAGATATATGTAATGTGTTTCAGCGGGGAGCGAGCGGGAATGCCGGTGGGCTTGCTGCGATGTGGCGCACTTGCCTTAAAAAACGTTGCTCTAGGTCTCGGCTGATGATATTGTTGCAACACAAAACACTTCTTTTCGCACTGTCACAAATGTTTTATCTTTATTTTACTTCTATGTTTAAATAGTAAGTGTATATTAAATATATATCGTATGATATGTTTAAATAAAATAAATGTAAGGGAAAAAGGGGTCGCACACTGCTCGAGAAAATTAGTTTTATTTATTTTCCAATTTAATTAGTCGGGAAACACGTACTTGTGTCGAGGGAGTTTTATCAACACTAAAATAGTTAAAGTGGAAAGTGATGAGATAAAGTAAAAGAAAAGAGAGTATGGCAGTGAGAGAAAGAGGGAGAATTAGAGCGAAAAATAGCAGGACAAATAGAATTAGATTAGGGTTGCTAAGTTTGGGCGGGCAGTGCGCGACACACGGTTTCTGGCGTAGACATTCCGCCCCCCTTGCAGGAATACTGCAAAGAAGACGGAACCTCCACCCGAGACGGAGGGAATGAGAAAAAGAAAAAAAAAACTAAAATATAAAGTAAATACAAATAAAAATACGATATTTCATATACTTAAAGTTAATCTTAAAAATACTTAAAATTAACTATAAAATATTCATATTCTTATCAGCATCAGCAGTGAGGGAGTTCAATTCGGGATTCGAGATTTTGACTCTTATAAGAGTGAGCAAGAGCCCTCGAGGAGGGATGACGCATGTTGATTGTTGAGAATGTTGATTGGTGGGTGCGGAAGGAATGTTGTTTGAAGAATGTGTTGATTGATGAGTACTGATGTGTGCTGTTGATTGATGACTGTTGATTGTAGTGTTGATTTTAGAGTGTTGTCCCATGTTGATTGGTGTGTAGATCGGGGTTGGATCACACCATCTCAGGTGAATAGATTCTCAGGGATGGTCGTAGACCAGATCAAAGGGTTTGAGAAGTCAACGTAGTTGACAAACCTCGAGCTCGTAGAGCACTTGCAGCATTAATAATTCCAGTTTGTCGGGATTGCCAGAATATGTACCGCTCGTGACATTTTTTAAACTCAGATAATCTGCATGTCTTGGGTTCATGACTCATCTCATGAATATGTAGCAAATAATGTGAAATTAACACATGGGATTATTCATACGCATATACACTATGCCAGTGCATAGTTCCGTTGAAGCTTCGTAGAAGTTCGGGAATTAACTCGAGCAGTTACAGTGAACTTAACAATGTGAGAGTGGGATGCGTATGACGGTCAGTATCGTTTAGTCTGACAAAACGTTGCTACATAATGCGGGTGTGGCATCAGAGGCTTATATGTTGCTCAAGCCACAATCTTCAAATCACCTTTTACGTGACAGTTTTGGGGGGCCAATATTAGGCGGGATCGTATGTATTGTCATGCAAGTAGAAGTCCTCTCGTTGATTGTACGAGCCTTTTGTGGGGAGTGATACGTAGAACTCGATAATCCGTTGAATATCGCTGTACGACAAGTATTACGGGTGGGAAATACATTTGACGGGAATTGTCCTCTTTTTGGATACGATCTGTAAGGTCGATCCTTTGCATCTGGGGGGAGCATTGCATAACGGTGAACTTTCCGCTTTGCTCTCGGGTCATGCCGTGCTCTGTGAAGCAGGGAATGATGTTGCTTTCCACAAAGACGGCATGAAAACTCGCTATGACACCTGGCAAGGGTATGCGATGTGGCCAAGCAGTTTATGCAAATCTGATACTGGCGCACAAAGAGTATTCTCTCTTCCACCTTAAGTTTGGAAAACTCTGTGCATTGTCGTAGGGGGTGCATGCCTTTACATAGCGGGCAGCGTGTCTTAGTGTTAAACGAACTATCTATCGTTGTTGCATGGGATTTGTGATCATTTGATCCTGTTAGATGGTTGTTTCCAATGTGAGGGTTATCGCGTGATGTAGCAGAAGGCACACGGGAACTTTCTGGGAGCTGGATATCGGAAGACGAACACGTTGTATATGACTGCGATTTCGAAAGACGACCGGTGACTATCCATCCAAAAACTGTATTTTGAGCAATCAAACTTCCGAGAATGCCTTTTCTAATGTCTCCCAACATTAGTGACGGGTAGATGTCACCACCTAATATCATATCTACAGGGGAACTCTTATGTAGATTTTGATCCGCCAATCGTAAATCAGAGAGCTCTTTCCATAAGTTGGCGGATATCGTGTGTGACGGCAGTTCTCCTGTAAGTTTTTTCAATACAAAAGCATCCACATTTATTGCTACGCTTGGGTCAATTGGGGATCCGATAACCAATGAACACATTTTCGATGAGTGCGCTGTAATGACTTTATTTAGGCCGGTTACTGTCGTCCGTACATCGCAAATAGGGAGGCGCAACCTATTTCGCAGCCGCTCGGACATAAATGTAGCTTCCGAACCTGAATCGATGAGCGCTCGAGCTGTAAAAGAGGTGTTATGGTACCGAATATGCACTAGAGCTGTTCCCAGGAGCACAGAATGTTTTTGTGTTGGGTGGCTTGTAAAACCCAAAGCCATGTCGTGATTTTTCTTTGTAGCGGGTTGTAATTGGGATGCAAATGATTGACGAGATTGCTCCGCTGTCTCTTTAGATGAAGTAGCTGCTGAGGTATCGTCGTGATGACCTGTAGGTAAATTCTCTGGCCTATGAAGCAGGGAATGATGCCTCTTTTTGCATGAGGAGCACGTGAATGGGCTCTTACAATTACTGTAGTCGTGGGAATTAGCGAGGCAGTTGGTACACAGTTTGTGTTTGTTAACTACGCTGTAGCGTTCATCAACCAATAACTTCAGAAAATCGGGACAATGGCGAAGAGGATGTGACTTTCGGCACAATGGACAACCGTGATTTACAACTTTAACGTGATACGTGTTAATTCTTCTGGGAGTCGTTGGAGGACTGTTCGATCGCCTGGGAGGGTCGAACCGACCGGGTTGCCGATTCGATGGCTTGCGGAATTGAATATTCTGTGGTTGGCTGGGTTGCCGGGAACCACTTCTGATATCGGAGACCGATTCCAAGGTCTGATACCGCTCTGTTAAAAACGCGTCGAAGTCAGTCCACTTTGGGATTTCGCGCTTATTCTTCAACGACTGTTCCCAAAGACACAGAGTTGTATCGGGAATCTTTGTGGAACACAAGTATACGATAATTGCATTCCAATGAGAGGCATCAATATTTAACAGCTTCAAGTTTGTGATGCTGTCATTTATAGTGCGTTGCAGTCGCTTTAAGTTGGGACCGGTTTCTTGAGTTACCGGCTGGAGAGTGAAAAGGGATTTCAACTGTAAGTTGACCAGAATTCTCTTATTTTCATATCTCTCCTCGAGATTGTGCCATGCTAGTGCGAAGCCATCATTAGTCAAGGGAGTAGACTGAATGATATTATGTGCTTCCTCTCGGGTTTTCTGAAGCAAGTGGTATAATTTTTCCACTGGCGACAGTCGGGGGTTATTGCGATATAAGGCCGTAAACATGTCGCGAAAACTTGGCCATGACACATAATCGCCTGAAAAACGTGGGGTGTCGCATGGTGGCAGCTGAATAGCGGGAAATGAATGTTCATTAGTTACTTTCTCAACGGGTGGATTCGGAATTGCGGGAGAAGTCGAAACTGCGGGGGATGCCACCTCGGAACTCAGCTCGTGAAGGACAGCCGGAAATGAAGGATGACGGGGTATATTTTCAGCGGGAGAAGAGGAAACTGCGGAGGGTAACACTTCGGAGCTCAACTCGTGAAGATTAGCGTTGATTGTAGAGAGGCACCGGACATAAGAGGTTAAGCACTCCTTTAACGTCAACATCTTCAGCTACTTCCTCTGTCATGAGAGAGTAATATGCCGTTTTGCAATCACTCCATAGGGATAGGAATTGCTTTTTCTGTGCCTCCAAGCTAATTTTGTTATGAGCTTCTGGGTTGATGGCATGAAAATTGCTATCAAAATCAATAATATCTTCCACGGCAGCTCTGAAGAGATCGTAAGTTGCCATCCTTTTAGCAATTGTAGAATTCCAGATGTAATACGGGATAAAATTTGATAACGAGAGAGCGAATTGCTTGCGAATCTCGAGTTATGTTGCCTGTTCGAACGATTTATCAAAAAAATGGGTTGCCAAAATGTGACTGGCAAGAGATTAGTCCGAAAGACTTAGTCTTCCTCAGTGAAGTTAAGTGGAACCAGTGGGCAAACTTATGGGAGTACGATAATATTATATAAAAATACACGTAGGTATATATATATATATAGGAAAAATAACCGCGGGACGGAATAACAGTTTGGGAACCACTGTATTGTACGTTCCGGAACTTGAACTATATTATCTCTCACCAAGAATTAATTTGTATTATATTTGATCGCACTGTAGCAACTTGGGGTTGAGAGTGACTATTTTTCTCCCTGGGTGTTTTTCAATAGAAAAGATAGTGTACAATTGTTATTGCAGTTACATTTCCTTTATAAAAAACACCAGCCAATGCAATTATATTTTGTTGCTATCATATGTATATGCAAAACAAAAATTGGGAGTTAGAAATTTAGCAACAATATACACTACCGCTATATTTCTGATCAAACGCAGGTATATTAGTCGAGACAAATCAATGCCTTTTATTGTTGCCTATGTATGACGAAATACTTTTATTGCTTACTTTTGGGTGTACTTGTTGTTGATGGTTTAGGGATATGCATGAACCACGGTAGGTAGTTGAAATTTAACAACAACAAGTAATCGCATGTGCGTTTGTATAATAAGACGGTTGTTTTTGCAAATGCACAAGGCAAAGGTATTGAGAAAAAAATGCAATATGTATGAAATTGTTATTGCACTGCCAAACAAATATTTTTGAATATTTTAATGTTATTGCCGATATCAGTTTTCGTGAGGGAAAAACAACTTCTATTGGGAAAGTGTAGTTGTATTACTTATACTTTGTTCTTCCTTTTACAAAGCAAAAGAATATTGTTGTTATTATTGGCAATAATGTTTATCGTAGAGGGGTGTATGCGGGGAGATACGACTGATATGATACCACTTATTTGTTATGAGAGAGATGCTTTGATGATGATATATTTTTTCTTTCTCTCTTCTCTTATCAATATGTACTTATGTAAATGGTATGTGCAATATGTGGGATATGATTTCGGGTATTGATTTTGCACATATACCAATTAACAACACTTTGAATAATGAGAAGAAGAACATAAGCGGGAAATAAAAACAAAATAGATCAACCAAAAGTGCGTTTTGCCGTCGGCAAAACAATATCTATGGTATCACAATATATATGTTGTAATTTCTTAATTTTTGCAACTATATGGGAGAGTTTACTAAGCAGAATGGAATATTTAACTCAGCGAGAGATTCGCTGTAAGTTATCGGGATGTTTAAGCGGGAATTGTTATAAAATGTACGTACGACGTACTCATAAATAATGTAGCCAAAAATTAAGAAATCCAACAATAGTTGTGCTGCAACAATGTTATTAAATACTTCTTGTTGAATTTATGGGGATGACGGGTTATATGTATGTGGGTACATAAAACGCACGGAATGTACGTACCTGGGGTGGCAAGATTTGCTTACCAATCGTTGCGAGCCGATCCGGCTCGAAGGACCAATGTTTCAGCGGGGAGCGAGCGGGAATGCCGGTGGGCTTGCTGCGATGTGGCGCACTTGCCTTAAAAAACGTTGCTCTAGGTCTCGGCTGATGATATTGTTGCAACACAAAACACTTCTTTTCGCACTGTCACAAATGTTTTATCTTTATTTTACTTCTATGTTTAAATAGTAAGTGTATATTAAATATATATCGTATGATATGTTTAAATAAAATAAATGTAAGGGAAAAAGGGGTCGCACACTGCTCGAGAAAATTAGTTTTATTTATTTTCCAATTTAATTAGTCGGGAAACACGTACTTGTGTCGAGGGAGTTTTATCAACACTAAAATAGTTAAAGTGGAAAGTGATGAGATAAAGTAAAAGAAAAGAGAGTATGGCAGTGAGAGAAAGAGGGAGAATTAGAGCGAAAAATAGCAGGACAAATAGAATTAGATTAGGGTTGCTAAGTTTGGGCGGGCAGTGCGCGACACACGGTTTCTGGCGTAGACATAATGTATATATATACATATATATATATATATATATATATATATATATATATATATATATATATATATATATATATATATATGGTTATTGACCTCTTTATTGTGCGTATATATATATATATATGTTTGATAAATGCATTGGCTAGATCATCCGTTTATACAATTCCACTTTTCTTAAATACTTACTTCATACGTCATATATAGTTATAGATATATATACATATATATTACAGACATTATATATATATATATATATATATATATATATATATATATATATATATATATATATATATATATATATATATATATATATATATATATATATATTGCTGATAAACTTTATAAATATTATAAATACTATATTTTCTAATGTGTATAACTTCGTAAGTTATTTTTATTTTTCATTATATTATATATGAAATTGTTTATATTCGGTCCATGAATCTCTAAAATGTGTTATTAAACTACTTATAACCGACCTGAAATCTAAGGTGTAGTGAATGTGTTGGTAATTGGGGCTTATAAATAATATCGTATAAGCCATGGAAGGGCGGGTAGTGAACAGCCAGCCGGCAGCTGGTACTGGTGCGATAACAGGCGGTGCATTATTTCTATTTCCTTTTGCTTTGTTAGATGTTATCTCTAAAAGTGTGCAATTATCTTTTCTCGCGTTGCGTTCGTCTGGTAGTCTGGAGGCGTAAGTGTGACCCAGTGGTTAGTAGATCGATCCGAACCCACGGGGCTGAAACTGCGGGGAAAACAAAAAGCCAGTTCACACTACCTAACCATCGGATTGTTCATCTGTAATCCATATGCTATACATATCCTTGTGCATACGACGGAATTAGTCGCATTCCAACCAAGCGAATCATAACAGAGAAAATGGCGCCCAACGTGGGGCCCACAACGTTGTCGTGAGTTCCTATATACATACTTGTATAATTTGTCTAGTCTTTTCTATTGATTTAATCACAAAGTTGATTACGGATTATATTACGGTAGGCATTACGGTATTTCTTTGGAATATTGGCGATATTGACTACAAGTACGTATCACAATCCGTTATACTGTATTCTTTCCCAATATTATCAATTTTTTTTTCTCGTTTAACTTATTTGATGTACATGAAGTTTATTGGATTAACGGTATCGTCAAGCTGTATACATATATGCTAATAGCACCGGCCATAAATTTCTGAACATTGCTAAATTAAACAATATTTCTCTCGCAATGCTTATGTGATTTGTTTTTTGGAATTATACGTTATAGAAACATATCTGAGATTAATACATTTGTTCGTAGCCAATTTCACATAAGATTTGCTTAGTAAAGTTGCACTCATTTAATTTCGCACTAACCTGTATTCGTTATCATAAATACCAAACAAATTATTTGTTTACATACAGCATTCACTATTCCTTAGAAAGTAAGGTCAGAAATTATTATTTAGATATTTAAATTTTTTTTATATTTTTTTACTTGCATTTTTTTAAATTATCGTTAATATGCCTTTGCGCCACAGCAGTGAGAATTTATTGGATGTATGTCTAATATGTCATGAAAATTTTGAGGATGCTAGAGAAATTCTTCGAACAGCTTGTTCCCACAAATTTCACAGAGTTTGCCTTCTCAACTGGTTGAAGAAAAATTCTTCATGCCCTCAGTGCAAAGCAGTTTGTACCAGTCGTGAAATTATGAATTTAACTCCCAATCGCAATAGTGGTATTCAGACAAGATCACGTGTTGCTCATCAACCAAATGAAAATGAAGAAGCTTCTACTTTAGCAGGTATTATACCGAATGAAGATAGACTAGCGATAGACAACAATAGTACGAATAGAGATAGGGTTACGCTAAATGAAAACAACGACGAAAGTCGTATACGTAATATTGTTTCTGCTGTCATAACAGATCGACAAACTACAATATTCGATGATATTGAAAATCGCATTTGTCAAATAATCGAGAATAGAATCGAAAATAGTTTACTTAATGCGTTAACAAGACTGAATTTAAACCATATAACCCCTCGTGAAAATCTTCAAAATAACCAACATAACTCCACACCCGATTGGCCACCCGTGGTACCTGAACTTGTTGACAATAACCAGTCAAATTTCCATCGTCAAATCGATCCAATGCGTTTAAGTGATGCTTCTGTAGTCACTCATTCAGGAAAAATAGCACAGGTGATTTCCAACTGGGATATCAGGCTTGATGGTTCACCAAAATTGTCAGTGGAAAACTTTTTATATAGAATTGAATCACAAGTAATTGATACCCTAAGTGGAAACTTCAATGTGCTATGTGAACACGTACAGAGCCTATTTCTGGGAGAGGCTAAAGATTGGTATTGGCGCTATCGTCGATCTGTCGATCGCATTACTTGGCCTTCGCTATGTCAAGCATTACGAACAAATGTTGATGCTCATAAAACCGACAACGAGATTGTCGAAGCAATGAGGTTGAGAAAACAGGGTCCGTCTGAATCTTTTGACGATTACCGGAATGCATTATATAAAATAGCAGAAGATCGGCGGATACCGTTGGCAGAATGCGAAATGGTCGATATTTTGCAACGTGGTTTACGACCCCGTATACGACAACAACTCTTGTATGTAACAATAAACTCCGTAGTTGAATTGCGTAGGTTGTGCCTAAAAGGCGAAAGTTTATTCAATGAAATATCTAAACCGAACATACCTTCTTCTTCCTCTCACAATATAAGCCAACGCTACTTAAAGCATCGCCAAATTAACGAAATTCAGGATGAGATAGATCTTGAAGATCTCGAAGGCGGCACAGCCATTGAGATAGATGAAGTGGTAAAACGTCAGTTAGTTTGTTGGAATTGCCGGCAAGATGGACATCGATATTTTGACTGCTTCCAAGAGACAACTGTTTTCTGCTACGGTTGTGGTGCTGCGAAATTGTTCTACTTGCAATCCGGGAAACTCGAAATCGAGCGAAGTTTCCAAACCGAAGCTTCGCAAAGACCACACGACGAAAAATTAAAAACAATTCGCACACAACCAGCAGTACAAATAAACGCCGATAACCACTTAAGAAGTCTGAAGCCATATGCAGAGCGTTTAAAGAGTTATTCCAACGTACACCAAAGCGTTCTTCCACACGTATTAAGAATTTTTGGAAAAATGTTAAAAAGAATAGACTACAACTTGCAAGTATTATTGCATCCATTAAATGTAAACCATTTAAAGATTTAAGGCTCTGCATAAGGCCTTAAATCTTATGGAAATTATAGAAATTATAGAAATGTTTGACAAAAAGTTTTTGGGGTTATTGGATAGTGGTGCTCAGGTATCTTGTATCGGGGGTGCACTAGCCAATGAAATTTCTCAGCAAAATGGTTTTAAACATCGTAATACTTCAGTGCAGACGGCTGATGGCAGGAAACAATTAGTGTTTGGAAATCTTTCAGTTAATGTCAAATTTAGAAACAATATTGAAAGCATAATTTTTTTTGTAGTGCCATCCGTGTCACAAGAAATTATTTTAGGAATTGATTTTTGGCAGAAATTCAAAATTGCGCCAAATATTATAACAGAAATTCAAGTTATCCACGATGAAAATAAAGTGGAGGAGAATATATTGCCACTGTCAGAGGAACAGTCAAAACGTCTAAATGCAATAAAAACTTTATTCCCATCCTACGAAAGAGAAGGTCTTGGTAAAACTGCTCTAATGGAACACATAATAGAACTTGAACCAAATGTCCGTCCGATTAAGCAAAGATATTTTCCGATTTCCCCGGCCATTGAAAAGCTAGTCCATAATGAAATAGACGAAATGTTGCGCTTAGGCGTCATTGAAGAATCACCCTATAGTCCTTGGTCCAGTCCGGTTGTGTTAGTGAGGAAACCAAATAAGATCCGATTATGCTTAGACTCCAGGAAAGTAAACAGCTTCACCATAAAGGATGCATATCCTTTGCCGCACATTGATGGTATTTTGAGCAGATTACCAAAGGCTAAATTTATCACTTCATTAGACCTAAGACGTGCATTTTGGCAAATTCCTCTTGCAGAATCTTGTAGAGATTATACTTGTTTTACAGTACCCAATAGACCACTATATAGATATTGTGTTATGCCATTCGGCCTTTGTAACGCTCCACAAGCTCTCTGTCGATTAATGGATATGGTAATACCTGCACACCTCAAAAATAAAGTTTTCGTTTATTTGGATGATTTACTAATCGTTTCTGAAGAATTCAACTTGCATTAAATTGCATTTAATGCTTTAAAAGAAAAATTGACAACTGCTCCCGTGCTAACTAGTCCAAATTACGAGAAACCTTTCATAATTCAGTGTGACGCAAGCAAATTAGGAGTAGGTGCAGTTCTTTCGCAGAAAAATGAGGACGGAATTGAAATGCCTATAGCTTACTTTTCCCATAAAGTAAACAAAGCACAAAGTAACTATAGCGTCACTGAACTAGAATGCTTAGCGGCCATATTAAGCTTAAAGAAATTCAGAGCATACGTTGAAGGACAAGAATTCACCATTGTAACCGACCACGCTAGTTTAAAATGGTTAATGCGTCAACCGGATTTATCTGGCAGATTAGCTCGCTGGTCGTTAAAACTTCAAGGGTTTAACTTTAAAATCGAACCGTAAAGGAACACAGAATATAGTACCCGACTGCCTTTCCCGTCAACAACTGGATGAAATTTATAATTTGGAAGTTCGCCCGCTAGTAAATTTGGAATCGCCTGAATTTTTGTCCAACGAATATAAAAAGCTGAAACAACACATTCTACAAAATCAAAATAAATTACCAGATCTAAAAGTTGTTGATAATCATGTATACAAACGTATAGAACATCCTAATGGTAACCCAGAAGATGAATCATTTACCTGGAAACTGTGGATACCATCTGCGTTGTGTAAGGACGTAATTGAGAATGCTCATATTCCACCGAACAAATGTCATGGTGGGATAGCTAAGACATTAGCAAGAATTCGGATAAATATGTTTTGGCCAAACATGGTTGTCGACGTAAGAGAATACATAGGTAAATGTGAAATTTGTCACCAAAGCAAAGCTCCAAACCAAACACTTATACCACCAATGTCATCCCAATATACTGTGGAACGACCCTTTCAAAAACTTTTTATCGATTTTCTTGGACCTTACCCTAGGTCGAAACGAGGGAATATAGCTATTGTCATTGTTTTAGACTACCTAACCAAATATGTACTTCTCAAGCCAATCAAAAAATTTACCTCGTCAGTAATATGTGAGTTTCTTCGTGAAGATGTGTTTTGTTTATTTGGTACACCGGAAATCATAATAAGCGACAACGGAAAACAGTTCAAATCCACTCAGTTTAATTCCTTCCTAGAAGAACGTGGCATAATCCACAAGTATACCGCGCTATATAGTCCCCAAGCGAATGCATGTGAACGTGTGAACAGATCTATTTTGCAAGGCATACGTTCTTATTTGAATAAAGATCAGACGCTTTGGGATAAACATATAATAGACATAGCAGTAGAAGCACTTAGGAGTTCGATCCACCAAACGACAGGTTGTACGCCTTATTATGCGTTGTTTGGACAGCAGATGATCAACCATACGGACGATTATATTCTTTTGCGTAAATTGCAATCATTTGATGCCAGTGACATTGATAGAGATGATAAATTGAAATTAATAAGGCAGGCTATCACGGCAAATATAGCTAAAGCATTTGAATCATCGGCTGCCAGATACAACTTGCGGAGTTCCACTAAAACTTACCAAATCGGTGACATCGGTGATGCCGCAAACAAATTTTGTGCTAAACTTGCTCCAAAATTTATAAAAGCAAAGATAGTTGGTATTAAAGGAAAGTGCCTATATGAGCTCGAAGATGAGGATACATTAAAAAGAGAATTTTACCATATGAAAGACATACAAGAAAGGAAAATCTGATATATTGTTGACTTAAAATTTTGTAGCACCGCCGCAAAATTTTGAGGGGGGTAGTGTACTGAACAGAAGTTTACAACGAAAAATATTTAAATTTTAAAATAATCATATAATACAACCTTGTTTAGAAAATATACCCCTCTACTACAATTGTGAATTTTGTAGGGAATTTTATATATATTATAGGGAAATTATTCTTAATAATATTGCACGTGGGGCCTAATTGCAATTTCGGGAAGATCGAGCTTGACGTTGCATTTTTCCTTCTTCTTTTTTCTGTTTTTTGACTCTGGTGAGGAAGACATGTGTCGTGCAGAGCAAGGCTTAGTTTTTTTTCTATAAATTCAACATAGCATAGTACAGTATATGTTTTAAAATAAAAATACATCGAAAAAAATATACATAAAGTTAAAAGTAAGGGTTAAAAGCACCTACGAAACTGAGGCAAAATTTTCTTCTGATAATATAAAGACCACAATCCTATATGCATACACATATGTACATCTGTACCGCGGAGCCTTAATAAAAAGATATTTCGAGTATCATCTGTCACCTGAAAGTAAACACTGACTTGGAGAGAAGTCTCAACAAAAGAAAAAAAAAAAAAACAACAAAGAAAGAAAGGAGAACGTGATCTTGCAGATGAGAGAGAGAGAGCCACCCATATGCAGAATCGCAGTCATCGTCACCACCTCAGTCATATCATCGCTTATGTATATATATATTATATAAGTATTTTGGCGCGTTTCAGATGGGAGTCCGTTTTTTTTTCTTATTAGTTTTTGTTTTTTCTTACCCTAGAAAACTATTATAAATGAATTAATTTAATATTAATTCTACATATTAAGAAAAAAAAAGAGAAGAAAGAAAAGAAAAAGAAAAAAAAAACCAAAAAACCTAAGTCTATAACCATATACGGTATAATAATTAATACGAAAATACAGTGAATAGTCGATATAGCTGAAATTTAAAATGAATATTAAAGTTTTATAAAACACCTATAATATCGAAGTATATACATATGGTTTAAAAGTTAAAAAAATAGTAACAAAAAGTAAAGTAAGACAAGAGGAAAATGAAATTAAAGTAAAAAAAAGGTGTTGATCTAAATCGAGAAAAGACTATACGAGATTTATTATTATTAAGCATAAATATATATATACATAACCCCCATTTAGCATGAGAGCAGAACGAGTTACAACAACAACGTTGGAGGCCTTCAATCGCTGTGTTGCTAAATATATATCGTGAGTAACTAATTATAATTTAAAAATTATAATATATATATTAATATATATAATATATATATAATATATAGACATATGTATATAGATATATGTAATGTACATATATATATATATATATATATATATATATATATGGTTATTGACCTCTTTATTGTGCGTATATATATATATATATATATATATATATATATATATATATATATATATATATATATATATATATATATGATAAATGCATTGGCTAGATCATCCGTTTATACAATTCCACTTTTCTTAAATACTTACTTCATATATACATATAGTTATAGATATATATACATATATATTACAGACATTATATATATATATATATATATATATATATATATTGCTGATAAACTTTATAAATATTATAAATACTATATTTTCTAATGTGTATAACTTCGTAAGTTATTTTTATTTTTCCTTATATTATATATGAAATTGTTTATATTCGGTCCATGAATCTCTAAAATGTGTTATTAAACTACTTATAACCGACCTGAAATCTAAGGTGTAGTGAATGTGTTGGTAATTGGGGCTTATAAATAATATCGTATAAGCCATGGAAGGGCGGGTAGTGAACAGCCAGCCGGCTGCTGGTACTAGTGCGATAACAGGTCGGTGCATTATTTCTATTTCCTTTTGCTTTGTTAGATGTTATCTCTAAAAGTGTGCAATTATCTTTTCTCGCGTTGCGTTCGTCTGGTAGTCTGGAGGCGTAAGTGTGACCCAGTGGTTAGTAGATCGATCCGAACTCACGGGGCTGAAACTGCGGGGAAAACAAAAAGCCAGTGCACACTACCTAACCATTGGATTGTTCATCTGTAATCCATATGCTATACATATCCTTGTGAATACGACGGAATTAGTCGCATTCCAACCAAGCGAATCATAACCCCATGTATCATTGGGCGTGTATGCTTTTAATCACACTTACCATTTTCATGACCAAATTTCATAATATAGATGTTAAAAACTAAAAAAAAAATTTATGTACGTGAAGTATATTTTAATAAATAACTAAACACGATGATAGTTTTGATTAATTTAAAAAAAAACTA